>OZ022246.1:25508858-25981358 GCA_963978895.1 Erpobdella octoculata
TATATATATATATATATATATATATATATATATATATATATATATATATATATATATATATATATAATCAGTTTAATTTTATCTCACATTATTTTATCTCCGCTTGGTTTTATCGCAACTATATCGGTTTGCATTATATTTGTTTCCTAAACTCCGCCTTGCTTTTGCAAGCCAGTCCCAAGCCTGGAGAAAGGAGGAGGGGAAAGTTAAAAAGATCAAATTAAGATCCCCGACAGGAAGTACTTAGGTGTTTTCAACATACAGCCATTTTAGTCTTAAAACACCTGGTGTAAAGGACTATAAACTATTACAATAAAAATTTGTTTCCTAATCGTCTAGTTTTAGGTAAATACGTTTCGCCATTATTCCAATTTCAGTTCGACTTTTACATTCGTCCGTTTTTGAATATTTTCACTATTTTCTATTTAAAGGGCTCTGATGATGGCTTTCGAGCCGAAACTGTACAGTAAGCCCGCTACGAAAATTAATAAAGAATTTTACTTAAAAAACAAAGTAGTTGTCCGTAGATTAGAATCTTATGTTAAAAAAATTATAAAAAAAAATGGGCAGTCATTTTTAATGGAGCATGCACGAAAGAAAATATATATATATATATATATATATATATATATATATATATATATATATATATATATATATATATATATATATATATATATATATATATATATATATATATATATATATATATATATATATATATATATATATATTTATATATATATATATATATATATATATATATATATATATATATATATATAGAAATTCATGCATAGTCTAAGTTAAACATTATATTGTCATTTAAATTAGTCAAATATTTATTTAAAGTTTTTGTATGCAATTTTGTTTCTAGCCATAAATGTTCATCTTGAAACATGCGTCTATTTTGAGTTTATCAATAGAAACCACAAGTTTATAATTTATTTATATAATTAGTTGGAGGTTTTATTATCAAAAAGGTTCAGTTAATACTTTGTTAGAAGATTAAGAATTAAATAAAAAAGTCCATTTCAATAGACAAAATAAATGGTTGTTAACAAATTGGTTATCTGTTTGTTGTTGGAAACCAAATATATATTAACCATCGTTTCAACAATAAGAGCAAATAATTAATTTTAGTTAGTAGTAATCTATTTAATTGAAGAACGCAACGTAAAAAAAACGTAATTTGAACATCTTTCGTATACATACACACAGACACACATCGAAATCAAAGTTTGTGTTAAAAAACTCGTTTTTTTCTTTACTTGTTTCATATAAATAATTGAGTGGCTTTTAAATTTATGTGGTTGATTGTATTTTAGTTTATTATATTGGCAAATACCTACCTGAAGCTGTTGTTCGAAAAAGTGGCTTTCGGTAGAGTTTGGTGTGCGAAATCAATAAAAAGGTTAAACGTACTCAATGTGTTTGTTTTTGTAGTTTTTAAAAGAACTTTTCATGAACTCGACTGGAGGTTTCTGTGTCTTATGGACACAGTGGCAAATATAAAATTATATACAAATGTTGATAATCTATAATAGTTACAGAAAAAAAAAACTGTTTAAGTTAATTTAAATTATTTATTTATATGAAAACAATTATCATCATTTTAATTTCGTATTAATTTAAACTAAATTTTTTTTTGAACATTTATTGAGCACGAAACAAAACAATTAAGTACAACAGTGAAGTTATAAATAAGGAAAAAAAATCAAGTGCTCAAAAGGTTCATCCAAAGGGAATTACTTCCCGCTAACTGGACGACCTATAAACGAAAATTCAGATTTAAATACGAACCGAGACAGAGAAATAAAAATTAACATAAGTGTATAGGAGTAAACATAAGTATATATAAGTTAACATATTTGTATCAAAGTTAACATAAGTATATAGATATTGAAATTATGAATCTAGCTGTAATATGTAAGATTTCAACGATTTTTTAAATAGCGAAATGCTTTTCAATGAGGATATTGTTATCGGAATACTTGAATACAACCGCGGACCAAAACACTTTATGGAGAATGTTTTGAGAGTTGTTCGAGCAAAATCAGACCGAAAGTAATGCAAAGAACGCACATCATGAGAATGTACATGAGACGATTTTGTGAAAAGGTTATCAAATGACGACGGTAACATATGGTTGTCATATTTGTACATGAAAGTACTAACAAGAAAAGAATTAATTTGATATTCATTCAGTAAATTGTTCTCGATCATTTTCGTTTTACAAGATGATGTAAAGGGCAAGTTAAATAATATTCGGATGATTCTTTTCTGTAAGATGTGGAGAGACTTTAGACGTGTAGGATAATTTGAAGCCCAAACAATATTACAATAGGACAAGTAAGGGTAAACGAGAGCGTAATACAACATCATATAAATATTTTTATCCACAAATCGACTCACGCGAGATAGAATTCCACAATTTTTTGCTACTTTAGAGGTGACGTAACTAATATGGTTAATCAGTAAGAGGTGCTCATCAAGCAACATTCCAAGAAATTTACACGAGGAAACTCGCGCAATATGTTTATCGTCAATAAGAAGGTGATAATCAGAACAAATTAATTTATTTCTATGGTGGAATAGAATATAGTTGGTTTTACTTATATTTAAAGAAAGTTTATTTGCACAAAACCATTTATAAACGGAAAGAAGTTCATGATTAGTAACATCATATAAATCTTTTAGGTTTTCACCAGAAGCAAAAAGGTTGGTATCATCGGCGAACAAGACAAATTCGAGACGACGCGAAACAGTGCACAAATCATTAATGTAGACAAGAAATAAGAGAGGGCCTAGCACCGACCCCTGAGGCACGCCACAAGTTACCCGCCGCGTTGATGAAGTAACTTCGTTGTAGTGGACCTGTTGAGTTCTACCGCTCAAATAATCTCCAAACCACATTAATGGAATCTCTCGGACCCCATAGTGTTCAAGTTTTTTTAGCAAGACTTTGTGATTCACTGTATCAAAAGCCTTGGCCAGATCCAGAAACACGCCGATGATGTAGTCTCCTCGATCCATAGCCTCCGCAACCCTCGAGTGCAACAGAACGAGCAGCATGTAGGTAGAGTGATTTTTTCTAAAGCCGAACTGACTCCTGGTAATGATGGAAAATTTGGCAAGAAATCCATAGAGCCTGGAGTGCATAGCTTTTTCAAAAAACTTTGAGAAGACGCATAAAATAGATATTGGCCGATAATTGGAAATGATATCTTTTCTGCCAGATTTGTGAAGCGGAATTACTTTTGCCGACTTTAACTGATCAGGAAAAACCAGCTGACTGACAAAGTGAATGTTAAATGTTAACTTCCTAAATGTATGAATACAGACTTTAAACTACTGTAACTAAAATGCTAAATTTAGAATCTATATTGGATTTAGCGCATTTCAATTGAATTTAATTAAAAATAACGTAATAATTATTCAGTCATGTTTGCCTGTTTGTTGTTATTTATTAAAGTTATCAATAACTAAGATTGTAAATTTTTTTATTATTATTTTATATAACACACAATCAGAGAGTTAAGCTAGTTTTGGCCAGTTAGCCTAAACCCATTTTTTAAAATCTTGTTTATAGTCTCACATCTTGATTAGTTAACTGTCCACAAAACAATTATTTTAAACTTGTTTCAATATTTAGGATATCTTTTCAATTAAATTTGTTATTCAGATATTTTTGAAATGTGTGTAGTTGTTTGTGTTTTATTTTATTCTACAAGCCTGCCGACTGTTCATGAAATTTTTTTGAAAGATTGGGGTTTGTAACTCTCGCAAGATTTTGCTAAACTTGTGGATTCAATTCATGAATAAAACTTCATGTCATGTAGTTTTTATTTTTTTTCCTAAACTGTAATTTAATTTGTTTAAAATTTTCAATCACATTTTTTAAAGTTTTTATTTACTTTTCTTCAAGTTTTCATTTGAATGTTATCAAAACGACCCAAAAACACAACAAATTGCCTTGTCAAAAACAACAATTAACTTTCAAAAATTATGTTAAACTTTAAAACTAAAAAAAACATGTATGTTTAATAAATTTAAATTTGTTTACAGATTTGATTGTCAACTGATTTCAGCGTAGAATCGATTTGCTTCTTCTTCTTCAGCTGCTTCTTTTCTGATTTTATCGTAGTCTGCACCATTGTCGTAGATTTCTATAGGTTGGGGAGGTTCTTGAACTGCAGTATTCTCTAACGGGACCTTTAAAGGTAGCCTAGAATAAAAATTAAAATTAATAACAGTTTTTTAATCTAGGTTATGAAGGTCTGAAGCTGCTGCTGTGTTGATGGAAAGTCAGAAATTTACAAAGTAGAGTCACAGAAGAGTTGTTGAATGATTATAACTGTTCACGATTACCGTAATTAAAAACAAATAAACATTAATCCTTTTGAATAAAACAACAAACAAACTACATTTACTTACAAAAATCATCAATCAACAATAAATACAAATAACTAAATGTATTGTTTTTAGTTTAATAATCATTTAAAATTATAACTTTGTTGTGTTTAATTATAAATTGTTAAACTTACAGTTTCAGTATAACTACAAGAACAAGTTAATTATTTAAGTTGTATTACTGTATTTATTTAAAAAAATTTAAACTTACAGTTTTACTATAACTACAAGAACGACGATAACGAGGATTATAAGTAACACACCAGCAACAACCCATCCTGCAATCATTGGTGCCAAGTAGAAGTCATTTTTTGTCTCAAATTTATGAGCTGTCAAAAAATCGGATTTTTCAGCAGGGTTTTTAAAGAAAATTTGAAAAAAATGTAAAAATAGTTTAATTAAAATAAACGACAAATTAGCATTAATAAATACCGTAAATAAAAAAAAATAACTACAAACCAGACATGCACACAATCATGAATGAGTCGTTGCAGTTTGTGATTTGCCAATCGTAATTATTATTGTTGCTAGTTAATAATTTCCAGCATAAATCTTCTTCGTCTCCTATGGAAGAGAAATCACTGAATTTGTTGAACGCAGGAACCTGTTCTGAAAACATGGTAAACCACCAGGAAAAAATGTTCTTTTTTTGTAATTTCAAAAGGTTTTTTTCACATTCATCAAATGTTTTTAAACAATTAAAATTTTAATTTTGATTAATATTTCTAAATTTGTCAGTTTTGATTTACATGACAAGCATAGAATTTAGCTGAAAATAAAAATGGTTGTGGGTATAAAGTTTAGTAACGGTAAATAACATATACAAACTACTTTCTAGAGTAGGTACTGATTTTCAAAAATTGAAAATACTTATAAAAATTTGAAGTATTTATTAGGCCTATCAAACCTGAATGACCCCATCTCCATGTTTTCCTACTCATGTCAACCCAGTACGCTTCGCTGCCAGTTGGAAACAAAGACTGTACCCAAGAATAAGGGATTGATGACAAATTAACATCATCAAATTCTGCCATGGTAGCATTGAATAACATTTTACAAGTATAACGTGATGAATACCAAAATTGAGCAACAGAGAACATGGCAAAATAGCAAGTAGCTCGATAAAACCAGCCTTTCAATTTTTTGCATTCTTCTTCATTTGAAACTGGAAATTAGTTTAGATTTTAATTGTTTTTTTAAATAAAATTTTATAAACTCACAGCTACAAGGCAATTTAACTAACCAGTTTTCATACAAATTGAATCTAGGTTAGTATAAGATGTTTCAGGCACAAATATCAGTTCTCCAGCCTGGTTTTTTTTTAGGCAGGCAAAAATACTGTTTGGGTCATCATCTGTTACGCTTGCTAGAAGATTAAAAAAACGTTATTGAATTTTGTAGCAAAAGTTGTCAACAGTGTTTTCGAAAACTTGTTGTTTTAAACTAAAACACAACAAATTATTCAAACAAAAAATAGTATAATAAGAATGAAAAAAAAGGTAATGTGGTAATTTATAGAGCACTTCTTTCAGAGATCAGCGACGCTGATCTTATACATGCCCCACAGAGATAAACGATTTTATCGCTAGGTTTTCCGATGACATAGTCGAGCCGTGAAGCAGTCACATTAAAGGCTCAGCTAATATAGCACCAAAGTAATATTATTAGTTAGTTTAATTATCTTAAACGTATGATAATTTTATTAAAGATAACATTAATTAATGATGACTTAAGCAATATTAAACAGCGTAACGCAAATTACTAACACATACATACATAACAAACATAACACACATGAATACAAACAGACACCATTAAAAATTGTATGCATATTAATTCACGATTGTATTTAAACGTGGTATTTATTGTTTTTGTTTAAACTACAATAAACCTGGTTTTATGTTGTTCCACATCCAAGAATTGTTTCTTCTATTCAGGTTGAGAAGTATAGAATTGTATCGAAAATCGTTTTGAAATATCAAAGGTAATGAAAGATCGAACAGTTTTGTGTTAGTAATTTCGAGCAACCATTTGTCTCCAAAGCACATTTTTTGGGCTTGTTCAAGAGTCTCTATGGTCTGGTTTTCACCGTCTGTAGACAAGCAGTATTCGTCGTCGCATACGGAAAACTGCGACAAAACTAGTTTGAAAAACACTTCAGACAAGAAAACACTAATTATAAGTAACTTCATGTTGTGTTTACGTTTTTGGTACAATTTGAATAATTTTATTTTTCAATATAACAAATAAAATATATAAACTAGCTTAGAATAAATGCTTAACTTGAAAGCGCTTGTTAAGAACTGACATTCAGTGCTACTTTGTTCTGCTTGCAAAGGTAGAAAAGCTAGTTAACTCTGTTAACTTCCTATATGATTATTAACTTGAGACTTCAAGATTACTATAAAAAGATGTAGGCGTTAGTTTGAGGCGTTAGTAGTTTTACATTTAAAAACTATTCTCTTTAAAAACAATCATTTCTTGTAATTTTATTGTTTATTTTTGAATTTTATTTAATTTAACTTTTACTGAAATAATACTGCTTTTTACAAAATGTAACAAATAAAAAATATTAAGTTAAAAATTAAAAACTAAATAAAAACAAAAAAACAAAATAAAGATAAATAAATATGGTATTTTTGTTACCCAAGTAATATAACATTTAAAAATGTTTTGTTTTAAATAATAAAATATCAAAAGTAAATCGCGGGTTATTTTGTTAATTAACTATTTTTTTCTTTCTAAGTTTTGTTTTTCTCAGTTTTCAATTTTGATTTTTTCCGACTTCAGTATACATCTATGTGGTAACTTCTGCGAGCGACTGATTGTTCCTCATCTCAGTGTAGATATCACCGGTGTTGCCACGAGTTCTTGAAGAGTCAGGTTCTTGATAAGTTGATTCGTTTTTTTGAGAAGTTTTGAGAGAACAGCTGAAAAGTTATATTAGTTTTTAAAAACAACGTTTTTTTGAAATTGTGACAAATATTTCTGACATAATTGTTGCTGGCTTCTGATATAATTAGTTTTTATTTGATAGTGGCTCAAATTTATTCAAATAACCTAATTTGTTTTTTTATAAGAAAACATGGTTACTTAGAATTCAGTTTTTAAATAATGTTTTATTATAATTTCCAAATTTATTTATTATACTTAAACTAACAATTTAATTATGACGAAAATGAAAAGAAGGAGGACAACGAAGCCAAAACAGAAGAGCACAACTTTAAAGTTGTAATTGAACACTTAAAAGTATGATAAAATTTACTTGAACAATTAAAATAACAATTTTTTTTTCCAAACCGTTATACATAGTTAGAGTAACAAAATAAATTTTATAGTTAACTTTATGCCAAATTTGATAAAAACAGTGGCTTCAGGAACACATAGTATTTATAAAACATGCAATATTAGCTGATGGAATAAAACGTTGACACTTAATAGTTTTTAGGACAAACATGTGGTACTTATTTCATTAAAACAAAAATTGTATGAAAAATGGAGCCAGCCATTGTCTTCAAAATTGAATAGAACCTTTGTGTCTTGGTGCAACTGTGTTAACAGTTTAGTTTGTCAAAAACCAATTAGTTTTTATTTGAAAAATTGATGTTAAACACATTCTTTGAAATCATTGTTTATTATTATTACAAAATGAAAATGAATTTATGTTTCCAACACTATTATTTTCTAAAGTAAATCACAGTTGAAACAAAACATATCAGACAGTGTGCTGTGTTAGTTTTTACATTTTTCAGTTTGTCTTTTAGAATTCTCAATTTGAATTTGAATTCACTTCAGTATAAATTTTTGCGGCTACTTCTAAAGGCATTTCATCCTTTCTCAGACCAGTGTAAATCTCGCCGATGTTGCTGTATGCTTGCGAAAAATCAGGCACTTGATAATTGGAGTTGTTTTTGGAAGAAGCTTTAACAGAACAACTGAAAACGTATTAGATCTGAATTGTATCATTCTCTAAAAAAATAAATTTTGTGAAGTAAAACTTTGTTAACAAATTGCCAATAACGTGTATATCTGGAAAATGAAGTTTTTTATAGTTGTTTATGTAAAATGTTCAAATGAAATTATTTTTATAAAAAAGCAAAACAATTTTATATTAAAATCAATTTGTAAATAAATTTTCTTTTTAATTTTCAACTTTAGTTAAACTAACAATTTAATTGTAACAAGAACGAAGATAAGGAAGACGATGAAGACAAAACAGAAGAGCACCCATCCTGAAACGATCAATGCTAATGAAGAATTCGTTGAAGAAAGACTCATCTCTGTTGTGCTAGGAAGAAAAGAATTTGTCATTGTTCCGCTTGGAAGAAAGGAATTCGGCATCGTTCCACCAATAGAATTACTTTGGTTTACGGCTGCAATAAAACAAAACAAAATAAAATAAAGTAATAAAAATAGAACAATAATAACGATATTAATATCGGAAATGGGTTTAATACAAAAAAATATGTTCATTCCTTGATTCTTAGTTTAATTACAAATTTTGTGTTTTATTTAACTAGGTTTTTTTATAAATTCCATAAATCTTATAGTTTCAAACATTATCTTACTAAAATTACCAGAACTTCTTGTCACGACTTTCTCCTTGCTTTCATTCCCTGGATCAATTGTAGCAATATGTGCGTTGGACTTGGAAGTCCTTTTTTCTTCAATATTTTTTTCTCGTGATTCTTAGTGTAATTTTAAACTTTGTGTTTTAGTCTTTTTAACAAGATTTTATTTGATTTTATTTGATTTTATTAACGTGATGAATCTGATATATATATTTTTTATATTTAAAAAGGTTTTTAAATTAGTACTTTATGAACTTTACGTAAACATGACTGTCTAGTAATTTTTTTCAAGTAAAATCTTTGTATTAAATAATAAGTAAATTTTATTATTTTTATTAATTTTCTACATAGATGATCACACATGGCAAAAAGTTATAGATTTATTAGATGAAATTGTTACTTATCTGACTTTTAACAGCTTAAAAATAGAAATAATGTAAAGATGTATTTTCAAAAAAGTTAATCTCACTTTGTTTCATACAAATAACACCAAATTGATGATTTAAATAGTTTGTTACAGAATATGAAAAATCCTTAACAGCTGCTTGGAAAAAATAAGCTTTATTTCCAGTCAGATTTTCATGATTTTTCAATCGATTCCAATATCTTCTACATACATCTAATAACACAAAGCAATTATTATTACAGTTGGAAAATAACATTTGAAATACTTACATTAATTAAACCATTTCAGTACCTTTCATAGATTTATTCCAAACACATTTCTCACTAGAGCACGACATATTGAGTACGACATATCCTTGGGACATGTTGACATATTTTATAAAATCATTAACTTCTTGTTGAATTGAACTGGAATAGATTTCCAATCCCCAGTATGGTTCACTGCAGGTTTTAATCAGCTCATAATTAGACCATTTTCCGTTCCATGAAAAACAATGTTCCTCAAAACATTTGCTATAGTTTAAACTGTACCCTCCAGTTACACATAATAAAAAAACTATAAAATACATTTAAATAATTATAAAATAAAACTTTAAATTTTGAACAACAACAAATAGAAATCAACTGACCTACAAATAAAACAATCATTTTATAAATTAATTAAAAGTCACAGCTGATTTTAAGTTTCGTTCCAACAGGTTAAACTTATTTTAAGAAGAAAACAATGCATTCATATAATTCTGAAACGTTCAGCTGTTATGCATGTAGATAAGCTGACTTTATTAAATCCGCTTTCATTATTATTTCTTCCTCGTTTGTCTGAAGCTCGTTTATTTTTAGTTTTGATCTACAATTTAATAGCGCCAATTAAAAAACTTTCTAGGCAATTATGTAACAAAATGATTTTGTGCTATCAGTTGTATAACACTGAAGGTTATTTTTTAAAGAGTATTGTATAGGGGAAAGTGGGGTAATATGGGGCCTCAGGTAATAAGGGGTACCCACTTTTTTATTATAAGAACAGTGTGTTAAGAATATATAATTAGTGATCTATGGTCGTATTGTTTATGTAACTCTGCCGCATAGCCGATATATAATCCAAATCTAGTTTAAAGGTGCTGCAATAAAGAGAACAAATTTGTTTCCTGATCAGCCTCAACCGAAGCAGAAACGGTTGTTGAGAGCAAAAAAACAAAAAGTAGATGATGATGCACCTTGCATTTACTGAAGACCATGATGGTGAAACATGGATTATGTGTGTAGACAGCCAGAACTGGGCACACACATACGCCTCTCAATAGTTTAGTTTCTTAAAAAATAAAAAACTTGTTATAATGTCTAATAAATGATAGTAAATTATGTTCAAATTAATCAAAACTATTTAATAAATAAATAAACACTAAAAACATTTGTATGCCAGAAAAACATCCTAAAAATCAAAATTTATTTTTGCATCAAAGTGTACACATCTCCAGCAGGTCCACCATAGTGACCTGAGTTAGTACGTTTTTGTTTCTCCAGTTAGTGTACTGCACTTCTGCATAATCATTAAATTGAAAAATCAATTTTTTACAAAATGAAGTAATTTCAACATCAAACTATTGTTGCACAAATAGATTATGTTTTTATTATCCATATATACAAACTTAATAAAATATAATTAGAGTTAAACGTCTAACAAAACAATTTAAAATTCAAATTGAACATCAGTAACTAAATAAAGATAAAAAGGTTTTTTACTTGTGTTTCTTTTGATCCAATGACATCCTGACATTATATTGCAGCTCATTCCTAGTGGAATAAAATGAGAAATATTCATTGGTTTTATAAATTTATTTATTTCCTTTTGAATTTGTTCTTCATATATTTCTAACATCCAAGCAGGATTTTCACATGTTTTTTGAAACTGAAAAAATGTATCTTCTTTATAATAGACTTAGCAGTATTTTTTGAAACATTTTTTTCTATTTGTTTTGCTGGAAGAAACCCCATAAATCATGGCAACTAAAACAAAATTACTAATTATTTAATTTCATTCAATTAAATTAATTTTAAAGTGTTTACTTACTCCATAGAACAAGTAGATAATTGTTCATCGCAAAAACAATAGAGTTTTGAGTTGTGAACAAAACTATGGTGTCCAAAGGTATCAGAAAAACTGTACCATAACATATAGTTTTATTTTTAATTGACATCCAACAAAAGTTAGAGATTAATCACAGCTAGCAAACCAGCACAGTTGTTGCAATTTTATTAGACTGCTCACAATATTTAACAGGTTTTTACATGCCTAATAATTGCAGCTCAGTGCTAATTAAAACAATGCCATTTTCTTCATAAAGATGCTTCTAACTTTTTTCTCTCCTCTACAATGATTTCGTTTACTCATTTGCTTATATGAATAATTACTATGATGTATTACTAACCTCATCCCCACCCACACCAATGAACAATTTGTATAATTATAATCAACTTTTATTAATTTTAATTTTTTTATCAAAAAGATATCGCTGTAGTATGAAAATAAGAAACCATACAAAAACAATAAAATCAGGTTATATTTATCTTTAAAAATCAGATTAGTAACGTTGTAATATTGCTCTATTATTTGCGCTGTTAGAATGAGAAATATCTGTCAGCTGACGCGACTGACTAATGCTTGGCCATTAAAATGTCTCATAATTACTGTTTACTCATGGCAACAGATTGTTTCAGTTCAACAGATTATCGCTATCTGTTCAGTTGTTCAAGTTTTAATTTGATTTTTGCCAGACTGAATAATAAAATAGTATTTAAAAATTGGCATAAACTTCAGTTTATTGTTAACGTCGTTAACGCCTCCAAGTTTATAAATTGAAATGAGAAATTTTATGTCAACTTTTTTTCCTGCTAACCGCAAGAAACTAAGCTTCAAACTTACACTACGTACAGTGTAAGTTTTGATAATTTCTGATAATCAGATTAAATCATGGTCTGCGAAAAGAAAAGTCACATGATTTCTTCATACGATTATTTTGTTTGTAATAATTAAATATACTTTATCAGGTATTAATAAATATATTATTTTTTTTAAACAAATAATTTCATGTTTAATCGAGTGTTTTATTTTATTTTACAAGCCTGCCGACTGTTCATGAAAACGTTTGAAAGATAGGGTTTGTAACTCTCGCTAGACTTTGCTGAACTTGTGGATTCAATTCATGAATTGAACTTCATGTCATGTAGTTTTTATTTTTTTTCCTAAACTGTAATTTAATTTGTTTAAAATTTTCAACTACAATTTTTAAAGTTTTTATTTACTTTTCTTCAAGTTTTCATTTGAATGTTATCAAAACGACCCAAAAACACAACAAATTGCATTGTCAAAAACAACAACTAACTTTCAAAAATTATGTTAAACTTTAAAACTAAAGAAACATGTATGTATAATAAATTTAAATTTGTTTACAGATTTGATTGTCAACGGATTTCAGCGTAGAATTGATTTGCTTCTTCTTCTTCAGCTGCTTCTTTTCTGATTTTATCGTAGTCTGCACCATTGTCGTAAATTTCTATAGGTTGGGGAGGTTCTTGAACTGCTGTATTTTCTAACGGGACCTTTAAAGGTAGCCTAGAATAAAAATTAAAATTAATAAAAGTTTTTTAATCTAGGTTGTGAAGCTCTGAATCTGCTGCTGTTTTGATGGAAAGTCAGAAATTCACAAAGTAGAGTCATAGAAAATTGGTTGAATGATTATAACTGTTCACGATTACCGTAATTAAAAACAAATAAACGTTAATTCTTTTGAATAAAACAACAAACAAACTACATTTACTTACAAAAATCATCAATCAACAATAAATACAAATAACTAAATGCATTGTCTTTAGTTTAATAATCATTTAAAATTATAACTTTGTTGTGTTTAATTAGAAATTTTTAAGCTTACAGTTTCAGAACTACAAGAACAAGTTAATTATTTAAGTTGTATTACTGTATTTATTTAAAAAAATTTAAACTTACAGTTTTACTATTACTACAAGAACGACGATAACGAGGATTATGAGTAACACACCAGCAACAACCCATCCTGCAATCATTGGTGCCAAGTAGAAGTCATATTTTGTCTCAAGTTTATGAGCTGTCAAAAAATCTGATTTTTGAGCAGGGTTTTTAAAAAAAATTTGAAAAAAGTAAAAATAGTTTAATTAAAATAAACGACAAATTAGCATTAATAAATACCGTAAAGAAAAAAAAATAACTACAAACCAGACATGCACACAATCATGAATGAGTCGTTGCAGCTTGTGATTTGCCAATCGTAATTATTAGTGTTGCTAGTTAATAATTTCCAGCGTAAATCTTCTTCGTCTCCTATGGAAGAGAAATCACTGAATTTGTTGAACGCAGGAACCTGTTCTGAAAACATGGTAAACCACCAGGAAAAAATGTTTTTTTTTTAATTTCAAAAGGTTTTTTTCACATTTATCAATTGTGTTTAAACAATTAAAACTTTAATTTTGATTAATATTTCTAAATTGGTCAGTTCTAATTTACATGACAAGCATAGAAATTAGTTGAAAACAAAAAAGGTTGAGGGTATAAATTTTAGTAACGGTAAATAACATATACAAACTACTTTCTAGAGTAGGTACTGATTTTCAAAAATTGAAAATACTTATAAAAATTTGAAGTATTTATTAGCCTATCAAACCTGAATGACCCCATCTCCATGTTTTCCTACTCATGTCAACCCAGTACGCTTCGCTGCCAGTTGGAAACAAAGACTGTACCCAAGAATAAGGTATTGATGACAAATTAACATCATCAAATTCTGCCATGGTAGCATTGAATAACATTGTAAAATGTTAAGTATAACGTGATGAATACCAGAATTGAGCAGCAGAGAACATGGCAAAATAGCAAGTAGTTTGATATAACCAGCCTTTCAATTTTTTGCATTCTTCTTCATTTGAGACTGGAAATTAGTTTAGATGTTAATTGCTTTTTTAAATAAAATTTTATAAACTTACAGATATGAGAGATTTTAACCAACCGGTTTTCATACAAATTGAATCAAGGCTAGTATGAGATGTTTCAGGCACAAATATCAGTTCTCCAGCCTGGTTTTTTTTAGGCAGGCAAAAATACTGTTTGGGTCATCATCTGTTACGCTTGCTAGAAGATTAAAAAATCGTTATTGAATTTTGTAGCAAAAGTTGTCAACAGTGTTTTCGAAAACTTGTTGTTTTAAACTAAAACACAACAAATTATTCAAACAAAAATAGTATAATAAGAATGAAAAAAACGTTATGTGGTAATTTATAGAGCACTTCTTTCAGAGATCACCCACAGAGATAAACGATTTTATCGCTAGGTTTTCCGAAGACATAGTCGAGCCGTGAAGCTGTCACATTAAAGGCTCAGCTAATATTGCACCAAAGTAATATTATTAGTTAGTTTAATTATCTTAAACTTATGATAATTGTATTAAAGATAACATTAATTAATGATGACTTAAGCAATATTAAACAGCGTAACGCAAATAACCAACACATACATACATAACAAACATAACACACATGAATACAAACAGACACCATTAAAAATTGTATGCATATTAATTCACAATTGTATTTCAACGTGGTATTTATTGTTTTTGTTTAAACTACAATAAACCTGGTTTCATGTTGTTCCACATCCAAGAATTGTTTCTTCTATTCAGGTTGAGAAGTATAGAATTGTATCGAAAGTCGTTTTGATATATCAATGGTAATGAAAGATCGAACAGTTTTGTGTTAGAAATTTCAAGCAGCCATTTGTCTCCAAAGCACATTCTTTGAGCTTGTTCAAGACTGTCTATGGTCTTGTTTTCACCGTCTGTAGACAAGCAGTATTCGTCTTCGCATACAAAAAACTGAGACAAAACTAGTTTGAAAAACACTTTAGCCAGGAAAACACTAATTATAAGTAACTTCATGTTGTGTTTACGTTTTTGGTACAATTTGAATAATTTTATTTTTTAAAATAACAAATAAAATATATAAACTAGCTAAGAATAAATGTTTAACTTGAAAGCGCTTGTTAAGAACTGACATTCAATGCTACTTTGTTCTGCTTGCAAAGGTAGAAAAGCTAGTTAACTCTGTTAACTTCCTATATGATTATTAACTCGAGACTTCAAGATTACTATAAAAAGATTAAGGCGTTAGTTTGAGGCGTTAGTAGTTTTACATTTAAAAACTATTCTCTTTAAAAACAATCATCTCTTGTAATTTTATTGTTTATTTTTGAATTATATTTAATTTAACTTTAACTGAAATATTACTGCTTTTTACAAAATTTAACAAATAAAAAATATTAAGTTGAAAATTAAAAACTAAAAACAAACAAACTAAATAAAATTAAATAAATATGGTCATTTTGTTACTGAAGTAATATAACATTTCAAAATATAAAAAAAGTGAATCGCGTGTTATTTTTTTGAATTTAATATTTAATTTTTTTAAATTTAATTTCTAGTGATTCATCACCCTCTATTAAAAAATTTAAAATATGCAATTAAAAATTAGAAATTAAAAACAAAAAACTAAATAAAGTTAATTGATGAAAATAATGTTTTGATACTAAAGTAACATAGCGCTTAAAAACATGTTTTTGAATTTTAAATAAAAAATATAAACGAGTAAACTGCACGTCATTTTTTGCATTTAAACTTTTTTTATTTTTATGTTTGTTTTTCTTAGTTTCCAATTTTGATTTACTCGAATTTAGTATACATCTTTGTGGTAACTTCTGTGAACGATTTATCATTATTTATTATAGTGTAGATATTACTGGTGTGATTTTACCAATATAATAATGTTTGTTGTATTTTTGCATTTTGTAAGATACACTGGCTTTTACACAATAGTTATAGTTTTAATTTGTTGAAGAAATAAAAATTTAAACATTATTAGAGGGTATTAGTTGTTATATATTTCACTAATAAATCATTTATAATACTTCAACCCAATAATTAGGAATAAAATAGAAAACCGTGAATTTTAAATTATTTAAAAGTTTGTTAGTTGAATATTATTTTTTCGGGTTTTTTCATCGAATGGTTTCAGTATACGCATGTGCCAAATTTTCTTGCTTTGAAGCATGCTTTGAAGAACGCAACGCCCTTGAACTTCAATGAGGTATGATTCCAGCGTATGTGTGAGCCAAATTTTCTTCAGCAACTGCTTCCCTTACAATCATGTTGTACACTGCGTTATTGTCGTAGACTTGCGTTTCACGTTGACCCCGGATTACTGTGTCATATTTCGGAGTTTCTTTTGGTTGCCTGGAAAAATAGAGAATTATTATATCAAAGCATAAAACAAATCATTTCTGTTTTTTTTTAAATTATTGAAAAGATGTATTTGCTTACAGAATTAGGATAACAATTAAACGTTATGTGATTATTAAATTAACTCTGTTGATAATGCTGGTTAGTACTGGAAGTCCACTGCACTGTTTAAATTTAACCACGAATATTTGATTTTTTTATTCTTTTCTGCCATAGCCTTATTAAACTTTTTACATCATTAAAATATTAACATTGTTTGATTATTTTGTGTTCAATTGTCAGAATGAATTTTAGATAAATAAAAATCAATTTAAATGAAGTTGCCAAAAACAAGTTAAAAGGGCTCACAATAACATGCGTTTCTAAAAAAAATAAACAAATATTTAAATTAAGGTTTTGTTAAATAAAATTGTATAACCAAATTATTAACTAAAAGTTCTGAAATTAAATTTGATAAACTCACGATTTCATCAGAACAACAATAACGACGACGAGGACTACCAGGATTACAAGAAGCAAACCGACAACTACCCATCCTGCAATCATCGGTGTCATGTAGAAGTTTTTGTTTGTTGTTTCGTTGAACACATTCATTGGTTTGATAAAATACGTTGTTGTTGTTGCTGTGGTTAGAGCGGTTGTTAAGAGAACGGGTTTTTCTACAGCTGTTTTGATAAATGGTTTTCAAAAATGAATAGCAGATATTTTGAATGAAGGAAAAATAAAGTCGTTACATACGAGACATGCAGACAATTAAGAATAATCCACTACAACTTGTGAACTGCCAATAATAGTTAAAACTGTTTACAAAAACTTTCAGACATAATTCCAAGTTATAATCCAAACTAGGTTTTGAGCCGTTGATCATGTTGTAATCAATTAGTTGCCCTGTAAGATACAATATTACTATCAAACTTGATGTTGTTGAAAGTGTTATTTAATTGACAATCATCAATGTGATAAAATAATTCAGCAGAAAACAAGTTTTAAAATTTAAATTCAACTTTTAAAACCTGAATGAACCCATTTCCAAGATTTTCTACTCAAAGCAACCCAGTACTTTTCGCTACCTCTGGAAAACAGTGCGGAAACTAAGGACAACTCGACGCCATCGAAAACGGCCAAGGAAGCATTGAAAAACTCTTTGCAAATTGGTATGGAATAAAACCAGTCTGTCTTATACTTGGAAAAATAGCAAATATTTTGATAGAACCATCCGTTCAAGTTGTCACACTCTTTAACATTCGGAACTAAATTTAAAAATTTCAGAGTTGATTTCACATTGAAATTTATTATTTTTATAAATACAAAAATGATAGAAACCTCTTTTCATACAAATAAAGGAAAACTGATTGTAAAAGTCTTCTCCGACAAAAATCAGATCACCATTTAAATTTTGTTCCACGCAGGCAAAGTTTTTGTTTTGATCATCAACTGGTAATCTTGCTAGAATGTGAAAAAAATGTACGAAAATGTGCATGCTAAGAAATACATTTTATAAACTCACTTTGAGTTTAACGGTGCCATTAAGGTTTACAGTTATAAACACCATTATATACCATTTATTAAATTGATATGAATAGCTAACAAGACAATCAAATTTACTTTTACGTCCACTTAAGTGTCAAAACAGTAACTTTAATTTTAATAACTTAAACACAATACGTTACTTTGTATAGTTTTTTTTTTATCATTTGTTCTATTGAGTTTTAAAAAACATTTTCACTTGTAAATTGTAATTGTTATAAACCTGTTCTCATGTCGTTCCACATCCATGAATTGTCACCTTTCTTGATATTTAGAAGTATAGAATGTAATCGAAGATCGTATTGCATTATCAAAAGTTTTGACAGCTGAAACAGTTTTAAACTGTTTATTTCAATCAACCATTTGTTTTCAGAGCAGTAACTTTGAGCATGTTCAAGATTTGTGATCATTTTATCTACTCCGTCCGTAGACAAGCAGTATTCGTCGTCGCATACAGAGTACTCCGAACAAACCAGTTTCAATGAAACTCCAACCAGGAAGATATTTATTAGACTTACTTTCATGTTTCAATTATGAATTTCTAATAAAATTTTATGATTGAGAAAATTTTATAATTGTATATATTAACAACAAAAACTAGTTGAAATGTATTTAAATTGATAAAACGTTTCATAAAATGAGAAATTCTAAAAAAACTCGTTGTGCTTACAAAAGAAAGCAAACAAGCTAAATTGTGCAGTTACCTTTCTGTATGAATATAAACTACATAGGTGTGAACAATCGCAACGTGTTTTGTGTATAAATGAATTTTTAATGCATATTATTAATAACACTTTAAGATATAAATACAAAAAAACTTGAAATTTAATTCAGTAATTTATATATGTTCCAAAGATATTTTAATAGATTACTAACAATGAATAATAGGGTTCAAGATAAAACGAAAATACTTCTATCAGCTTTTATTTAGATTACAATCTCTGTTTGTGTGTGTGTGGCTTTCTCTGTACGCAAATCTTGTTAGTGAAATTTAACCATCTTTTTGACTAGCTAGGAAGTTGAAACTTTCAGCATAGCTTTATATTGGATGACAATACATGATTCAATTAAAAAAACCTAATTTGAACATCTTTCGAATACGTACACACAGACACACATCGAGTGTATTTGAAATCAAAGTTTGTGTTAAAAAACTCGTTTTTTTGCTTGTTTCATATATATGAGTGGCTTTTAAATTTATGTGGTTGATTATATTTTAGTTTATTATATGGGCAAATACCTACCTGAAGCTGTTGTTCGAAAAAGTTGCAAAAGGTGGCTTTCGGTAAAAAGGTTAAACGTACTAAATTTGTTTGTTTTTTGTAGTTTTTAATAACTCGACTAAAGGTTTCTGTGTCTTATGGACACAGTGGCAAATATAAAATTATATACAAATGTTAATAATCTATAATAATTACAGAAAAAACAAAACAATATCTCTAAGTTAATTTAAATTATTTTGTTATATGAAAACTATTACCATCATTTTAATTTCGCATTAACTTAAACTAAATTTAATCAAACTTTGATTTAAACTGTTTTGTAAAACTCAAATCAAGCCCCTTCCTCATAGCACGCGCAAGAAAACTTGTTACTTTCAGTGTAGTGGTTGTATATAGTGATAAGGAACTTACTATTCAGTAGCTGTGATACACCAGGCTATTAGCCAGGCCTTCTAAAGTTTTAATATAACAGATTCAATAATTTAAGCCAATAAAATAAATAAATTTACTATAAATAGAACATTAACAAAACACAATTGACTTCAATAAATTAAAACCTTGATTTAGAAAAGACAAAATTCAATTTTGAATACTTCGATCATTTACTAAACACTGCCAACCAAAACGACAGGATTTTAGAAGAAGTAGATTCATTTTTTTAATCGTTTTTTAATGCATCTAACATTTAGACAAAAATTGTACACAATCTTAAGTTTATAGGAACTTTACATTTTAACACGTAGAAGTTTTTAATCGAATTGAAAGATTGAAACTCTCGGGTTTATTTCACATAGTGTGTTTATGGATACCTATCTTACCTATCTAAACAAACTAAAACTGTGAATGTCGAAGATTCTCTAAAAAGAAATCAGTACCATTGGAATATCCGCAAGGTTCTGGACTATCCTTGTTATTTTTTTAATTTTCTGACAAATGATGATACGTTCAAATTAAAGTCTTTCATATCGTATTAAAATTTATTCAAATATTTTGTTATTTGATTAAATACAGAGCAAAAAATGTATTAACATAAAAAAACGAAACTCTATTAAAAATTAGTAAAATAAGGGTTTCAACACTACGATTTCAAAAAAACTTTGTTTTTAATTTATCGAAAGTATTATGAACAACAGAATCTCGCCCAACAAATTGCCATTAAAATGAATACAAATTGCACCTGAAATATTAATAAATTTGTTTATTTAATAACATCTTTAAACTTCAACTTTAATGATATCCTCATAAGTACGTGTAACATTTTCTTGCCTGGCTGATTCTTTTTCTATAACCTCGTAATTCGAGTCGAGCCCGTAGATTTGCGTGTCACGCTGTGCTCGGATTACTGGGTTGCTTTTTGGAGTTTTTTGGTAAAGTCTAGAAAAAAAACATAGAACTTTATCTCATGCTTAGAACAAAAAATAAATATTTGTTTTAAAACACCGTGAATTGTATCCGTTTACAAGCAAAGACGCACATGGAACATATCGAACTGAACTGCTTAATTGACAAACAACACTAACTTACAAACATTAGTTATATAATTGATTGAATAAGTATAGAACTTAGTTTTAAATTTTAGTATTTTTATTAAAGATTGTTATAAACGTTTCCACATATAATTTATAAACTCACGGTTTCATCACAACAACAACAACGACAACAACGACAACAACGACAACCAGGATTACAAGAAGCACACCAACAACCACCCATCCTGCAATCATCGGTGTCAAGTAGGAGTCTTTGTTTGTTGTTTCATTCAACGCATTCAGTGGTTTTGTAGTAGTTGTTGTTGTTATTTCATCCATTTGTTGTGTAGTCGTTGATGGTACGTTCATTAGAGTTGTTGTCAGACCTCTTTTTTCTGCAACTTTATATATAATCTGCTTTAATTATGTCAATAATTTTCAAGGCGATGCAGAATTACATCGTTTCATACCCGACATGCAGACGATCAAGAAATATCCATTGCAACTTGTGAATTGCCAATCGTAACTATAAATAGCGCCTAAAATAATTTTCAGGCATAATCCCGGAGTTTCAAGAAGAGAGTACTGAGAAGTGTTCATTCTGCTGTATGTAACAACCTGTCCTGAAAACATATCAAACAATCAACTCATGTCTCTGACAATATTGTGCATGTTTTTTTTTTCCGTGTGTTAAAATGCTGTTTTATTTAATTATATTAAATTTGGGGGTTTTGTTTTATATAATTTTTGTTTTGTTTTGTTTTGTTTTTTTATTGTTTGATATTCAAAATACTTTGATAGGTGAATTCACTAGTCAAACTAAAATTATAAAGAATCATTCAACTTGGGCAAACATATTAAATTTACGTAATAATCGAAGAGAAAATTGTAAACAATCAAAACCGCAGTGTTCATTAAATACAAAAACATTATCAGCATGTCAAACCTGAATGCGCCCATCTCCAAGTTTTCCTACTCAAACCAACCCAGTACTGCTGGTTGTAATTGGGAAACAAAGTGGATATCCAAGCGTTTGAAAGTGATGACATATCGATTTCATCAAATACTGCCAAACTAGCGGATTTAAAATAAATTTCGCAATGCCAAGGATTAGCGTATTTGCAAAAGTAGCAAGTATCTCGATAAAGCCAGCCTCGCAGCTGGTTACATACTTCAACACTTGGAACTGAAATTTATTTTGAGCAAATGTATTTTAGCTTAAAGTTTTATAAGGCTGCGTTAGTTAGGTAATTCAACCAACCTGTTTTCATACAGATAAAAGCGTGAGAAACTATTGAATCTTCTGCCATAAATATTAAACTACCAGTATCGTTTTTGGTCAAATAAGCAGCTGTTTTATTTGGGTGATCCGTTTCGACTTTTGCTGAAGTGTTAAAAAACCATAAACATTTCTTTGATGAAAAACATTTGTAATTAACTTTGTATGAACGTACTTTTATAAGTAAAATTAACCAATAACAAAGTTTATTAAAACAAATATTTCATTTTTTAAACTAATAATAAAAATAATCATATTCAAAATTAATTCTACCTGAGCTACATTATAATTTTTTAGTTATGCATTAATTTGTTTGACATAGTTGCATTAAATTACTATTTCAATTGTCTGACACAGTTGTTAATAATTTTAGTATGTTTTCTTAACGTTAAAGTTGTTTTAAACCTGGTTTCTGGTTGTTCCACATCCATGTATTGTTATCTTTTTTCACATTGAGGAGTATTGAATTACCACGAAAGTCGTATTCAAATACCAAATTAGTTGTCAAATCAAACAGTTTTGAACTGTTGGTCTCAATCAACCATTTGTTTCCAGTGCAATAACTTTGAGCATCTTCAAGGCTACTTATAAATTTTTCTTGACCGTCCGTCCATAAACAGTATTCATCATCGCATAAAGAGTAATCTGAACAAACTAGTTCCAGTGAAACTCCAACCAGGAAAATATTCATCAAAAATAATTTCATATTAGTGATTTTTTTATCTTATTAATAAATTTATATTTTTTCAGTGAAAAAATACTTAGAGAAACGATAAAATGTAGTTGAAAACGATACAATTTTACTTTGAAACCATTTTGCTTTACTGAAAGAATAGAACAAGACAGCCTAATCCTAAACATAAGCTTCCTTTTTCAATACAGGCTTCAATGCTTAAAACGCACAATATATGGCTTCAATATTTTAATAATATTGAAAACTCGGCTTGGAAAAAACGTTTAGCCTAACAAAAGAACAATAAATTTAACAACAAATTACTAAACCAATTTCAGAATATCTATCAAACTAAAACTGGTATACGTCAATAATTTTACTTGGTTTCCAAAACCTGAAAAATGCAAAACTATAAAATTGCATTTGGTTAAACTCCATAGAATTTATCTAATAACCACTTGAACAGTTATAACGACTGTTTCTTAACTAAACACTGTAGAGCTGCCGATTTCAACTTTTTCTAACTCTGCCGTTAAAGTAAACCAAACCAAAGTTTTAGAAACCAAATTAGGAAACTGCATTGTTATTAAAAAGTAAGCATATAAATGATCAAAGCAGACAAGTTTAAAAAGCAAATTTTAACTAAAAAGTTGAAAGTACTTTTTTTCGTTTTGTTTTTTGTAGTTTTTTTAAAATACTTTTCACAAAATATACCGGAGGTTTTTGTGTTTTATGGACACATTGGCAAATATAAAAATATATATAAATGTTGGTAATCTATAGTAATTACCAAAAAACTATTTGTATAAGTTAATTTAAAATTGATATATTTATCCTTTTATATAAAAAACAATTACCATTATTTCATTTTTTTATTAATTTAAAAGTTTAATCAAACTTCAGTAGACATTGTTTTGTAAAAATCAAAATCAAGCCCTTGTAACTACACACTTTTACTTAACTTGACTTCTCTGTCTATCGATCTGTAGTTAAAATTTGCAATCGATTTTAAACTAACTTCCCGATAAGCTAGAGACCTAAACATTTAAACATACCTCCGAACTAATTAACAATGCATTCTATCAAATTTTCGGATCGATTAGACAAAATGTAATTAAATAATATTTTGTGATATTTTTGTCAAACTATTTATTGTCTACGCTAATATGCTTGTTGTTTATGTAACAGACTGTGGCCTACACAATCGATTATATAAAAGTGTGTTTTAAAAAAAAAAACTATGTTTTTTTGTTCACTTGTTTCATTGTGTAGTGCTTGTATATTTCTATATGGAGCTAAGCAAAAGATATGATAAGCCAAAACGTTTTCTTTTAAAATCTTTTAAAAATTTATAAAAACAGTTTCAATAACTCAGACCCATAAAATATATAACGTTACCTACTATTTTTGAAAACAAAATATAGCAAATGATTAAGTTTAAAAGAAAAGCGGTAGACATCAATATTTCAATACATTAATTTATCTACGATAAATATATTTTTTCAATCAATTATTTTATTGTCAAAAGTGTGGAAAAAGTTTCAGATTTTATTGATGAATTTATGAAAACCTTTTAGGCAGATTTTCAATCGTTTTTTTTTAAACTTAGGTTAAAGCAGATATGGTTGAAATAAACTTATAATTTAAAAAAAAAAAAACATTTAAACATAGGTATGCAGTTAAACAGACATTTGCACACAGGTTTGCCGTTAAACAGACATTTAGACATAGGTATGAAATTAAATACATTAAACATAAGTTTGCAATTAAACATACAATTAAACTTACTTTTGCAGTTAGACATGCATTTAATTATAAGTTTGCAATTAAACAGACATTCAATCAAAAGTTCGTAGTTAAACAGACATTTAATCAATGGTTTGCAGTAAAATAGACCATTAATTATATGTTTGCAGTTAAACAGATTAACATGTTAAAAAACAGGAAAATTTAGTTTGATAACTTAAGTCATTTAAGTATTTGTTTTGTTTTAATTCATAGTTGTAAAATGAATTTTTAAATAATTTTGTGTTTCATTTTTAGAAGACTTCAAGATAAGTATGTGTCGGTTACACGGTGTCTGTTATTATTGTTTCGTAAGCTGCGTTGTTGTCAATGTAAGTACTTGCTGGTTCCGCATTTCTATTGGCGTCTTTTACTATTCTCTCGTAGGCTGCGTTGTTGTCAAAGACTTGTGTGTTACGTGTATTTGTAACGATTGTATCACAAACAGAAGGTTTTTCCATACGCCTAAAAAAAACAAATCATTATTATCATTGTTCAACAAGTTCTCTAAAATATTACCATGACTTTTTTAAAAATAAAGTTCCTGAACTTACAGTTTCAGCACAACGACAACGACAACTACCACCACAAAAGCCACGATGAACAAGACGGCAACCACCCATCCTGTAATCATTGGTGCCAAGTAAAAGTTCTTGTTTGTTGTGTCGTTAGACGTATTCGTTTGTTTTTCATTAGGTACATTCACTATTTTCACAGTCGTGGTTGACGGAACTAAATTGTCTACAGCTTAATTCATAATTTAGTTTATTTACAAATTCAAACATTTATTTTCAATGGAATGAAATATAACGTCGTTACATACGCGACATGCAGACAATCAAGAATAATCCACTGCAATTCGTAAAGTGCCAATAATAGTCGTAGTTATTCACATATACTTTCAGACAAAATTCCAGGATTTCATTCAAATTAGACGGTAAAGCGAATTTATTGTATGAAAGTATTTCTCCTGTAAAACGACATAATAACATTTACATACTTTTTTTATTTATTATTTGAATTAATATTATATTTTATTTATACGTTGTGGTTAGATTAAAATTTAGTATATCTGACTAATTTAATTTATTTTCATAGTTGACTAAGCTTTTTATCATTTTTTTATGGCTGAACGTTTTTATTTTATCAAAATAAAAAATGCGTTTACTGATAACTAGCAGTGCCCGTAGCGGCTTCGCTCGCATGAAATTAGAGAGTTTGAACCGTGCATCCATAGTAGAGATCATTTTTTTAGGTCTCGGCTCGGCCCGTCGACAAATTAGCCCAGCCCGCTTTAAAAACTCAAACTCCTGGACCGGCACAGCCCGTCTGAATTAGGCCCGGCCCATTTTTACATGCCTAGAAGTTCTATATACTTGATGAAAAACTTCGGCCCACCTTGACCTCAGGTTTGGCCCGGCCAAACTGAAGACCCTAAAATCACTAAAATATCTATATACTTGGTGAAAAACCTCGGCCCGTCCCACTTTGATTTAAGGTTTGGCCTGGCCCGTGTGAAGACTCTATAATAACGGCTTGGCCCTGCCGATGATAAACTTCAAAATACTAATTTTTACATTTGTAGCACTTACAGTTTGTGAGTAGCAGTTATTTTGAAATCAAATAACCCTTATTTCCACCCCACATTTGAGGTCCTGGAAACAAAATTTTCAAAAAATGCTAAAACACGTATTTCATTATTTTTGGAGTAGAAACTAAATACTAATTTTTACTTCTGTAGCATTAACAGTTTTTGAGTAGCAGCTACTTTAAAAACCAAATAACCCAAAAAATGATGAAACACGTATATCATTTTTTTTTAGTAGAAACTAAGTATTTATTTTTACATCTGTGGCAATTATAGTTGTTGAGTAGCAGTTACTTTAAAAACCAAATAACCCTATTTTCCACCCCACATTTGAAGTCCTGGAAACCAAATTTTCAAAAAATTGTGAAACCCGTATATCATTATTTTTAGAGTAGAAACTAAATACTAATTTTTAATTTTGTAGCATTAACAGTTTTTGAGTAGAAGCTACTTTAAAAACCAAATAACCCAATTTTCCAACCCACATTTGAAGTCCGGGAAACCAAATTTGTAAAAAATGGTGAAACACGTATATCTTTATTTTTAGAAAAGAAACTAAATAATAATTTTTACATCTGTGGTACTTACTGTTTTTGAGTAGCAGTTACTATGAAAGACAATTAGCCCTATTTTCCACCCCACATTTGAAGTCCTGGAAACCAAATTTTCAAAAAATGCTGAAACACGTATTTCATTATTTTTGGTGTAGAAACTAAATACTAATTTTTACTCCTGTAGCATTAACAGTTTTTGAGTAGAAGCTACTTTAAAAATTAAATAACCCAATTTTCCAACCCACATTTGAGGTCCGGGAAAGCGAATTTTTAAAAAATGGTGAAACACGTATTTTTTTATTTTTTAAAAGGAATCTATATACCAAATTTCAAAATCTCCTCATTTTTGGTTTTCGAGATATACATTGTTTTAGAAAAAACGTTTGTTTTCCAGTTTTTTCCCCTCACGAAGAAAATTTTGAAAAATCCTTTCTTAGCGGATGTTTACGCTATAAAAATAATATAAGTTCCAAATTTCACGTTCCTAGGATGAGGCGTTTGAGCTCGGCGTTGATTATCATTCAGTCAGTCAGTCAGTCAGGACATGTTCTTTTATATATATATAGATTAGTTATTTGCATTGAATTGTTATTTGCAATAGAATTTCAAAAAATATTGAAAAACAAGCAATATTATGTTATTTTCTAGTGTTACCTAATAGTATTAAAACAATTTAGCTGAAATCAAAATTTTTAAAGTGATTACCTTAGTTTTATGAAAAATACATTCTAAAATAACTTTTTGTTATATCGAACCTGAATGATCCCATTTCCAGGTGTTTCTACTCATACCAACCCAGTACATCTCGTTGCCAGTAAGAAACAACGACGATAACCAAGAGTTTGAAGTTATTGACAAATCTATTCCATCAAAAACAGCTAATGTGGCGTTGAAAAGCATCTTGCAAACTGTGTTTGACCATAACCAGGGATCATCGTGTTTGGTAAAATAGCAAGTATTTTGGTATAACCACCCTTTCAGTTTATTACATTCCTCATCGTTTTGAACTAAAATTTAGTATTCACATGTTTTTATTTGTACACAAGATTGTGTAAGGTTTTATCAGTATGCATTTGAAACAACCTCTCATCATGCAGATATATTTGTGTGCAACGTAGATATCATCCGACTTGAATATCACCTTACCATCAAGGCTTGACAAGCATGCAGAATTTTGATTTGGGTTATCCAGAGTAACGTTTCCTGAGTGTTTTAAATAAAAAGTATACAAATTAATTTGACAAATATAAACTTTTTTATTATAAAAGCAAACCAGATATAATTGTCAACAGTTCATATTATTCTACTAGCAGTGCCCGTAGCGGCTTCGCTCGCCTGAAATTAGAGAATTTGAACCGTGCATACATAGTAGAGTACTGCACGGATCAATTTTTTAGGTCTCGGCTCGGCCCGTCGACAACTTGGCCCAGCCCGTTTCAAAAACCGAAATTCCTGGCCCGGCCAGGTTTATACTAAACCCATAAACACAGATAATTGAGGGAACGGACATTCCCCCCCCCGGTCTAATATGGGCCCGGCCCGTTTATACAGGCCTAGAAGTTCTATATACTTGATGAAAAACTTCGGCCCGTCCCACCTTGACTTCAGTTTTAGCCCGGCCCGTCTGAGCACCCTAAAATCACTAAAATGTCTATATACTTGGTTAAAAATCTCGGCCCGTCCTACCTTGATTTAAGATTTGGGCAGAGCCGTATGAAGACCCTAAAATAACGGCTTGGCCCGTCCGTCCGGTGATAAACTGAACTCATCTACTTTTAACCGGCACAAAACCTCAAAATACAAATTTTTACTCCTGTAGCATCTACATATTTCGAGTAGCAGTTACATTAAAAACCAAATAATCTTATTTTCCACCCCATATTTGAGGTCCTGGAAATCAAATTTTAAACAAATGGTAAAACACGTATATTTTTATTTTTAGAATAGAAACTAAATACTAATTTTTACATCTGTGGTATTTACTGTTTTTGAGTAGCAGTTACTATAAACGACAATTAGCCCTATTTTCCACCCCACATTTGAAGCCCTGGAAACCAAATTTTCAAAAAATGCTAAAACACGTATTTCTTTATTTTTGGAGTAAAAACTAAATGCTAATTTTTACTCCTGTAGCATTCACAGTTTTTGAGTAGCAGCTACTTTAAAAACCAAATAACCCAATTTTCCAACCCACATTTGAGGTCCGGGAAACCGAATTTTCAAAAAATGGTGAAACACGTATCTTTTTATTTTTCAAGAAGAATCTATATACTAAATTTCAGAAAAAATTTTTAGAAAATTTTTTTAGAAAAAAGTGTGTTTTCCAGTTTTTTCCCCTCAGGAGCAAAATTTTCAAAAATCCTTTCTTAGCGGATGTTTACGCTATAAAAGTAATATAAGTTCCAAATTTCACGTTCCTAGGATGAGGCGTTTGAGCTCGGCGTTGATTATCAGTCAGGACATGTTCTTTTATATATATAGATGTATGTATGTATGTATGTATGTATGTATGTATGTATGTATGTATGTATGTATGTATGTATGTACTAGCAGTGCCCGTAGCGGCTTCGCTCGCATGAAATTAGAGAATTTGAACCGTGCATCCATAGGTGTCGGCTCGGCCCGTCGACAAATTGGCCCAGCCCGTTTCAAAACCAAAATTCCTGGCCCGGCACGGCCCGTCTAATTTGGGCCCGGCCCGTTTTTACAGGCCTAGAAAGTCTATATACTTGATGAAAAACTTCGGCCCGTCCCACCTTGACTTCAGGTTTGGCCCTACCCGTCTGAAGACCCTAAAATTACTAAAATGTCTATATGCTTAGTGAAAAGCCTTGGCCCGTCCCACTTTGATTTAAGGTTTGGCCTGGCTCGTGTGAAGACTCTAAAATAACGGCTTGGCCCGGCCGATGATAAACTGGACTTAGCTACTTTTAACCGGCACAAAACTTCAAAATACTAATTTTTACATTTGTAGCACTTACAGTTTGTGAGTAGCAGTTATTTTGAAATCAAATAACCCTTAATTCCACTTCACATTTGAGGTCCTGGAAACCAAATTTTCAAAAAATGCTAAAACACGTATTTCATTATTTTTGGAGTAGAAACTAAATACTAATTTTTACTTCTGTAGCTTTTACAGTTTTTGAGTAGCAGCTACTTTAAAAACCAAATAACCCAAAAAATGATGAAACACGTATATCTTTATTTTTGAGTAGATACTAAGTATCAATTTTTACATCTGTGGCAATTACAGTTGGTGAGTAGCAGTTACTTTAAAAACCAAATAACCCTATTTTCCACCCCACATTTGAAGTCCTGGAAACCAAGTTTTCAATAAATTGTGAAACCCGTATATCATTATTTTTAGAGTAGAAACTAAATACTAATTTTTACTTTTGTAACATTAACAGTTTTTGAGTAGAAGCTACTTTAAAAACCAAATAACCCAATTTTCCAACCCACATTTGAGGTCCGGGAAACCAAATTTGTAAAAAATGGTGAAACACGTATATCTTTATTTTTAGAAAAGAAACTATATAATAATTTTTACATCTGTGGTATTTACTGTTTTTGAGTAGCAGTTACTATAAAAGACAATTAGCCCTATTTTCCACCCCACATTTGAAGTCCTGGAAACCAAATTTTCAAAAAATGTTAAAACACGTGTTCCATTATTTTTGGAGTAGAAACTAAATACTAATTTTTACTCCTGTAGCAGTAACAGTTTTTGAGTAGAAGCTACTTTAAAAACCAAATAACCCAATTTTCCAACCCACATTTGAGGTCCGGGAAACCGAATTTTCAAAAAATGGTGAAACATGTATCTTTTTATTTTTCAAAAAGAATCTATATACCAAATTTCAGAACAAATTTTTAGAAAAATGTTTTAGAAAAAAGTTTGTTTTCCAGTTTTTTCCCCTCAGGAGCAAAATTTTCAAAAATCCTTTTTTAGCGGATGTTTACGCTATAAAAGTAATATAAGTTCCAAATTTCACGTTCCTAGGATGAGGCGTTTGAGCTCGGCGTTGATTATCAGTCAGTCATCTGTCAGTCAGGACATGTTCTTTTATATATATAGATTTATCAACGTGTTGTAAAATTCTATAAAAAATTGAGTTTTTTATTTACCGTCTTTAAGCCAAAACACACCGAAAAAGTTAGTTTCATTTTTATAAACAATAGCCTATCACAAAACATTTGAAAAATTAACATATATGCAAGTTGAGACTGTCATAAACCTGGTTTCATGTTGTTCCACATCCAAGAATTGTTACCTCTCTTCAGATTCAAAAGTATAGAATTATAACGAAATTCAAATTGAAATATCAAGAAAATCAACAAGTCCAAAAGTTTTGAGTTTTTAATTTTAAGTAAATATCTATTTCCATAGCAATAATTTTGAGCATGTTCAAGATTTTTAATCATTTTCTCTACACCGTCCGTCCACAAGCAGTAATTATCGTCGCAAACGGAATATTCCGAACAAACCAGCACCAATGAAACTCCAACCAGGAAGACCGTTACCAGAAACAATTTCATGTTTTATTAATTTTTTTCTATCAATTAACTTTTATTATAATAACTTTTCAATATTTTTAATAATTAAAAAAATGCGAAATCTTTTAGCAATTATGCTTAAATTAATAAGTGGAAAAGAAGAACTATACGATAAATTTACACTTCCTTTTTCAAAGCAGCCTTCAATGTTTTTAAAATGATAATATATGTCTTTATACAGTTCTTATTATTAAAATTTCAGCTTGTAAAAGGTTTTGGCCAGACAAAGGAACTATAGGTTTAACTACGAACACCCTAACCAAATCATAATATGACTAAAACTGTTATAAATCAAATTATACATTGAACAAATCAAAATAAACACAATACACCGGGCGGAATCAATACACAAACCAAAACCTAACTAAAATTAGAATCTCAAACCGCATATTGTCAAACTTCATAAAATATTTCTAATTAAAGGTAAAAGGTAAACGTTGTGGCATTAAGGCAACACATGGTAAAATACATCTCAGCAGTGCCGGGAAAAGCTCGTGTATATAAGAGTGTCAATTGTACTGGTTACCAATAGAATCACTTGCCACCAGCCGCAATAAGTGAAAGCTGAGTTGGCCTAAGCACGTGAGTAAATTAATTCCTTGCTCAAAGAAATAAAAGCCTCGCCGCGAATTCAGATTTTTTGTTTCTTGGTATTAAAAATTTTAAATGTTTCAAAACTGTAAATTATATTTTATAGTTTTAGTGAGTTATACTTTTTTCACCATACTACCCTAAAAACCTTTTTAAATTTTGCAATAATGTTTGCTCAATTTTTCTTTATTTCAGTCGATATATTTTATTAAAAAAACAACACATTACTGCAGTGTAAACCATGAAAATATTATTTTAATAATAAATTTTAATTAAACAAATTTTAAAACTATACAAACAGTTAATACAATTCTGAGAAAAAAATAAAATTAGTATAATTGTATTTGTTAGTTTATGAAAACTTTTACATGAAATGGCTTTAATCGTTGATCTGGTTTGAACACGAATCGTTTTAAAAGAATAATTTAACTTCGTTCATATTATACTTTCTTCACCTTCAACTTATTCTTAACTTTCTGAGATTTCATTATAAATATTCTTTGAATCGTTTCGAGCAGCTGCTTCCATATTGATTCCATTGTAGGCTTTGTTGTGGAGTTGAGTGGCGCGCGATGGTTGTATGTGTTCATCGTATACTGAAGTATTCTGAGTGGTTCTAGAATAACTGTATTATCGTTTCTCTTAACCATTTTAAATGATTATTTTAATATTAAGAAATTTCAAGATCATTATTTTCATGATACAATACAAGAATTTTTATTGAAAAGCCAAACTACAATATATATATATATATATATATATATATATATATATATATATATATATATATATATATATATATATATATATATATATATATATATATATATATATATATATATAGATATATATAGATATATATATATAGATATATATATATATATATATATATATATATATATATATATATATATATATATATATATATATATATATATATATATATATATATATATAGATATATATAGATTTATATATATATATATATATATATATATATATATATATATATATATATATATATATATATATATATATATATATATATATATATATATATATATATATATATATATATATATATATATATATATATATATATATATATATATATATATATATATATATATATATATATATATATATATATATATATATATATATATATATATATATATATATATATATATAGTTTGAAAAAAAACTGGTAGCACATATTATAAAGCGGTCAGTCTAGCATTATAATTATAGTTTTATTAAGAGGTATCCAAGCTTGAAACTTATAAACTCACTGTTTCAGTACGACAACAATAACAACTGCCACTAGGATTCCAAAGAACACTGCGAAAAGCACCCATCCTGCAATCATCGGTGCCATGAAGAGGTTCGTTTGATTGGAGTTGTTTGTAAGAACTGGAAAAACTTCTTTTTCGATAGCTTCATTGAAATGTTTTTTACAACTAAATTACTAATTTTAAAAAATAAAATAAGACTAAGTTACGTACATGATATGCAGAAAATCATGAAAGATCCGTTGCAATCTTTGAAATCCCAATATAAGTTAGAAAGGTCCATAGTGAAACTCAGACATAAGTCTGATTCATTATTTAAAAATGTATGGAGAGAGCTATCAATTCTGTTGTATGCAAGTATTTTTCCTAAAAAAATATTAACATACCAATTTTATTTTTTTCTAGTTTGAAATTTTCATTATTTTATTTGTTTTCAAGGCCTTTTATTGTATTAGTGTTAGATTGTAATTGAGTGTTGAAAACAGAAATTATTAAAAGTTTTTAAAAACAAATACAAAACAATTGTTTGACTAATATTGGAAGTGCAAACTGCTGAAACCACAAAAAAAACTAAATTAAAAAAAAAATTACTTAGCATATCAAACATGAATGTCCCCATTTCCAAGATTTCTTACTCATACCGACCCAGTATTCATTATTGCTGACATCGGGAAACAAAGTCGAATGTGAAATTAAAGTCAAAGGGATGTCATCAAAAATGGCCAAGCTTGTGTTCAACTCTTCGCAAAACCAACTTGAATAAAACCAAGTGCTGAAGTATTTGGGAAAATAACAAGTCATGTTGTAGAGCCATCCTTTCAGTTTGGTGCATTCTCCAAGGTTTGAAACTAAAATTTTTGTTTCAAAATATTTGATTTTGCATATATTTTTACAATGGGTCATCAGTGCAACAAAATTAACAAACCTTTTTTCATGCAAATAAACTGCAGTACAACGCTCAAATTGTTTGAAACGTATGATAATTCTCCGTTTTTGTGTTTTTTCAGGCTAGCAAAATTGTCAGTTCCCCCCCTTATTGTCACGTTTGCTGAATTGTTTGAAAAACAAAAATTATATAAAAAAAATTTATTCTGATTTTTTTTCAATTCCAAAATTTCAAAACGTGTGTTACAATTATTCTTAGTTCATTAGGCGATAAATACAGTCAGATTATGAATTTGAAAATGTAAAAAACCTGTTTTCAAGTTATTCCACATCCACGAATTGTTACCTTTTCTAATATTTAGAAGTATAAACTTGTCACGAAAATCGTATTGCAGTATTAAAACTGTTGACAACAGATTGAGTTTTGAATTAGTGATTTCAATTAACCATCTGTCCCCGGTGCAGTAACTTTGGGCATGTTCAAGATTTCTAATCTCTTTTGTTTCACCGTCCGTCCACAAGCAGTATTCATCGTCGCATACAGAAAACTCCGAACAAACCAGTTTCAAAGAAGCTCCAACCAGGAAGGCGTTTATCAGAAGAAACTTCATTTTTGATTGATTTCTTAATATAGTTTATCGATTATTTGAAATGTATTTTCCCAATTAATTGAAACACTTGAACAATAAATTTCTAACAATAAACTGGAAAATGCGTCATACAATCTTAAATTGTAAAGAAAAAAATTTGGTGATTCAAAATGAATAATTTTTTAGTTTTCTACATAAGTACTCGTTTGGTTTAATAGATAAATACAAAGGTTGTTTCTATATTATAGTCTAATATAAATAAATTGTTATAATATGTCAAACTCAAGCCCTTCTTCCGGATCGTACTTTATAAAAAACTTCATCAAGTACAATGCTGTGCTTATTCATATTTGAAAAGGCCTGTTAAATTGCAATAGTTGGCCAGGTCTTTTAAGCTCTTAAAACTCAGGCTTCTTTCTAAATAAACCTATATAGATTCTTATCAGGTACAATGCTGATTTTTTTTTCATTTTGAAAAAGCCTGTTTAGTGGTTCAACTCTACCTCGTCGGTCCCAAGCTTTAATACAGAAAGAGGAAATGAGCCAAATTATGATCCGCGATCGGTAAGAACTTCGGTTTTGAGTTTCAAAACATTTGGTGTTAAAAACTAAAAACAGGTTTATAATACAAATGTTCTGCGGCTGTGATTAACCGTGCTCATTCTAATTCAAAAAAGTCTATTCAGTCGCTCAAGTTGGCCAGGTCTTCTAAGCTTCTAAAAGTTGAGCTTCTTCCGGATTGCACGTATGGTAACTCTAGTCTGTTTCAATGCTAAATTTTTTTATATCTATAAAAACTCATTATTAATCTACTTATATAATCTCCCAGCATAACTCACTGAGTCTGGAATGCTGACGTCATGTGGATTAACATGGTCAACGTGCAAGCCCATCCTTTTGCAATCGTAAGGAACATTCTAACCAGACGTTCAAACGCATATACACACGCCCATACACATAATTAAACAAACTGTCTAGCAATGGTTTTCGACATCTTTGACATTCGAAATATTTATTTATAAACCCAGACGTGTTTTCTGCACAAGGCATCCTAGTCAAACAATATACATGTCTGTTGAAGCTTACCTGTTGATTAATGACAAACTGAAATTTGAAAATTACAACTTTTCCAATAAAACTAAAGTCTTCTTATTGTTTGAAACGTTAGTCTTGCTGAGTTATGTTAGTAAATAACAAGTAAAGGAAAAACGAGTTTTTTAACACAAACTTTAATTTCAAATACACTAGATTTTGAAATACGAAAGTTGTTCAAATTAAGTTTTTTATCAATTTAATCATCTATTGTCATCCAATATAAAGCTTTGCTGAATTTTCCAGCTTCCTAGCTAGTTAAAGAGCTTGTTAAATTTTACTTGTAAGATTTGCGTACAGAAAAAGCCACACACACAGACAGAAATTGTAACCTAAATAAAAGTTTGTAAAAAAGATTGCAAAAAAGAGAAAAAATAAACATTTAGGTTTTTAAAGTAAAACAACTAAAAAACTCTGCAGTCATTTACTGCAATTTAGCAAATAGATAGTAAACACATTGAAATGCTAAACATCTACTAAAGAATGTTTTCCAATTTTTCCGTTATTTTATCATTATCCTAAGATAATATTGTTTTCTATATAATTTCTAGGTCGATGAAACATTTTGGTTCGATGTTGAGTTAGAGTAGTTTTCACTTGGACTGATATTGAAATTATCGTTGTTACTGAAGTCGATCTCATTATAAATTGGTGGGGTGTTCAATTCGTTATTATCAAATTTCCTGCAACAACAACAGAATAAATTTTTCATTAGCGATTTTTTTTTCAAAGTAAAATACAGCTAAATTATAGAGGAGTTGTGAGTTGGAGGATAAAGTAGCAATTTTGTTTGCATCCAAATTTGTGTTTTGGTTATCTGGAAAAGACCGGTTAACTACTGCTTTTCTTTAAGAAAACCTAATTCAAGCCAGATTTAAAAATACTCATTATAAAATAATCTAATTACACAAAAATTATAGCTGTTAATTACTGTTACAAAATGAAGTCAACTCACCTTTTCAGCTTGACAACTGTAATGAAAATAATGAGTAGCAAGCAGATCACCCATCCTATAATCATTGGAACTAAGTAAGTTTCAGTTTTAGAAGAAATAACTGGTGCATCAGTTGTTGCTTTTTGACTAAAGACATTTGATTGAAATAGAGTTGTGGATGCAGTTTCTTCAGTTTGTAAAGCAATTGTTGAGGTTTCTTTAGGAGGAATCATTTGCACAGCTGTTTTTGATAAATAATTAGATGGAATGCTTTAAGAATGAGTTGTTGATGATTTATTTAAAAGGTTTGTTTGTGAAACTGTTGTTGTTGTTGTTGTTGCGCTAAGAGTAATTGCTTGAGAAACTGTTTTTGAAGTTTCATTAAAAGAGCTTGCTAAAAAAGATTGTTGTTCTTTTGCCTCAATAATACACAATGAACACAAAATAAAAAAATCTTCCCAACATACCTGACATGCAGACTACCATAAACGACCCGTTGCAATAAGTGTACTGCCATTTAAAATTTGAGTTACCCACAAAGACCATCATGCACAAATCTTCTACATCAAATGTACTTGACAACTCGTTGTCGATTCGGTTGTATCCAATTGTTTGCCCTGAAACAATACGGCCATTTGAAAATCATGTTTCAGTTTGATTAGCTGTTTAGAAAATCTGTGAAAACTGATATGCTGTTAGTTTTTATGTGATGTTTAAATAATAATTGAAAACAATTGACTAGTTAATTATATCATGTCAAACCTGAATGACCCCATTTCCACATTCTGCTGCTTAAACCAATCCAGTACATCTTCCTGCCACTGGGAAACATAGTCATTATCAAACTGTAGAGAAGAGTCCAAGTTTCAATCCCGTCCACAACTGCAAGAGTGGCATTAAAAAACTCCCCACAAAACCGACTGGAATAATACCAAGAACTGAAATCTAGAGAAAAGTAACATGTGCCCTGGTATAACCAGCCATCAAGTTTGTTACATTCATCGGTGTTTGGAACTGAAATTCAGTTTAAGAAAAAAACAATTATCTACATTACTGACGAGTTTATTAGTTTCATTGAAGTAAAAATTCAAATTTTAGATTCAAACCTTCTTTCATGCACAAATAAGGATGAGCATAAAAGCAATTATCTCTTTCAAATATCAAGCCATTAGGATAATCTTTTGCTAAATAAGCACAGTTGATGTTTAGAGAGAAAACACTTCTTGGTGTCCTGCTTGCTGTATGTTAAAATAAATTAAACAAAACCACTTGTTTTATAACTTTTTTCAACTACTTACTTTATAAAGTAATTTCATATTATCAATAATAATAATATACTAAAAATAATATTTATATTTAGAAAAATAATATTTAGAAAAATAACATTTATTTATAGAAAAATATTTATCTTTCAAGTTTAAATAGAACAACTCACATGGTTTGATGTTTCCCCACATCCATGAGTTGTTGCCCCTTTTCATGTTCAAAAGTATAGAATTGTTGCGAAAGTTGTTTTCTAATATTAAAAGATTTGTCAGCTCGAACAGTTTTGGTGAACTGATTTCGACGAGCCATTTGTCTCCAGAGCAAAAACTTTGGGCATGTTCAAGACTTGTGATCTTCTTCATCTGACCATCCGTCCACAAGCAATATTCGTCGTTGCATACGGAGTACTGCGGCCAAACCATTTTTATTAATACTCCAATCAATAAGACATTTGCTAAAATTGACATCATGTCCAATATTGTTTGTCTACCACAAACAACTAATTATTTATGTTAAATCACGGAAGTTGTGGTCAATTTTAATGTAAATTATTGACGAGTCACCAAGGATTGGGTAAATAGTATTAGTACATTTTGTAACTCTGTTTTTTAACTAATCACTAGTCAGCTAATATTAATAATAATTTTTGATTAAATACTTAAGAAACTTATATTATTACAAAAGAGTGTTTTTCTTCACAACACCTTAGTATAACTAATTGTCTTCAGATTGTTAATTTAGCTGACGACATTGTTTACGCTTTAACATAGTATGACTGTTTATTAGCAGCACAATGAGACATTCTAACGTAAATTACCAACGTAGTCAATGTTTCTTGAAATTGTGCATAACTTGTCCTGCTCATTAGCAGCAAACTGAGACAGTTCAACGTAATTTACCAGCGTAGCCTACTGAAAGGTTTATTTTAAGAGTATAGAAGAACAATAACCATCCATTTTGACCCTTTAAATCCTGTTGTAAATTTACTAAAATAACAATCATTTAGATTTTTGTTTCGGTTTTCCTGCTTTAAATTGACATTGAAATACCTACTTATTAAAATCTGTTTATGAAGAGTTGATTTTCATTATTAATTACCGGTTTGTAACTTTACGCTAATTAATGAATGCTCTGATAGTAGAACAATACAAAGCTTAAAAAAACGTACGAGAGCTGCAAGCCATGTTTACTTTATCCAGCTTCATTTCAATGTTTCTGGTTCATCGTTCACCTGTGGTTGCTTATTATAAAGTGCAGTCAGTTGATCTATGCTCTTAGTATTTCGTATAGAGACATTCCTAATAACTACTATTGCTACGAATTACAAATCCGGGTTACAAGAAAGTTGTTTATTTTATTTTTAATCGATTATGAATAATGACGGTTAGAGGATTTTATCTTATAGAAGTATTTGTTCGTGCTGTGCCAAACTGGGAATTTGTTTCATAAAAGTTTATTGATAATTAAATATTGTAAATTTGACTAATTAACAACTTAATTTTAATTTGATTAACCTGAAGTTTTATTCTTATGTCGTGTAATACAAGCGATCAATTTCACTGTCAAACTAATGCGTGTATCTTTTACCTGAAAAAGATCTTATTACTATCAGTGACCTAATAAGACCTGTGGCAAATGTTTGTTCACTAAAATGCATTATGCGAGGCTTCTTGTGTTTTCAGCAAAGCATGAAAATATACGCATTTATTACCCTTGTAAAGTGACAGACTCTCAGCTAAATAAATGACTAGCTAATACGGGCTCCTCGCATTCAGAACACAAAATACTTTTCTGTTTCTGTTTCTTCTTGATTTGGTAAACATATTGTTACGATATTGCTAATCGTATAAGGGTTCCTCAAGATTGTTTTATACTTTATTGGACAATAATAAACATTTATTTAGAATATGTAAGTTTCAATAACTGTTATTGAAATTAGTCAAATCACGTATGTAATTATTAATAAAACGTAATACATTGCTTTTTCAAAATGTTTATAATAATTTCTATGACTTTTTCTAGTCACACCATTTAATGAAAACTTAATTCTTTAGACATACAATGATATATAGTATAATCCGTTGAAATAATTAACACAATTTTGTTTTGCTTATTTCCTGGTCTTAAAAAACTATGAATGAAGATAATTACATAGTGCAATTTATAAAAACAAAACTGTCCAGCCATGCGTTAATTGGTCAATGAGAATTAACGGCCTGAAACGATTTATTGTTTTGTTTATCAATGCTACAACGAAAATCTGTCTTTTCTCAAAAAATAACAAAAAAAACAAGCTTATTTGCTCGCAAAAAGTGAACATGTTTGAATCTAAATCTTGTGATCAAGATTAGAAAATTAAGATGTCAAAGTTATAGTTTTTATGCAATAATAACAACAGTTATGACAAAACCCGAATCAGGTTCGTCCAATCATTAGTGACCGTCGACAGCAAAGGTTCTTGTCGATTCATTGAATTAATAATGCTTGTTGTTATTTTGCATTTTGTACACTGATTATGTACGTAAAAGTTATAGTTTTAATTTGATAGCAAATTGAAAATAGAAACATTTTATAGGTTAGATAAACATTGAAACCTAATTAAATAATTCACCTGAAAATTATTTATAATATTTCAACCCATTATTAAGGCATTAATTTAAAAGTTTGTTAGTTTGAGTTTCTTTAAGGAATGATCTCAGTATACGTGTGTGCCAAATTTTCTTGCTTTGCAGCTTCTTTTGCTATTACATCGTAAGTTGCGTCGTTGTCGTAGATCTGAGTGTTACGTCGAGCTGGTATTATTGTATCACTTTGTGGATTTTTTTGGCAGAGTCTGATAAAGCAAAGTGATTTTGTATTAAAATAAAAACAAATCTTGCTATCATAGCCAATTTCTGTTTTTGGCTTGCCATAGTGGATTGCCTCAGATCATATTGAACTAAACTACAGAAAATAAAAAGACCACAATCAGTTATTAACACAATTAAAAAAACATCTAAAATTAACTTTATCAATTAGTCTTAAAAAAATATTTTCAGAAGCTTTGGAAACAAAATTCAATAACTCACAGTTTTAGCACGACAACAATAACAACGACTACAAGTATTAGGAAGACCACTCCAAAAAGCACCCATCCTGCAATCATTGGTGTCAAGTAGAAGTCCTTGTTTGTCGTTTCAATGGACAAATTTAATGGTTTTATAGTCGTTGGAGAAATGCTTGAAGGATTTGTTGGAACGTTTAAAGGAGTTGTTGCAAAAATTATTTTTTCTACAGCTTTAAAAATAACTGGCTATTAATACAACAATTAATTTATTGCAATGAATTTTAAAAACGTTACATACGCGACATGCAGACAATCAAGAATGATCCTCTGCAACTTTTAAACTGCCAGTCATAATTGAAATCGTTAATAAAAATTTTTATGCACGTATCTGAGTCTTCATCTAAATTAGGTAAAGAATTGTTGACTTTGCTGTATGTAAGTGCTTGTCCTGAAATATCAAGAAATCAAACTTTATTAAAGTTACATTTCATATACTTTCCCTTGTTTAATTAATTGTGAGTTGTGTTGATTAAGCAAATGTATATCTTACATCGTTTAGGTTTTTTTTCATTTAAATTAAATTCAAAATTAAAGACTTGGCTTGTATTTCAAAGGGTTGAAAATAAAAACAAGTAAAGGAAATAACGAGTTTTTCAACACACACTTTTTTTTTTTAAATTGAATCGTGTATTGTCATCCAATATGAAGCTATGTTGAAAGTTTTAGCTTCCTATCTAGTCAAATAGCTGGCTGCATTTTACTTGCAAGATTTGCGTACAAAGACACACACAAACAGAGATTGTAACCTAAATATAATCTTGTAAAAAACCGTTGCGTTAGAGCGAAAAGTAAAAATTAAAAAAATTGTAATTATCACACTAGTTAAATTAAATAAAAATTGTTTCAAATTTTAAATTTAGAACATCAAACCTGAATGAGCCCATTTCCATGTTTTTCTAGTCATGCCAACCCAGTGCATTTCGTTTCCATTAGGAAATAAGGACGATTTCCAAGAGTTTGAAATCAATGACATATCGACATCATCAAACATTGCTAAACTGGCGTTGAAAAACTCGTCGCAAATAATATCCGAATAAAACCAAGGATTGTAGTACTTAGCAAAGTAGCAAGTGTATGAGTAAAACCAGCCTTTTAGTTTGTTACATTCTTCAGCGCTTGGAACTGAAATTCAATTTGGACAAAATTCATTTTATTTACAAATGTGTTTATGCTTTTCTAGTATTGTCAAACAAAAAACCTTTTTTCATGCAAATAAATTTGTGCGAAATGTAAGAATCTTCAGACACAAATATCAGATCACCGGTAGCATTTTGTTTCAAGCAGGCAAAATTTTGGAACGGGTTGTCAACTGACACGTTTGCTGAGTTATTTAGAAACAGAACAAAAAAAAACAAAACTTTCAATCACTTTCAAAAACAATCTCATGTTATATTAAACTAAACCTTCATTCAGAGACTTAATATTCATAATGAAATGTAATTAACTATATTTAGGACGTGCTTATTATTCAGTTTACAATCACTTATTTTAGTAATGATAATTCTCTTTTAATTTAAGAAGAACATAAAATTTGTTGCAAATTTACACAAACTTATAATTCAAAACAAATGTGTATTATGCTAAATTTGCAATAAAACCTGGTTTCAAGTTATTCCACATCCATGAATTGTTACCTCTCTTCAAATTCAGAAGAATTGAATTGAATCGAAAATCGTATTGAAATATAAAACGTTCTATCAAATTAAACCGTTTTGCATTGCTAATTTCAATTAACCAATTATTTTCAGAGCAGTAACTTTGAGCATCTTCAAGACTTCTTATCACTTTCTCTTGCCCGTCCGTCCACAAGCAGTATTCATCGTCGCATATGGAGTATTCCGAACTAACCAGATTCAATGACACTCCAACAAGGAAGACATTTATAAAAAATGACCTCATGTTTAGTTGTATTTTTGAAATAAACTTTTAAATCATTAACAATTTTTTTAAGTATTAAAGAGCTATTAACGTGCTAAAATGTTTTTGAAAAGGATTGAATTAAAAAATTTCAGCAATTTCGCTTACAAAATAGAACTAAAAAGCTACACTTTAAATGCAAGCCTCTATTCTCAATGCTGGCTTCATCGTTTTAGAAAAATTTAATATATGTCTTCATAATATTATTATTAGTATTTTTAATAATAGAAACGTTGCTTGAAAATACGTTCCGCTAGACAAAAGAATTATAAATATTGCTACCAATCCAATTCATAATATATAAGCCTAACTTGAATACTTTATTGTCAGCAAAGTTTATACAACTAAAGAGTGCCAGGGCGGAAGGTTTTAATGTGTTGATTTCAAGTGAACACGTTTTGCAAGCGGTTTTAAAATAACTTTCATTACTGCGTTATTCAAATATTAGCTCAATTTTTGAAAACTTTGTAACATAAGGTTTTATAACTGAATTAATAAATGTTATCAATTTAAATGTTTGTCTAACTGTATAAATGTTTACCAATGACCTCAAAAAACTTACTTGTAGCAAATAAAAAAAAACAAAAATAATCTCAATAAAGTAGTGAAATAATTTGTTTTTTATACTTTCAAAATAATTTTTTTCTGCTTTCAGCACGAGCCGGTAGACAATTATTTTGGTCTAAAGAATTAGTATATGTTAAACAATTAGTGTTCGATCACTTTTCTACAAACTTTTATTAAGGTTACAATCTGTGGTTGTGTGTGTATTTGTGTATGTGTGTGTGTGTGGGTGGCTTTCTCTGTACGCAAATCCTGCAAATAAAATTTAACCAGCTTTTTGACTAGTTAGGAAGATGAAACTTTCAGCATAGCTTTTCAATATTGGATGACAATACATGCTTCAATTAAGAAATAAAAAGAAAAATGTGATTTGAACATTTTTTGTATTTCTAAATCGAGTTTATTTGAAATCAAAGTTTGTGTTGAAAAACTCGTTTTTCCTATATTTGTTAAAATTGTAAATTAGTGTTTGTATTTTTATTTATAAGATAAAATAGAGTTATTTTGTTGTATTTTTTTAATTAACTCCTTTAAAACTAACCAATGTTTTCAGATGTTTTGTTTTTATGTTTATTTAGTATTTATTAACGAAGCTGTATTTTTAGTAATTTCAGTCAATATTAATACAAAGTACAACACATCACTCCAGAATAAAAAAAATGATTTTTTTGTTTGATATTACTTCGTAATTAAAATAATTCAAACAATTAGTATGGTTTTTAAAGAACTAAAAATTTAATTTATTTGAAAATATGTTTGTCAGTTTATTAAAAGGTCTTAAACCGTTGATCCGGTTTGAGCACTTCCTATATACAAATTAATTGTTAGTTAAATTTTACTTTCTTCTTCATTTTCGTTTGTTCTGTAAACATCTGTAATAATTTCTATGTAGGTATGTGGTGATTCTTTATGAGTGGTTTTTTCGATGTCGCCAACAACATCGTAGGTGCCATCGCTACTGTTGTATATTTCCGTGGCTTGTGATGCTTTTATCTCATCATCGTATATCGAAGAATTTTGAGAAAACCTGAAACTTTTTTTTAACAAACATTTCCAAAGTATTACTACTTTTTGTGATGTTTTAAAATTAAAATTTGTTATTGTTACAATGTCGATGTAGGGATTTGGTTGCTGAGTTTGTTAGAGAAATAACTAACTGTTGAACGTGTGTTTGATATTTTATTTTTCTATTTTTATAAGGAGTTAATAAAAACATATAAATAAATAAATAAATAAATTTACTTTGTTTTTATACTATTAAAAAAATAAGAATACTTCATAATTGAAATATTTAAAACAATAGACAAAAAATACAATGCTCTCAGTTTAACATTTATTTTGTTTATAACTAAATAACAAATATTGAAAATCTATAAACTCACAGTTTCAGTCCAACAACGACGACGACGACGATAAGAATAACGAAGACTACACAGAATAGCACCCATCCAGCAATCATTGGTGCCATGTAGAAGTCTTTGTTTTGCTCATTTGAAGAAAGTATTGGAATTGCATCTTTTTCTACAATTTTATAAATGAAGTTACTGATTAAAAAAGTTAATAATTGATAAAAAAATAATAATTGATTACATACGTGACATGCAGACAATCAAAAAGGATCCACTGCAGTTTGTGAACTGCCATATGTAATTATAATTTTGTATAAAAATTTTCCAGCATAACTCTGTGCTGTCAGAAAATTTAGACTGGGAACGGTCGATTCTATTGTATTCAATAAATTGTCCTGAAAAAAAACAGAAAATTTGTTCTTTATGTCTAAATGACGAAACAAAGTTTTCAAACAATTAAAAAATGTTGTGCTTGTGTTTTTCAAGTAAATGTTATCAAGTTTTAATTAAACTTATTTGAATTATCCGGTTTAATAAAATCTTGTTTTATAATCAATTATTTTTCAATAGCAAATGTGAAAACATTGACCTTCAAAATGAACTTATGAGAAACTTTTTTACTTAGTAAATTAAAACACTCAAATGTTCAAGTTTTGTGCTACCGTTATGTAATTGCTAAAATTTGATTTTAAACAATTTAAAATAATTACAAACCAGTAAGTAAAAAAACAATGTAAAAACACATCAAACCTGAATGACCCCATCTCCAGGTTTTCCTACTCATGCCAACCCAGTATGCCTTTCGTTGCCGGTTTGTAACAGAGGCGAGTGAGATATTGTTGGCAATTCGACTTCATCAAAAACTGCTAAAGTGCTGTTAAAGAATTCTTTGCAAATCTGACTTGCAAAAAACCAGGAGCTAAAAACATCGCTTATGTAGCAAATGCCACGTTCTATTAGCCATTTGTTTCCAGAGCAGTAATTTTGAGCATGTGTGAGATTGTGTATTACTTTCTCCTGACCATCTGTCCACAAACAGTAATATTCGTCGCACAAGCTAAACTCCGAACAAACCAAATTGAATAAAACTCCGTTGAAGAAAATACTCCATAAAAATAACTTCATTTTATATTGGTTATTTGATACAAATCAGAATTTCATAACTTTTTTCTTCTAAATTTAAGCTCCAATTAAGCAACTTAGGTCCTAATAATAAACTTGGTAACGTTTGATGAAATCTGAAATTGTAATAAACTTTTTCTGTTTGAAAAATTAATTAAAATTTTACTTTTATTTTTTTCTAAGTATCGGTTTTAGAAAGTTTAAGATTAATGCGGAAATTAAAATTAAATCAACAGTTGATAACTTAATTATTCACAGCAACAACAAAAATCAACTTCAATTTTAAAATTTAGTTGTAAACTAAAAACTGTAAGAATAAGTTTCTATTGACATAACTTTTTTTTATTAGTAACGGCAAGTCACTTTCTGATTGCCTTTTCAAGTGTCATTGTTAGTTACAATGTCAAGCTCGTTTATGTTAATAATCGCTGTGATTGGCCTGATCTTGTATCTCACTATAATAGGTGTTGCTGTTTGAGAAAGTGTAGAGTAGTTTCTTTTGTAATAATTTGGTGAACTCAATTGAGGAATTTACTTTAAATTTGCTGATTTCCTGTTTTAGCCACTTTTTTCACATACAAATTAAAAGTAGTTTCGATAGTTTCGAACAATTTTTTAAATGGCTGAGCAAGCTCAATTGTAGTTTGATCGGTTACAAATCAATAGTTATTGTCATGTTTTAAAAAACTTTGTTTTTAAAGTAGAACATATTTGAAGATTATGTAAAAAAAATATCATTTTTTTTCTTTTAAAAACAATATTTAATTTGTAATTTTAAAAATTTATAATAAAATGTTTGTTTATTTCATATTAATGCAAAAATATCTAATATTTTAATTTTTCACAATCAAGTTGAAAATTATTTGCTGCTGCGGACTTTACATTTCATTAAATTTTCAGATTGATTAAACAACATTTGAGTGAATTATTATATAAAATAAAATAAAATAAAACTTTAACTTTTTTTTAAATTACAAATTTTATTTAGAAAAACAAATTTTAAATTTTAAATTTTCAGTTTATTTAAAAACTCAAAATTCAAAATTTTAAATTTTAAATTTCTAATAAAAATACTGGTTCGAATGCTATTTAAATTTTTGATCTTCACACACTCAACATTTAGTAGACTGTGGTTAATGTTTTCATGTTTTATATATTTACTAAAATCAGGAAATAATTTGCAAAACATTTTTAGTCACCGAATTACAAAATTATTAAGGTTTTTTAAAAAACAAAGTTTTTTACGGTTTTCTTGTTTCCTTTTTCTTCGAAGCTCACTGGCATCTTGTTCTAACACATTCACCAGCTACGATCAATTAAACATGTCACCACAACGGATTTTCGTCTGGGTATTGTTTGTATTTTAATGTCCTATTCTTTTTGCAATGTGTTGCTGGGTGGTGCAGCGGGTGCGGGAAAACAATCGAGGAAGAAAACGGGAGCGAGCGAAAAACACGATAGAAAAACCTCCAATAACCCCGCAAGTACAACATATTTTGAAAATTTACGTAGTTCCAGTACATTGCAAAATACACATTTTGCCGTATTTTTTTTACAAATATAAGACCTATCAAAACGTGACTAGAGCGGTTATAAACAAAAAATGTTTTCTAAACAAAACTTACCTGTAGAAAAGTATGTTTTTTGAAATGAATAAAATAAAATCTTATCTTTATAAAATTGAGCATTAAAATAAAATCATGTTTGCTGGATAAATGATCTTTTCATGGTAATGAGAACTTCAGAATGGTTTAATGTTGATTTGTTTTATAGTTGTAGTTTAGTCTAATAAACTTTATTTGTTCAATTATTGTACCTAAATAAAACTTAAAACAAATTTTATTTTTAATTTTATTAACTAAAAAACTTGTTTTGAATTTGTTTTTTACACGTTCAGTAGCTTCTGTTAAAAAAACATCAATTCTCGAATTAAATAAACATTTAAAAGCAAAAATTCATTAGGTATGATTAAAACTAAATAAACCATTTAGTTCTATTAACATATAAATATACAAATGTTAAAAACATGTTAAAAACTTGCAGGAAAAAAATACCATTGCTGAAAAACATAAAACCATGTTACAAATTTTACAAACGCTATTTTGCATAGAAAAATTGTTTTTGTTTTCTTTTATTTAAGACAACTAAGTTAACTTTATTATGATTGATAAACAACTTAAATTATTCTTTTCCATACTTATTTATCACCAATTACCCTTAAACATTAAAACGTAAATCTAGTAAAATTCAATTTTTTTATAACATAGTTTTTTGTTTTCGATTGATCCATATAGTTCTGTAATGATGTCATTATATGTATGTCTCAAATCGTGCTGCTTACTCGTTGATTGATTCGTAGGTGTCGTCGTCATTGTATTGTAGAGTGCCATTCGAAGGTTGGATTGTCAGCTCGTATCCCAAAGAACTTAGAGGGTGTCAAGAAAAAATGGGAAATTGTTATTTGATAGAACACCCATAAATGTTTGACTCCATAAAATTGTGTTCGAATTTAAAGAACATCGAGGGCAATTGTTAATTAAACAATTAATTCTACGTTTGATAACGATCTACAAGCGGTTGAATTAGTGTTGCTTACTCGATGGGTGATGCGAATGCCGTGTTGTCGTAATTGTATTGTAGAGTGCCATTCCTACATCGGATAACAGGATCGTACGGATTACCTTGTGGGCATCTAGAGCAAATAGAAAAAAATTTATTGATATAACACCCATAAATGTTTGACTCCTCAAAATTTTGTAACAATTTAAAGAACATCGGTGTCAATGTCAAAATAGTTAATTCTACGTTTGTTTACGATCTACAAGCCATTGAATTATAGCCATTTTTAAAACGATTTAGCTATGTTTATATTATATTGCAATAATGAGTTATTAAATAAAAATAGAAAAACTTAATAACTAATTTTGTGTTTTCATCGACATGAAAAATAAAACATGGAAAGAAATTTATAAACTTACTGTTTACGTTTGATGATTACCACAACTACTAGGATTACGAGAAGCAAACCGACAACCACCCATCCCGCAATCATTGGTGCCAAGTAAAATTCTTTGTTTGTTGTTTCATCAGTCACGTTTGAAGAAGTTGTTGAAAAACCTTTATTCTCTGCAGGTTCATTAAAATCACTTCGAAACAGTTTTCAGTTAAAAAAATCACGTAAGTAAAAACAATAAAATGTTTTCTATAAAAATCAATTATTACATAATTTGTTGTTAGGTTTTTATGACGGAATTTCAGACCACTAAGAAAATTGTTTAAAAGTGAATACAAGGTGTCTACTAAATAGACAACATACAACTAGAGCATGCAATAAAATAAAAAATGATTACATACGTGACATGCAAACAATCAAGAAAGATCCTCTGCAACTTGTAAACTGCCAGTTATAATTCACATCGTTAATAAAAACTTTTATGCACGTATCTGAGTCTTCATCTAAATTAGGTAAAGAATTGTTGACTTTGCTGTATGTAAGTGCTTGTCCTGAAATATCAAGAAATCAAACTTTATTAAAGTTACATTTCAAATACTTTCTCTGGTTTAATTAATTGTGGGTTGTGTTGAATAAGCAAATGTATATCTTACATCGTTCAGGTTTTTCTTTCATTTAAATTAAATTCAAAATTAAAGAATTGGCGTGTATTTGAAAGGGTTGAAAATAAAAACAAGTAAAGGAAATAGCGAGTTTTTCAACACACACTTTTTTTAAATTGAATCGTGTATCGTCATCCAATATGAAGCTATGTAGAAAGTTTTAGCTTCCTATCTAGTCAAATAGCTGGTTGCATTTTACTTGCGAGAGTTGCGTACAAAGACACACACAAACAGAGATTGTAACCTAAATATAAGTTTGTAAAAAACCGTTGCGTTAGAGCGGAAAGTAAAAATTAAAAAAATTGTAATTATCACACTAGGTAAATTAAATAAAAATTGTTCCAAATTTTAAATTTAGAACATTAAACCTGAATGAGCCCATCTCCATGTTTTTCTAGTCATGCCAACCCAGTGCATTTCGTTTCCATTAGGAAATAAGGACGATTTCCAAGAGTTTGAAATCAATGACATATCGACATCATCAAACATTGCTAAACTGGCGTTGAAAAACTCGTCGCAACAAATAGCCGTATAAAACCAAGGATTGGAGTACTTAGCAAAGTAGCAAGTGTATGAGTAAAACCAGCCTTTTAGTTTGTTACATTCTTCAGCGCTTGGAACTGAAATTCAATTTGGACAAAATTCATTTTATTTACAAATGTGTTTATGCTTTTTTAGTATTGTCAAACAACAAACCTTGTTTCATGCAAATAAATTTGTGCGAAATGTAGGAATCTTCAGACACAAATATCAGATCACTATTAGCGTTTTGTTTCAAGCAGGCAAAATTTTGGTATTGGTTGTCAACTGACACGTTTGCTAAATTATTTATAAACAAAAAAAAAAAACTTTCAATCACTTTCAAAAACAATCTCATGTTATATTAAACTAAACCTTCATTCAGAGACTTAATATTCATAGTGAAATGTAATTGATTATATTTAGGACGTGCTTATTAATTAGTTTACAATCACTTATTTTAGTAATGATAATTCTCTTTTAATTTAAGAAGAACATAAAATTATAAAATTAGTCTGTTTTGTTGCAAATTTACACAAACTTATAATTCAAAACAAATGTGTATTATGCTAAATTTGCAATAAACCTGGTTTCAAGTTATTCCACATCCATGAATTGTTACCTCTCTTCAAATTCAGAAGAATTGAATTGAATCGAAAATCGTATTGAAATATAAAACGTTTTATCAAATTAAACAGTTTTGAACTGCTAATTTCAATTAACCAATTATTTTCAGAGCAGTAACTTTGAGCATCTTCAAGACTTCTTATCACTTTCTCTTGACCGTCCGTCCACAAGCAGTATTCGTCGTCGCATACGGAGTATTCCAAAGAAACCAGATTCAATGACACTCCAACAAGGAAGATATTTATAAAAAATGACCTCATGTTTAGTTGTATTTTTGAAATAAAACTTTTAAATCATTAACAAATTTTTTTAGTATTAAGGATCTATTGACGTGCTAAAATGTTTTTGAAAAGGATTGAATTAAAAATTTCAGCAATTTCGCTTATCTTACAAAATAGAACTAAAAAGCTACATTTTAAATGCTAGCCTCTATTCTCAATGCTGGCTTCATCGTTTTAGAAAAATTTAATATATGTCTTCATAATATTATTATTAGTATTTTTAATAATAGAAACGTTGCTTGAAAATACGTTCCGCTAGACAAAAGAATTAAAAATATTGTTCCCATACCAATTCATAATATAGAAGCCTAACTTGGATAATTTATTGACAGCAAAGTGCGGAAGGTTTTAATGTGTTGATTTCAAGTGAACACGTTTTACTAGCGTTTTAAAATAACTTTCATTACTGCGTTATTCAAATATTAGCTCAATTATTGATAACTTCGTAACATAAGGTTTTATAACTGAATTAATAAATGTTATCAATTTAAATGTCTTAGTAGCTTTTTGTTTAACTGAATAAATGTTTACCAATGACCTCAAAAAACTTACTTGTAGCAAAATAAAAAAAAAACAAAAACAAAAATAATCTATCTCAATAAAGTGGTGAAATAATTTGTTTTTTATATTTTCAAAAATCATTTTTTTTCTGCTTTCAGCACGAGCCGGTAGACAATTAATTTGGTCTAAAGAATTAGTATATGTTAAACAATTAGTGTTCGATCACTTTTTTACAAACTTTTATTAAGGTTACAATCTGTGGTTGTGTGTGTATTTGTGTATGTGTGTGTGGGTGGCTTTCTCTGTACGCAAATCTTGCAAATAAAATTTAACCAGCTTTTTGACTAGTTAGGAAGATGAAACTTTCAGCATAGCTTTTCAATATTGGATGACAATACATGCTTCAATTAAGAAATAAAAAGAAAAATGTGATTTGAACATTTTTTGTATTTCTAAATCGAGTGTATTTGAAATCAAAGTTTGTGTTGAAAAACTCGTTTTTCCTGTATTTCTTAAAATTGTAAATTAGTGTTTGTATTTATATTTATAAAATAAAATAGAGTTATTGTGTTGTATTTTTTTAATTAACTCCTTTAAAACAAACCAATGTTTTCAGATGTTTTGTTTTTATGTTTATTTAGTATTTATTAACGAAGCTGTATTTTTAGTAATTTCAGTCAATATTAACACAAAGTACAACACATCACTCTAGAATAAAAAATGATTTTTTTGTTTGATATTACTTAAAATAATTCAAACAACTAATATGGTTTTTAAAAAACTAAAAATAAAATTTTTTTGAAAATCTATTTGTCAGTTTATTAAAAGGTCTCAAATCGTTGATCCGGTTTGAACACTTCCTATATACAAATTAATTGTTAGTTATATTTTACTTTCTTCTTCATTTTCGTCTGTTCTGTAGACTTCTGTAATAATTTCTATGTAGGTATGTGGTGATTCTTTATGAGTGTTTTTTTCGATGTCGCCAACAACATCGTAGGTGCCATCGCTACTGTTGTATATTTCCGTGGCTTGTGATGCTTTTATCTCATCATCGTATATCGAAGAATTTTGAGAAAATCTGAAACTTTTTTTTATACAAATAGAGCATCTAGAGCAAATAGAAAAGAATTATTTGATATAACACCCATAAATGTTTGACTCCTCAAAATTTTGTAACAATTTAAAGAACATCGGTGTCAATGTCAAAATAGTTAATTCTACGTTTGTTTACGATCTACAAGCGGTTGAATTATTGCCATTTTTAAAACGATCTAGCTATGTTTATATTATATTCCAATAATGAGTTATTAAATAAAAATAGAAATACTTAATAACTAATTTTGTGTTTTCATCGACATGAAAAATAAAACATGGAAAGAAATTTATAAACTTACTGTTTACGTTTGATGATTACAACGACTACTAGGATTACGAGAAGCAAACCGACAACCACCCATCCCGCAATCATTGGTGCCAAGTAAAATTCTTTGTCTGTCGTTTCATTAGTCACGTTTGAACAAGTTGCTGAAAAACCTTTATTCTCTGCAGGTTCATTAAAATCACTTCTAAACAGTTTTCAGTTAAAACAATCACGTAAGTAAAAACATTAAAATGTTTTCTATAAAAATCAATTATTACATAATTTGTTGTTAGGTTTTTATGACGGAATTTCAGACCACTAAGAAAATTGTTTAAAAGTGAATACAAGGTGTCTACTAAATAGACAACAGACAACTAGAGCATGCAATAAAATAAAAAAATGATTACATACGTGACATGCAAACAATCAAGAAAGATCCGTTGCAAGTTGTGGAATACCAGTCGTAATCGTTATAAAGTAACGGGTTACCAACATGTGTATAGCACGACTCAGAAATGTAATCAATATTTTCCCTACCCATTCTGGAGTATGAAAGGATTTTTTCTGTACAAATGTTGAACGGAAATTTCATAATAAATATCAAGCTCATAAATGTATACAATTTATTTAGTTTAAGTGTGTTCTTATTGAAATGATTGTTGATTAGTTCTGAATAATTTATTCAATGTTTTTTTAACCTAATAAACTTTTTAGTTTTTTAAATCCTATATATTATTTTTTCCTTGTATATTTGCTTGCTCAACCCATGCCTTGGTTCCTTTGACGCTTAAAAACCAAACTTTCCGACATTGAAGTGAACTGAATTTTAGCATATTAAACTGTTGATGACAATGGATTATATTAAATATTCGAATCAGTTGAATAAAATATAAATACATAATTAAGTTAAACCAATTAAGTGAAAAGACGAATTAATAATATGTCAAACCTGAATGACCCCATGTCCAGCTATTTCTACTCATACCCACCCAGTACACTTCACTACGATTGAAAAAATATTCTATCCAATACTTTGGTAACGACGATACATTGATTTCATCGAACACTGCTAAAGTGGCATCAAGTTTGTGCTCGCAATACCGATCAGTATAAGCCCAGGGATGGGGGAAAGATTGGTTCAATAGATAAAAGCAAGTTTTTTGATAGAAAACGTCCAAACAATCCTCCTGATTTAGAACTGAAATTTAATTAAAGAAAAAATAACAGAAGTTTTATTAATTTTGTATTGAAAGAATAATTGAGTAACCTTCTTTCATGCAAATATAATAGTAAGATATGTTGGGCTGTCCTGATCTAAATGTTAGATAGCCGTTTTCATTTCTCATCAAGTAAGTAAAATTATTAAAATTGTCATCATATTGTACGCTTGCTGAAATGTTTAAAAACAAAATTAATTAAAAACAAATAAACGGGCAAATTTTATAGAAAACCTCAAATTTAGGAAAAAAACCAAACTGGTTTTAAGCATTTAATATTTCCAGCGGTAAACATTAAAAACCAGTCAAACGTATTTTTATTAACTCATAAACAACTATTTAAAGAAAAAACATTATATTCCCATTCAATTTTAGCAATACTAATTTGGTAATAAAATACTTAAACATTTACCTATTCTTAGTATTGTTAAAATAATTACGAGATCATATGTTATAGTCAAATTGTAATAAACCTGGTTTCATGCTGCTCCACATCCAGGAATTGTTACCTTTTTTCAGATTCAGAAGTATAGATTTAAGTTGAAATGCGTTTTGAGTAATTAGAGAATATGTCAAGTTGAACATTTTTTTATTCCTGATTTCAATCAACCATTTGTTTCCATAGCAGAAACTTTGAGCATGTTTGAGACTTGTTATCTGTTTGACCACGCCGTCTGTCCACAAGCAGTATTCGTCATCGCATACTGAATATTCTGACCAAACCAGTTTCAGTGAAACTCCAACCAACAAAACATTTATCAGAATAAATTTCATGTTTGTTTCTCAAATTTCTGAAACAAGTCATTAATCATTACAACAACAAAAAACGTATTAGGAAGTGTTCTTATAAACAACTTTTCTGAGTTTACAATCTTGCTATGTAATAGATGAATTAAATTTAAGCTATTGCAACAGCTAACGTTAATTAATGAGCTGGTAATTTTATAGATTTTCTAGAAAAACAACTTCAGATTTCACTTCATTTTATATTAATTATCGATATAACTTTGTGAGTTTCGAACTCAAGCTTCTTCAATAATGTACTATTGCCGAGTACAATACAGTGCTTACTTATATTTCTAAAGGCCAATTCATTCCTTGACGTAATCCATAATTTTTGAAATTTTTACATAAAAGGAATTAAAAATAAATGCACTCAACATGCTGACAAACCAAATTTAAAAAAAAAATTAACATATTAGAAAACCAAAGACGTCTGGCTTTTATATTTTTAAATTTTAATCCGTTTCCAGTCCGAGAGGTTCCGGATTCGTGTTTGATAATTTTTGCGAATAATTTATTCATTTCACAATAAACGTGTATTTAGCCTGGAATTGATGATAAAAATATTACTGTGGGCAACATCTACTCTATATTTCAAGCCACATTTATTGTAGTATATACTGTAGTGAACAGAACGAAAATGTCAAAAACTGCAGTTAAGAGCTTTTTTTCAATTGGTTACAATCAAATATTAAGAACCATTAACAAATTGATTGTGATGTACCGTCTATAAACACTTTGGTTTGATATTGAGTTGATACAATGTTTTCTGATATTGCTTGTATAGCTGATGTAAAAACATAATTTGTAATTTTTGTCGTTTAAATAAATTTTTGATTTTTTGCTTATTTGCATTCTGCAAATGGTTTGAAAAGTAATTTAAAAACCAAAAATATATCGTTTAATTCAACCCATAGTCGTGGTTGCCAATTGTGGTACCTCTGTCGTGACTGCAACTATTCCGCATAGTGATTATTTGTAATCAAAGCGGCCTATTCAGTCGATGTGAATAACTGGACCTTCTAATACATTCTTAGAATAGAGTCGATATTTTCTTTAGTACGAATTTTTCAAGCCACACTCATTGTAGTATATACTGTAGTTAAAAGAACGAATGTTTTAAAAACTGCAGTTAAGCATATACTAAAGCTATTTTTTCAAATTAGTTACTATTTCATTCAGTTCAACTTTTTTTAGTTGTTATATTGAGTACCACACAGAAGGCATACATACTATTTAACAGTAAATTAAATAGTCTGCAGTTTTTTTAAAAATATTTGGCGGCTTAGGTTGCATACGTCTACAAGGAAGTAAAGTTTTCGATTGTGAAACCATCACAACCGCGTTCGTTGTATGAGATCTCTGTTTTAAATTTATGTTTTCATCAAGAAAAACTGGATTTGGTAAACCATTACAATTTTCATTTCACCGTCCGTCCACAAGCAGTATTCATCATCGCATACTGAATATTGAGACCAAACCAGTTTCAATGAAACTCCAACAAGGAAGGCGTTTATCAGAAGAAATTTTATTTTTGGTTGATTTCCTGAAACAATTTATCGACTATTGAAATGAGATTTTTTCCAATTAATTAAAACATTTGGATTACTTAAATCTGAGATTGTACAAATATTCCTTTTAGAGTACCAAAATAGATTTTTTTAAAATGTCTACATAAATATTTGTCTGAACATATTAGATAAATACAAAGGTTGTTTCTAGGTTTTAGTCTAAAAAAGATAAATTTATTAACTCGTTCAAAAAACGTCAAGATTTATTGCAATTTGTATTATAAATTAAGATGTATTGCAAGTTTAATTATAAATCAGGATTTATTGCAATTTTTATAATAAATCAAACTCAAGCCTCTTCCGGATCATACGTTATAAAAACTTTGTCAGGTACAATGATGTGCTTATTCATATTTGAAAAGGCCTGTTAAGTCGCTGTAGTTGGCCAGGTCTTCTAAGCTCTTAGAACTCGGGTTCTTTTCTAAATAAACCTATATACATTCTTATCAGGTACAATGCTGAATTTGATCATTTTTGAAAAAGTCTATTTAGTGGTTCAACTCTACTTTGCCAGTTCCAAGCTTTAATACAGAAAGAGGAAATGAGCCAAATTATGATCCGCGACAGGCAAGAACTTGAGTTATGAGTTTTAAAACATTTCGTGTGAAAAACTAAAGACAGGTCTATAATAAAAATGTTCTGCGGCTGTGATTAACCGTGCTCATTCTAATTCAAAAAAGTCTATTCAGTCGCTCAAGTTGGCCAGGTCTTCTAAGCTTCTAAAAGTTGAGCTTCTTCCGGATTGCACGTATGGTAACCCTAGTCTGTTTCAATGCTAAACTTTTTTACATTTATAAAAACTCATTATTATATCCGCGACAGGCAAGAACTTGAGTTATGAGTTTTAAAACATTTCGTGTGAAAAACTAAAGACAGGTCTATAATAAAAATGTTCTGCGGCTGTGATTAACCGTGCTCATTCTAGTTCAAAAAAGTCTATTCAGTCGCTCAAGTTGGCCAGGTCTTCTAAGCTTCTAAAAGTTGAGCTTCTTCCAGATTGCACGTATGGTAACCCTAGTCTGTTTCAATGCTAAACTTTTTTACATTTATAAAAACTCATTATTAATCTACTTATATAATCTCCCAGCATAACTCACTGAGTCTGGAACGCTGACGTTATGTGGATTAACATGGTCAACGTGCAAGCCCATCCTTTTGCAATCGTAAGCAACATTCTAACCAGACGTGCAAACGCATATACACACGCCCATACACATAATTAAACAAACTGTCTAGCAATGGTTTTCGACATTTTTGACATTCGAAATATTTATTTACAAGCCCAGACGTGTTTTCTGCACAAGGCATCCTAGTCACACAATATAAATGTCTGTTGAAGCTTACCTGTTGATTAATGACAAACTGGAATTTGAAAATCACAACTTTTTCAGTAAAACTAAGGTCTTCTAATTGTTTGAAACGTTAGTCTTGCTGAGTTATGTCAGTAAGTAACAAGTAAAGGAAAAACGAGTTTTTTAACACAAACTTTAATTTCAAATACACTCGATTTAGAAATACGAAAGTTTTTCAAATTAAGTTTTTGTTTTCAATTGAATCATGTATTGTCATCCAATATAAAGCTATGCTAAAAGTTTCAGCTTCCTAGCTAGTCAAAAAGCTGGTTAAATTTTACTTGTATGATTTGCGTACAGAGAAAGTCACACACACACACACACACACAAACAGAAATTGTAACCTAAATAAAAGTTTGGAAAAAAAGTTTGTAAAAATGAGAAAAAATAAACTTTTAGGGTTTTAAAGTAAAAGTAAAACAACTAAAAACTCTGCAGTCATTCACTGCATTTTAGCAAATAGATAGTAAACACATTGAAATGGTAAACATCTACTAAAGAATGATTTCAAATTATTCCGTTATTTTATCATTATTTTGAGATAATATTGTTTTTCTATATAATTTCTAGGTCGATGAAATATTTTGGTTCGATTTCGAGTTTGAGTAGTTTTCACTTGAACTGTTTAAATCACTGATATTGAAATAATCGTTGTTGCTGCAGTCGATGTCAAGATAAATTTGTGAGGTATTCAATTCTTTATTATTAAATTCCCTGCAACAACAACAGAATACATTTTCCATTAGTGATTTTTTTTCAAAGTAAAATACAGCTAAATTGTAGAAAATCAACTCAACCGTTCTGTCCCGTGTGAGTTGGAAGGTAAAGTAGCAATTTTGTTTGAATCCAAATTTGAGTTTTTGTTATCTGGAAAAGACGGGTTAACTACTGCTTTTCTTTGACAAAACCTAATTCAAGCAAGATTTAAAAATACTCATTATAAAATAATCTATTAAAACAAAATTATAGCTGTTAATTATTTTTACAAAATGAAGTCAACTCACCTTTTCAGCTTGACAACTGTAATGAAAATAATGAGTAGCAAGCAGAACATCACCCATCCTATAATCATTGGAGCTAAGTAAGTTTCAGTTTTAGAAGAAATAACTGGTGCATCAGTTGTTGCTTTTTGACTAAAGACATTTGATTGAAATAGAGTTGTGGATGCAGTTTCTTTAGTTTGAAAAGCAGTTGTTGAGGTTTCTTTAGGAGGAATCATTTGCGCAGCTGTTGTTGATAAATAATTAGATGGAATGCTTTGAGAATGAGTTGTTGATGATTTATCTAAAAGGTTTGTTTGTGAAACTGTTGTTGTCGTTGTTGCGCTAAGAGTAATTGCTTGAGAAACTGTTTTTGAAGTTTCATTAAAAGAGCTTGCTAAAAAAGGTTGTTGTTTTTTTTGCTTCAATAATACACAATGAACACAAAATAAAAAAATCTTCCCAACATACCTGACATGCAGACTACCATAAACGACCCGTTGCAATAAGTGTACTGCCATTTAAAATTTGAGTTTCCCAAAAAAACCATCATGCACAAATCTTCTACATCAAGTGTACTTGACAACTCGTTGTCGATTCGGTTGTATCCAATTGTTTGCCCTGAAACAATACGGCCATTTGAAAATCATGTTTCAGTTTGATTAGCTGTTTAGAAAATCTATGAAATCTGATAGGATAGGCTGTTAGTTTTTATGTGATGTTTAAACAATAATTGAAACAATTGACTAGTTAATTATATCATGTCAAACCTGAATGACCCCATTTCCACATTCTGCTGCTTAAACCAATCCAGTACATCTCCCTGCCACTGGGAAACATAGTCATTATCAAACTGTAGAGAAGAGTCCAAGTTTCAATCCCGTCCACAACTGCAAGAGTGGCATTAAAAAACTCCCCACAAAACCGACTGGAATAATACCAAGAACTAAAATCTAGAGAAAAGTAACATGTGCCCTGGTATAACCAGCCATCAAGTTTGTTACATTCATCGGTGTCTGGAACTGAAATTCAGTTTATGAAAAAAACAATTATCAACATTACTGTTGAGTTTATTAGTTTCATTGAAGTAAAAATTCAAATTTTAGAATCAAACCTTCTTTCATGCACAAATAAGGATGAGCATTAAAGCAATTATCTCTTTCAAATATCAAGCCATTAGGATAATCTTTTGCTAAATAAGCACAGTTGTAGTTCAGAGAGAAATCACTTCTTGGTGTCCTGCTTGCTGTATGTTAAAATAAATTAAACAAAACCATTTGTTTTATAACTTTTTTAACTACTTACTTTATAAAGTAATTTCATATTATCAATAATAATATACTAAAAATAATATTTATATTTAGAAAAATAATATTTAGAAAAATAACATTTATTTATAGAAAAATATTTATCTTTCAAGTTTAAATAGAACAACTCACATGGTTTGATGTTTCCCCACATCCATGAGTTGTTGCCCCTTTTCATGTTCAAAAGTATGAAATTGTTGCGAAAGTTGTTTTCTAATATTAAAAGATTTGTCAGCTCGAACAGTTTTGGTGAACTGATTTCGACGAGCCATTTGTCTCCAGAGCAAAAACTTTGGGCATGTTCAAGACTTGTGATCTTCTTCATCTGACCATCCGTCCACAAGCAATATTCGTCGTTGCATACCGAGTACTGTGACCAAACCATTTTTATTGATACTCCAATCAATAAGACATTTGCTAAAATTAACATCATGTCTAATATTGTTTGTCTACCACAAACAATTAATTATTTATGTTAAATCACGGAAGTTGTGGTCAATTTTAATGTAAATTATTGACGAGCCAAAAAGGATTGGGCAAATAGTATTAGTACATTTTGTAACTCTGTTTTTTAACTAATCACTAGTCAGCTAATGTTAATTATAATTTTTGATTAAATACTTAAGAAATTTTTATTATTACAAAATAGTGTTTTTCTTCACAACACTTGTGTATAACTGCTTGTCTTCAGATTGCTAATTTAAATTTAGCTGACGACATTGTTTACGTTTTAACCTAGTATGACTGCTTATTAGCAGCACAATGAGACATTCTAACGTAAATTACCAACGTAGTCAATGTTTCTTGAAATTGTGCATAACTTGTCCTGCTCATTAGCAGCAAACTGAGACAGTTCAACGTAATTTACCAGCGTAGCCTACTGAAAGGTTTATTTTAAGAGTATAGAAGAACAATAAACATCCATTTTGACCGTTTAAATCCTGTTGTAAATTTACTAAAATGACAATTATTTCAGATTTTTGTTTCGGTTTACCTGCTGTAAATTGAAATTGAAATACCTACTTATTAAAATCTCTTTATGAAGAGTTGATTTTCATTATTAATTACCGGTTTGTAACTTTACGCTAATTAATGAATGCTCTGATAGTAGAACAATACAACGCTTCAAAAAAAATTACGAGAGCTGCAAGCCATGTTTACTTTATCCAGCTACATTTCAATGTTTCTGGTTCATAGTTCACCTGTGGTTGCTTATAAAGTGCAGTCAGTTGATCTATGCTCTTAGTATTTCGTATAGAGACATTCCTAATAACTACTATTGCTACGAATTACAAATCCGGGTTACAAGAAAGTTGTTTGTTTTATTTTTAATCGATTATGAATAATGAAGGTTAGAGGATTTTATCTTATAGAAGTATTTGTTTTATAATGTTGCTAACAATTCAAGTTGTTCTCTTTAATTTAAAAAATACAATGTCACAAAAACTAGTTTAAAATAATTAGAGTTTATTATTAGCATTATTTATGTTGAACAAAATAAGTGGTTGTCTTATTATTTCTTCATTATTTGATTACTTTGTTTTTGCTTGAACTTGTTTTCAAATCATATTAGTTCCTTTACTGGCGATAGTCATTCCTTCGGTTATGGTGCCTACAATGGTTGTAGGATTTATTATTTTGGCAATCTGTGATTGTTGGTTAGTTTTCAATTTTGAAATTTAAAAATTAATAAAACCATTTTTGGATATTAAATAAAAATGCCCATGTGTTGTAGTTTCATTTGTTCGTGACAAGATATAACAACATATGCTTATGCTTAAAATTGGTTTTTATTAAATCATAATAAATACTTATACACATGCTACCTCTAATTATAACACTCTCAATGCAACATTATTTTTAGATAATTTAAAATTAAAACCTAAATATTTACGTGTAAATTTTACAAGGTGTAAAAAGCGACGGAGAAAGTCTCTAGAAAGAGCTGCAGAACAACATCGTCAAGCAATACAGTCTGGTCAGCCTCCGCCTTACAACTGGCAACATTATCCAAACAGAACATCAGCATATCCGTCTAATCAAGCAACTGAAATGCAACATAGAAACAAAAACAAAAGTTATTACAGAAACTATAATTTCATACAATCATCATCTGGAGGATTTTCTTCCGTCGATCAAAACGGTCTTTTCATTATTAGTGGACCCGAGAATGAATGGAGTGGGGCTGTACAAGTTAAATTGGGTTCTGGCGGTGTAGAGAATAATTTTTGCTATGCTGGTATTCATCAAAATTGGAGTGGTGGACACTTATTGTGCGACACTGGAATCGTTGGACATAGCGATGGTGGATTAGGCAGTTTGGGTTCTGGTGGATTTGATAGTGGCGGTTATAATGGTGGAGGTAACAGTGGGGGCCATTGCAGCGGAGGTGACAGTGGAGTTTCTAGTGGTGGTGATGGTGGGTGTAGTGGTGGTGGTGGTGGAGGTGATGGTGGGTGTTGAGATAATTTTAGCATCATTGACTGATGCAATATTTTATTATTTTAATTATAAAAAGATTACACATTGTCAGTTGAATTTAAAATTATTCTTGCTTATTATGACAAAGATTTGAATTGTCCTGTTTTATGTATTAAGCGATGGCAGAACAATGAGACAGTCCAACGTCATTTACCAGCGTAACCTACTGAATGGTTCGTTTTAATAGTACATAGAAAAACAATAAACAACCATTCTGAATATTTGCCGTTGTAAATTTACTAAAACAACAATTAATAAAGATTGTTTGTTTTGGTTTTCTGTTGTCAATCGACAATTGAAATACCTACTCATTGGAATCTGTTTATGAAGAGTTGATTTTCATTGTTGATTATTACCGGTTTGTAATATTACACCGATTAATGATCGCTTCGATAGTAGAACAATACAATGCTTCAAAAAAATTTTTTTTTACTTTATCCGGCTGAATTTCAAAATTCTTGGTTAGTCATTCAGCTCGTGCTGCTTATAAAGTGCAGCCAGCCGAACTACGCACTTAGTATTTTTTCGTACAGATAAAATTTACAATAACTTACTATTGTTAAGGACTGCAAAAGTGTTTTACAAGAAAGTTTTAATTAAACTGTGTTGATTTCATCCTTGATTGATCATGAATAGTGGAGGTTGGTAGATTTTGTTTTGTAACATTTGCTTCAAAACGTTGCTAACAATCAAGTTGGTCTTTTTAATTTGAAAAAAAAATGTTACCAGAAAAAAATTGTTTAAAAAATTAAAACTTATTATTAAAACTATTTGTATAGAATAAATTGAGTGGTTTTTTCGCCATTTGTTCATTATTTGATGCCTAAATTGGATTGAATTTTTTTCTGGGATGACAGTTTGAAATCTACAGATGACCACTATGGAATAAAATTAAAACGTGTTTTAAAAATTATTAAGACAAAAAATAAATAAAACAAGAAGTATTTGCTTTATAATGACACACCAGAAATATTTTTTTCAAATCTTTTCAGTTCCTTTGCCGGCGATAATTATTCCCTGTGTTATGATTCCAGCAATGATTGTAGGATTTATTCTTGTGGTAATCTGTTCTAGATGGTTAGTTTTTAATTTTGAAGTTTAAAATATAATAAAACCATTTTTGGATAATAAATAAAATTGGTTATGTGTTGTAGTTTTATTTGTTCGTGACAAGATATAACAACATTCGCTTATGCTTAAAATTGATTTTTATTAAATCACAATAAATACTTATAAAAATGCTACAAACTGTCAACCGTTTTCTACCTTTAATTATAACATTTTAAATGCAACATTATTTTAATTAAATTAAAATTAAATCAAAAATCTTTACGCGTGAATTTTACAAGTTATAACAAACGACGGAGAAATTCTCTTGAAAGAGCTGCAGAACAACATCGTCAAGCAATACAGTCTGGTCAGCCTCCGCCTTACAACTGGCAACATTTTCCAAACAGAACATCAGCATATCCGTCTAATCAAGCAACGGAAATGCAGCATAGAAACAAAAACAAAAGTTATTACAGAAACTATAATTTCATACAATCATCATCATCATTATCAGGAGGTTTATCTTCTATCGACCAAAACGGTCTTTTCATTATTAGTGGACCCGAGAATGAATGGAGTGGGGCTGTACAAGTTGATTTGGGCTCTGGTGGTGTAGAGAATAGTGTTTGCTATGCTGGTATTCACCAAAGTTGGAATGGTGGCCACGTCGTGTACGACACTGGCGGCTTGGGTTGTGGTGGATTTGATGATGGGAGTCATGGTGGTGGAGTTGACAGTGGGGGCTATTGTGGCGTAGGTGACAGTGGGGGCCATTGTGTCGTAAGTGGCAGTGGGGGCCATTGTGATGGAGGTGAGAGTGGGGGCCATTGTGGTGGAGGTGACAGTGGGGGCCAGTGTGGCGTAAGTGATAGTGGAGTTTCTAGTGGTGGTGATGGTGGGTGTAGTGGTGGTGGAGGTGATGGTGGGTCGTGAGATAATTTCAACATCATTGACTGATGAAATAATTATTTTATTCATTCATAAAACAATTACACATTGCTAGTTGAATATAAAAACGTTTTTGCTCATTATTACAAAGATTTGAATTGTCTTGTTATATGTATTACACGATGACTGTCAACGCAATCTATGATGGTTTTATTATTATTACACATAGCTTGTGAAATTTAAATTCTGTGTTTTCCAGTTACTATTACAGCTATTCAAAATGAGTTATTGTTTATTAATCAGATGACAACGGTAGAAAACATGCATTTCATTGTTTATTAGACTGGGCAATTTGATAGTTAGCTCAGCAAATTCAAAATGTATTTTAGGTTGATTTACCAGTTTGATTTGATTTTGTGTTAGCGTACTGTTCATTGGAACTGTCCGCGTGGCTGATATCATTGTTACCGTTGTTGCTGTTGCTGCTGAGGCTAGAATAAATATGTAAGGGGTCCGATGCCTGATTATGATAACGCCTATTGAAAAAAATAGTTTATAAGTAAGACTTTTTGAAAATAATGATGAGAAAATTAGAAAACATATAAACACTATTTCTAACCGTTCTGTTTCATGTAAGTTTGAGGGTAAAGGATTTTCTTTGTTAGAATTCATATTGGAATAGTGCTTATCTTTAGAAATTAAACTACTTGATGCCCGTTCATTTAAAATCCTAATAAAATAATTTTGAAGAATAATTAAAAATACCTTGTATGGAAAATTATGACATTACTGTTAGGAAGCTGTACTTTACAATGGTGTAGTTATTGTCGTTCAATAGTGATACTGATAGAACAAAAATACAAAAAAAAACATAAAATAACAATTTGAAAGTTTTTAAACTCACATTTTATACTTTATAACAACGGGAATAAAAGCAGTCAACAGCAAGCCGAACATTACCCAACCGGCAATCATAACTGATAAGTAAACTTCAGCCTCAACAAAATAATTTGGTAATCAGTTGTGGCTTTTTCATTAGAACCATTTAAAAAAAACTGTAGTTGTTATTACCTCTGAAGGGCTTTTAGTTGTTGTTAATTCTTCAAGAGTACTTTCCATTAGAACCGCGGTTGTAGTTTTCTTAGGAAGATCTATGTGAAGTAGTCATTTATACTAAAAAGGTTTGTTTGAGAAATTACGTTGAGGATTTGCTAAAAGAAATATCTAAAAAGTTGTTTTCTTAATTGTTTAAAGAAATTAACCTCAACATACAAAAAAAATAATTTAAAGTTATTTTTACAAAAAGATCTTGTACAAATATTGTACATACCTGACATGCAGACAATCAAGAACAACCCGTCGCAATACGTGTACTGCCAGTTGAAACTGGAATTGCCTAAAAAAACCATCATGCACAAATTTGCTATGGTGTTTCCATTTTTCACAACGCTGTTGATTTGGTTGTATCCAATAGCATTTCCTGCAGAAATTTAAGGCCTTAAGTTTATTTACAACCCAATAAATCTATTGTTTTTTAAAAGGTTTAATTGGTGTGAACAATTTAGAGTGTCGTTATTAAGTTAAAATAGATGATTTTAAGAATGTGTTTAAACTCGCTAAAAATTTCTTTTTAAGTTATAATAAACATGTTATACCTGAATGACCCCATTTCCACATTTGGCTGCTTAGACCAATCCAATACATTTCACGGCCCGTGGGAAACATTCTTTGAATTAAACTGTACGGAATCGTCTCAGGCTCAATCCCATCAAAAACTGCAATTGTTGAATTAAAAAATTCTTCACAGAAACGACTCGAATGGTACCAGGAATTGTGATCCAACGAGAAGAAGCACGTATCATTGTAAATCCAGCCTTCAAGTTTGTTACAATCGTCAACGTTTGAAACTGAAAATCAACAGGTTATGACAATATAAGTATAGTTGTGTTAAGAATCTTTAATGATTTATTAGTATAAGGCCCAAACAAACCTTTTTTCATACATATGTAAGGGTGAACGTTGAAGGAATACTCAGCCACAAATATCAGATTATTGGAACTGTTTTTTGCTAAACAAGCACAGTTGTAGTTTGAATAAACTGAATTGGTTGGTGGCATGTTTGCTAAATGTTTTAAAACAAAATTTTCAATAAACTTTTAAAAACGAAAATATATCCATTGAATAAATCTTTTAAACATTATTAGATAAAATTAGTTTATAACAATAGCTCTACAATTTCTTATTTTAACTAATTGTATAACTATATAAAGGTTACAATCAATACAAATAACGTTCAATATCTAATAAACCAATAATCAAACCAGGGCAAATATCTTTAATCTCTCCAAAACTGAAACGTTTTATTTTAAACAATTACAAAATAAAAACAATATTATAAAATATTACTGCGATATGCTTGATTTATTATGTGATTAAAACAACTCACTTGATTTCATGTTTCCCCACGTCCACGAACTGTTGCTTCTATTTAAATTCAGAAGTACCGAGTCATTACGAAAATTAAATTGTATTATTAAACGGTTTGCCAGTTCAAACAGTTCCGGTGAATTAATTTCGATAAGCCATTTGTCTCCAGAGCAAAAACTTTGAGCATGTTCAAGACTTGAGATCTTCTTCATCTGACCATCCGTCCACAAGCAATATTTGTCATTGCATGCCAAGTACTGTGACCAAACCAATGACTTGCCAAAGAGAAACCCTAATGCTATAATGAGTCTCATTCTTTAATCATAAACAACCGTAAATTTGCTTAATTTGCTTGAGTAGCAGATTGGGATTTTGAAATAAACTCAAACAATATTGTATCCCGGAAGTTACTAGTCAACACATTACTTGTTTTATAATTTCTAGTTAAACAGAAATTTCAGTTTATTACAAATAAGTCAAATCAATTCAAACTAAAAGTTGTTATTTCAAGGTTTGTTACAGAAAAACAACCCACGTTAATAATGTTAAACTTTGACGAAATTAGTAATATTAACATCATTTTACTATCAAAAGCAAGCTTTTTTATTGTTTTGGCTGTGAGTTCTGAACAGTGCTTTGAGGTTTAGAACAGTAATAGAAGCCAACGTGTTAAAATAATTTTGATATTTAAAATTATTTTGAAAAATATCATTTCTGAGATAATGTTTAGGTTGAAGAAATACTTATGTTCAAATTTGAGTTTGAAAAGTGTCCACTGGGAAGGCTGTGTTAGTGATATTGAAATAATCCTTGTTAGTGTCGAAATTGTCGTACATTTGTAAATCCCTGGTATGAAAACAAAAATTAATTAGTAGAAATGTTTTTCAAGTGATCTGAGAAAGAAAATATACTTTAAATGCAACTGATCTGATTCGTCTGAAATTGAGATTTATTCTATTCCAGCATTACAAAAACACTAATTGTGTGTAGTTAGAGATAAGTTTCAGAACAAAATCACTTTTGATGTACTTTCTATGTCGAAGAATCACTCTGGTTGGATTTAGTGTTTGAGTAGTGTTCACTGGAACTGCTTGTTTCACTGATGGTGGAGTAATCGCAGGTATTATCGTCATTGGAGTAAACTTGTGAGGAGTCTATTTCCTGATTGTGAAGACCTCTTAAAAAATAAAAATATTAATTGCTACATAAATAATGTCTCGAGGAATTTTAATGTGAGAAAAAATATAAAAATGAATTTCAACCCTTCGGTTCCAAGTGTGTTCAATGGCAGAATAGCATTCTTGTTTGAACTTGAATTTGAGTAAGGTTTGTCTGAACAATTTGAATCACTGACTTCCCATTTGTGAGAAAATCTGGTTAAACAAATTAACACAAAGTTGATATTTTTTAATTAATAGAAATATTAGATATACTACTGCTGACTAGGGTGTCCGAGTTGCTGTTTTTCAATGGCGATACAAACAAAACGAAATTCGAGAAATGAGACAATTCAATGAAAACCGAGTTGAATTGTTATTAACTTACAGTTTTAGTTTGACAAGAACTGCAATAACTGCAATCAGCAGCAGAAAAAACAGCACCCATCCAGCTATCATCGGTGCTAAGTAAGTGTCAGTCTTAGAATATATCATTTGCAAAACCGTCGTTGGTGTTTCGTTATTCAAAAAAATTTCAGATTCTGTTGTTGCAGTTGTTTTTGTTGGAATTATTTGAGAAGAAACCATTGTAGTTGTAATTGTTTTGTTTAGAGGGTTTATTTGAGTTACTGTTGTAGCTGTTTTCGTAAAACAATTTATTTGAAGACTAGTTGATGAGGTTTGTTATGAAGAAATTATTTGTGAATTTGTCGTTGACATTTCTTTGAAAACATTAATTTGCAAACCTGTTGTTGTTTCTTTAGGAATAATATTTTGTGAAACTGTTGCTGTAGTATTTTCCTTGACAGGGTTGGTTGTGGAAACTGTAGTTGATGATTCTCTAAGCGGATTTGTTTGAAGAACAGTAGCTGCTTTTGATGATTCGTTAATAAGATTTGTTCGAGGATTTTCTTTTGAAGTTTTGTTATAAAAGTTAGCTGTAATAATTATTTTATAGCAAGAAAAAACAAAAGGTATCTTACATCTGTAACAACAATTTTGAATTATTTTTGTGTACAGAGTTTTAAAATGCATTGAAATAATATATTTTTATTATATATTTTATACGACAACTTCCACCAAGAAAAATAATAATAAAACGTATGGCTTTACAATGTTCTTGAATAAAAAAATCAGTCACATCAGTACACAATGGCAAAACACATATAAATAGTTTATTAATTCATAAACTATTAATACTAATTAAACGAAAGTTACGCTTAAAATAGGTAACTATTTAAAACAAAACAAACAAAGCACGCCGTAACCAACCTGACATGCACACTATCATAAACGACCCATTACACCATGTGTACTGCCAGTTAAAATCGGAACCGCCAACATTGACCATCATGCAAGAAACTGTCGTGTCATTTACAGTCCTGAGAGGACTATTGATTTGATTGTATCCAATTGTCTGTCCTGCAAAAAGATGACATCTTGAAAACTTTTTTTTAATCTTTTGATTTTTTTCATTGAATTGTTAGAAATATCTGAAAAAACTGTTCTAATTTTGAATTTTACTAAATGAATAAAAACGTTTAAATATATTTTTCATAATAAAACAAAGAAAAAACAATTGAATATTAAATATGAGCATCTCAAACCTGAATGACCCCACTTCCACATTTTGTTGCTCAGTCCCACCCAGTACTTCACGTCGTCATAGGGAAACATTCTTAAAATCCAAGTGTAAGGCAGTTCCCATTCTTCAATCCCGTCTAAAACTGCAATAGTGGCATTAAAAAACTCTTCACAGAACCGACTGGAAAAATACCAAGAATTGAAATCTAAGGAAAAGAAACATGTGTCCTGGTATAACCAGCCATCAAGTTTGTTACATTCATCAGTGTTTGGAACTGAAAATCCGTTATATAAAATAAAATCAACATTACTGTTGAGTGTTTATAACGTTTCAATAATATGGTATTCATCAAACCTTTTCGCATACAAATATAAGGATGAATGTTAAACGAATATTCGGCTTGAAATACCAATCGATTTGAGGCATCTTTAATTAAACATGCACAGTTGTAGTTCAAGGGAGCGGTTTCATAATTGGTTGGTAGCATTGTTGCTAGATGTTTAAACAAATGTTTAACAAGAATAATTTTAAAAAATGTAGAGCAAATTAATAGGTTTATTAAATTTCCAACATTTGTGTTTCAAATAGAACATATTTCCTATTATATAACACCAAGAATAAAATTAATTTCAAATTAGGCATTCACTAAGCACATCGCTAGAACTATTAAAGGTTACATTAATCTGACTAATAATTATTTTTAATTTAATTCAATTAGTTGCCTGTAAAATGTTAATTAAGAATATTAAATTTAGTTACTTTTACAAATGGAACAACTTACTTGGTTTCATGTTACTCCATGCCCATGTATTATTATTTCTTACCATATTCAGAAGTATTGAGTTGGAGCGAAAGTTATATTGTAATATCAAAAGGTTTACAAGTTCAAAAAGTTTAGCTGAACTAATTTCAACGAGCCATTTGTCTCCAGAGCAAAAACTTTGGGCATGTTCAAGACTTGAAATCTTCTTGATCTGACCATCCGTCCACAAGCAATATTCATCGTTGCACACCGAGTACTCTGACCAAACCACTCTCATCGATACGCAAACCAATGAAACACATATCAAAACTAACTTCATTTTTTTTAGTTTACAAATCCGAACAATAATTCTACTATAATTTTCTAAATTTTTGTCGACTATCACTAAATATTATTTAGGTGCTGGCTTAAGTCGTGAACAGTTCACCTTGCTTTCTAAAACGTCAATAGTCAAAAAATGTTTGTTTTTTTAAGTTCTTTGTTTGGTTATGAATCAGCCTTTTTCATAACTTTAGTTTATAGTATTTACAGCTTCTATTTAAGCTGTAAACCTGATAGACCATGTTGTTTACGCATTACAGTAGTGTAGCTTATAACTATCAGGGCTCTATAAAAATATAAACGGATTCACGACACGTTTTGAAATTTGCCAAATTTTTGTTACATACACGCAGCTTAATAAAATGATTTAAAAATTTAACTTTTTAAAATTGTTTTAATAAAACATTTTATTTTCGGTTTTTTTTCAGAAGCTGTTTTAACAAATATGGCACAAACTAAATAAAAAAAAAATATTTTTATTGCGTTTATTGTGGTTTTCATTTTGGAAAGCTAATGCACTGGCAAATTATCAATGTTTTGACAAACAAACCATTTAAATGTAAGCAATTAATTGCTTAAAATGTTCTCACTTTCTCATATTTCTTTCTTTAAACATGAAAGTATAAGTTTTTTTTTATTTCTTGACCTCGTGCATATATTTTCTTCTTTATTAGCAACACAATGAAAGAGACTAACGCTATTCACAAGCGCAGCTCATTACTACAATAATGTTACATTAAGTTATCATCTGAAACTTTCAGCATAGCTTTATATTGGATGACAATACATGATTCAATAATATTATATTAAGTTATCCTCTTCTCGACTGGTGTTATTAAGATTACTGGCAAGCGGATTCAGCAGTACCTGAGATGGAAGAGTTTGCGTTTTCTGGCCCAAGAATATGGGAACGTCTTCTACTAAGGGTGACCTGCGCGACGACAATTGAAAACTTAAAATTACAGCTTAAAAACACTACGTTCAGTGGCTTTGAAGTTTTGAATTTGTCAAACGAAACTAGTTATCAGACAAAAAAAATCCATTTAGTTATTGTTGATTTACACACAAATTACTTTAAAAATTTGTTTTCTCTTCTCAACTTTTTTGTGATTTGTGCTCTTTGTTTATCACTATTTTTGTTAAAATTAATTGAACCTGTTTAAAAATGGTCGTTTGCCATGTTTGTTGTTGCAGTCTTAATACTATACGTCAGTAAACGAATGAATTGATTTTGAACACACAAAGGCTCTGAATTATGATTCTACGGTAGCTGTCAGCTGTATTTGTTATATTAAGCTGTAGTTAGTAGTTATTAATTTTGTGATTTTCATGTATTACAGTGGGTTCGGTTTCAACGTTCAGTATGCGTAAGAAAGTTTAATCATGTTTGGGTTTTGTCTCCTAAATTGTGCGTTGGATCGATTAATGCATTAAGATTTAAAGTAAAATGCAGCTTATATGAGTAACAGGGGTTTCAATAAAACTACGAAATTAATATTCATATAACGATGTTAGAAGTTGAATATGTTACTGTGGAAAAATAAAGTTGTCCATGTGGATTCTGTTTGCTTAGTATTCTTTTAGTCTTAATGAGTTACTGTAGGGCTGAATTAGAAGGAAATAAACTGTTCAAAACTAGAAATTAATTTTAACTAGATAAAACCCATATTTGGTTTTAACCTATTTAAAATTGAAAATATTTTTTTAATGTAGTAAAATTTTAATTAAAATTGGTTGGTTATTATTTTGTTCCTATATAGCAAACAATCTCACTCTACCACTTGTGGTTCCAATTGTTATACCGGCAATACTAATTGGAATTTGTATTTTTCTGGCAGTCTACGGACATTTGTGAGTTTTATTTGTGACATTAAAAAATTATAATTAAACAAAATTTCCGATATTTTTTACAAGACCCAGTTTTTTACTATAGAAATTTTTAAAAATTGCTTAAATAGTACCTAAATCGCATGATGTCTTACATTAATATTGTTTGAAGACATTATTTCAATTATATTATTTCACATTTTGATCGACAATTACATTAATATTTTTTGAAGACATTTTTTCAATTATATTATTTCACATTTTGATCGACAATCTTTACATTTACAATTTACGAGGTCTGTAAAACGACGGAAGAAGTCCCGAGAAAGAGCTGCAGAACAGCAACGTCGAGCAATGCAGTTTGGCCAGAACAGCCAGTACAGCAGCCAACCTCCACCATACAATTGGCCTCTTTACCCAAACAGAGCACCAGTATTTTACTCCAATCAAGCTTTACAGTTGCATTAAAGCAACAGAAGAGACGAAAGTCATTTTAGAAACCATTTTATGCAGTCTAGAGAAGGTTTTCCTATCAACAGTGGTGGTCCTTTCATCATTACGGAAGCTGTCGGTGGGAGAAGTGGTCATTCACAAGGAGACGTTTCTTATGGTGGTGTTTGGAATGGCTTGTCTTTTGGCGATGGTAGATGTGACGGTCGAGAGGACCTTGGTGCATGTGGGGGTGATTATGGTGAAAGGGATTGTGGTGGGGATGATTATGATGAAGGGTGTTGTTGTAGGGGGGATTTTGGTGGAGGTGGTGAAGGCGATTGGGGTGGAGGTGACGGAATTGGGGGGTGACTGTTAAAGGGGTTTTAACATTATTGACTGAAACATTTTATAATTTTTGTTAACGATAACACAATCACGTTTTGTTTTTTGAAGTTGTGTAACTAATTGAATTGTTTTAAACAAATAGCAACACATTACTTATGTTAAATTTTTAATCAATGTCACAGTTTAGTTTTTATTTTTAAGTCTATTTATAAATATTGACCTGTTTATTACCATTGCTATGTATGAAGTGCCATATGTCGTACAGGCCCGTTTAACACAATTGCCTATGTATGTACTGTGATATGTCATACAAGCGTAAGACTCTTGATCTCGTTGCTCGTGCTTTGTTGTGTATCGAGTTGTGTACACGGCTTACACTCGAAGCATACATATTAAAACTTGTTGTTCAGCTGTTGATTTGAGAACAAAAGAATAACAAAAATTAGAATAAAGACTGATAGCTGCTCTTTATTTTTATATTATTTTTAAACACAAATCAAATAACATTATGATGTTTTCATATTGTGGAAAAGTTTGATTTATGGTCTAAACTTAATTATTATCTAGAAACAAATAAAGGTTATATAATGTCTTGCCTAAATTTATTACAGTAGCTTTTTATTGGCTTACAAAAAACATGTAAATTAGTTTCGTTTGATTGCCAGTTTTTTTGGCCCAGCTGACCACACGTGTGAAACAAATAATTTAGGCAATTTTGGCTTTTTTATATAAACAATTGTGACCATAAAATCAAATAAAATTATTATATGAACAAAGTCTAGATATTTTATTAGTAAGTTTAAAGCACTTAGTAAATAGGCTACCAAACTTTGCAGCTACACCTACACGATTGCGAAATAAAGTATTATAAATAGATTAGCAGGTGACTGTTCACAATTTGATTTATAAATAATTAAATTAAATAAACTGCTAATAAATGAAATACCTGTTTCTTAAAATAATTAACATTGTTGTATCAAATGAGTAAAAACTAAATTTTAAAATGTGATCATAAAGCAAAGAACAAATTATAAAACTTTAAGTTAAAACGTTAATTGTACAGAGAAGTCACATTGAAATTACCTAAAAATTTCGGATCTCTATTTCAACAGCTCTTCAATCCAATTAATAAGCATGATCTCATTAACTGCTCTCTCGCTGGTCCTTTGCATTCTTGTTAACAAAGTAGAAACGTCTAATCAACACGGTTCAGATTAACATGAACAAACGTTAGCATTCTTTCAAGATATGGAATTAATTTCTAATGATTTTGTTTTCAATACCTGAAAAAAATTATTCTCTTAGCATTTATTAATATATTGTTTATAGATCTTCTGGTTATGCTGTTACTGACATCTGATATGTCCGCTTTCGACTACTGTAATGATACCCTCGGCGTATGCTTATATTGCAATGGAACAACTTACCTCAAAACTTTTGTAGAAGCTCAGAATCATTGCGTTCAAAATGATTCTGTATTGTTGGAAATTTATGAAAAGTCGTATCAAGATGTTGTCGATGAAGCGTTTAGGTTGTGGACAAATTTAAAGGGATCGTATTTATGGTTGAATCTTGGAAAAAAAGACAACGAACACGAACACTATTGGTTAACGTCGAGTCAGAACAAAAAATTGCTCATTTAAATTCATTTTATTAAGTTTTATAAAAATTGACTTTTACTTGGAACATTTAACGGAATATTATATTTTTTTTAAATATTTCATAGACAAGAAAATGACTTTTTCTCACTGGAAAGTCGGAAAACCAACTAGTAAGCACGATTGTTCGTTTATACTCGATTCCAGTTGGATACCTTCTTCTGATTGCAATCTATACCACTCGTTTATTTGCTTAAAAGGTGTATGTTACATTTACTTGCAACAATATCTATAATTAAATGTTTTATTCTTTAAATTATTAATAAAGTTGTATGCACTTTCATACTTAATAAAAAGTTTTCATTTAATTTTATCAAGAGATATCTTCAAACTCAAACAGTTTAGTGAAAAATTTAATTTTTTTTTATCAATTAGTTAACTGTATTGACTTAATGTTTTAAAATTATATAAAACAAAATACGTTCAAAATAATTTGATAATGTTTATTAATTCTTTATTAAGTTTTACATTAAGTCCTTTAAACTTTACTTAACCGAATATTCGCCAGACCTGAACATCGGTTTAGTAGTTGGCCTGACAGTACTTGTACTTTTGTTGATAATTGCCGGAGGAATCGTGTTGTTATGCTATTTGAAGTCAAAAAGGTGGTTTCGTAAATTATCTAAGTTTTTTAAAAATGTACTTTCTCTCATTTATAAAGACGTTTTAAGTTTTTTTATTGCACATTTAGCAATCACAATTTTTATTTGTTTTAATAAAAAGTAAAAAAAAACTTAACAGTAAACAGTATCGAATTTTAGGAATAAAACTTTTTATGTTATGTATGTTATTTTAATATTAATATAATTTTTTTTCAAGACTTACAGCCCCTGTAAACATGCCTCTCGAAATTTCCACCTCCCAGGCACAAGAACAGCATGTCTACTCTGAAATCGATCCTAACTTGATGAACGACAGCCATGAAAAATTTCACAATCCCATCAACATCGACGTAGGAGGCACTGATCTTAATGAACATCAAAACTACGATGTTCCTCTAACTTCAAAATCAACTGAGGAAAACAAATTGAAGTATGCTGAAATTAGCTGGGAATCAAAACAAGATAATAGCATACAGATTAACACAAAGCAGGAACCTTTATATCAGGAAGTTAATTTATCAAACCAATACCAGCAAGTTAAGAAGATGGAAATTGACCCATCTGTTCCTGTCAAACTGGTAAACCAAGAACAGTCTGTAGAATTACCGGCAATATATTCCATGGTTAATAAATCAACAAATAAAAGTTAACTAAAGTGGGCTGTTTTTTTCAATCATTTAATTTAGTAGACAAAAAAAATATTTAGAGTCATAAACATATCAGTTTTTTGTTCTATAAAATCATAAACTGATATGTTTATAACTCTGTGACTGTTTTTTTTTGTTATCTGAAATTTTGAAACTGTTTACATGTAATAAAAATAGTAACAATTAAAAAAATATGTGTTAATAATAATAACTAAACTTAATAGTTTTTTAAACTAAATCCCGTTTGCGCAAACATTGAAAATAACGTTTAATCCATAAACATAGAACTTTTCAATAAAACTGAAGAAAAAGCCAATATCTATATATATATATATATATTAGTAGATTGAGTATTAAATGACTTACTACATTGATCATGCCACTTGTATTTGAAAAATCTGTATGAGGTCTTTTAACAGGAAATTTTGAACTTTTGTAACAAAAAAAAACTGAAATAGTATTCCAGACTAAATTTAAAAAAACTTTTTTTTATTACACCTCACTAGAATAATTTCAAACCGTTTAACAAAATATGTTCTTTTCAAATAAATTGTTTCGTGCATAATGACTATATTCATTGCAGTTACTTCAGATAAAAGAATTATAAAACATAAACGTTATATTTTGAAATGCTAAAACTTGACATTACAAAAGTGTTTAAGTGATAATTGTAATGTTTTCTTGAGTTGAATACACTTTAAAACAAAGTTGTTTACAAGATAAACTGTTCAATTGATAAGTACTTAAACTTTAGGTGGGAATACGCTGCAAATTCTTTTTGAAAGCTCTGTAGAATTGATTTTTCTGAACAGGATGGGAGACGATATTTCACTTGATTTTCCTTTAATGAAACTAAATAAAATAAGATTGTTTTCTGAATTTGAGTTTTACTTGATGTTCAAAGTAAACTCACTTTCTGAGTGTTATGAGTGTTATGAAGATAAATATGGAAAACAGCAATGTTACAATATTCAGACCAAGACTACCTGGTAAATTAAAATATGCCGTATTTTTTATCTATTATTAATTTTACGCCGACAAGCGTATTTTTTAACATAAACTTTTAAATGTATTGTTATTATTCAGTTACCGTAAGTCTGCAAAATCACGAATTCAATTTTCCTTCTGGTTTCGTTCATCTCAATTTCATTTGAATGCTTCGGGGTATCTTCAACATTAACAAAACATATTGAGTCATTTTACAGCACAAACATAAGTTTGAAACAAAATTTAAGAACGGTAATGTTTGTTTATTTTATTAGAGTTATTAAATAATATTTTTTTCATTACAAGTCCAGGATGCAGCCTTCTATATACGTTCATCTCAGATTGCCTAAAAACTTAAAACTCAGGAGCTACGATAACTTCACAAGTTTAGATAATGATATATTTCTATTAGATAAAAAAATATATTCAACGTTTAGACAAAAACAAAATAAACTAAAATTCGTTTTGAAAACAGAAAAAACTAAATGAAACCAATTTAACCTTTTGAATTTAAAAAAAAAACATGATTTATAAATACAAACATGTCATGCAGATCAGTGCAAACAATCTCATATCATCCGTTGACAACCATGCGTTTCCATCGCTTCCAGCTTTGAAGTACTTGATACTTTTTGAAGGGTCACAACCTTTCAGCCAGTTTTGGTATGACACAACTTGAAAATAGCACTTTTTTTTTAAATTGAATACGTAATATTGTATTACAGATAATAGAAATAGTTTTATTTTAGTTTATCTTATATAAATTAAAATTAAAAGCCAAAACGGTAATTTGAGCAGCTTGTAACTATTTTGTTAAAACTGCTCATATTTATTTTTGATTAATTGATTTATTAATTTCTAGCTCGGTTTATTTGGGCTAAAATACATCAAACTGTCAGCAAATTGATTATACTTCTTGAGCGTATACTAAATTACAATAAAATCAGTTCCCGGGTTTAAATAGACACAGACATTATTTTTATTTTTATCTTAAATAAGTACAAACTTTGATAGGCTTTCGGCCAGATAAGAATTCCAGACGTGGTACTTGTGATATTAAGAGTAATATAACTTCCAAACAATATTTGTCTTTTTGCAACAAAGTTATCAACTTCCTTTTTCACTTCAAAGTTGTAGATTTCCAAAGGCCACCAGTCTTGAGAGCATTGACTTTTTTTTGTTATATTGTACCAGGATTTGTCCCATGTGTAACAATAAATTTCATAGCATTCTAAATCAAATTTGTTATCGCTGCTACTGGAGAAGCTTGGATTTATCGAAACCAACAAAAGAATTACTGCTAATTTTGACATTTTTAAAACAAATCAAATCATTCAAAAAAAAATGTTTTATACATGTGTTAAATGCCAGAAATTATGTTGTTTTTTAGTAAAATAACAGTTTAAATAACTGCCCTCGCTGTAGACTTTGTAATTTTCCTAGAACCATGAAAGCTAGAAAGGCAAAACTGAAAGTGTTAAGCTCCAGGGATTATATCGAAATAAAAAACGCAGTTGAAACCAGAAGCGGATATTAAAAACATAATTGGTTACATCCTCAATAACAAAAAACATCAAAGAAACAATTCCGAGACTGACTAGACAACGGCTAAAACTTTTATAATTAGGTACATGAGTGGTGAGGCTCTTAAAAGCTGATCCAAAAGCACATTCATGGACCAATTAACAATTCTTTGAAGTAGGTATCTAGCGTCTTATTACTGCAAATAACTTATTCAACTAATAATCATTGCTTGATTATAACCAGTTTCACTAAAATTTTTCGTTCATCATTCATTTGTTTTTTAATTACAAAAAAACAATTGCATCTAAAAACTGGTTATAGTTTTTTGTACGGAAAGTTTGGAACCCAGGGACAAGATCCAAAAAATTGGGCCCCCTCGATCGATTTTATAAACCGTTTTTAAACATTTGTCTCAAAGAAATAAATGATGGTTGGGGGTGGTAGCCAGGGTTTTTTTACAAGGGACTTACTTTTATTCTTTTTGGTGGGGCACTCCTTCCAAATTGCGTGCGGGGACAATTGTTTTTCTTATATCCTAGCTACGTTTCTTTATATACTTCAGAACACAATTAGATCTATTTCAAACATGTAAAACTTACTTTTTAAACACATGTTATTGGTATTTGAAAACGTTTTGGCAAAGCAATTCCATCCTTTCATCATTAACGTATTATACTAGCGAAAATAAAGTTGTAAACTCACATGATCACATAAACTTTATATTCTGCTGTAATATTACTCATCAAACGCCAGCACAGCACAGCACTGACCGAATTAAGCACTTTCACATTTCTTATTGTCTACCAACCAGGGAGGTTTGCCAATATTTACACGCCGAAAATGTATTTGTTGTTATAAAAATATAACTTTTTAAATGCATTTTACTATTTTAATGTCACTTTTGAAGACAGATTTTTCATTTGTTGTGGTTGAACAAAGTCAGTAACAATTGTGTATAGTTGCCTAATAAATAGGTTGACATCTGTGGAAAATCTTTTATTTGTTCTATTTCAATACCTGCTTAGTAGAATTTATAAATGAAATTAAATTACCGATACACATTAAATTTTATTGAAAAGAATTACAATAAACTAATTATTAAAACAAGGCAACGTTGAGAGTTTAATTAAATTAAACAAACAAATAAAAACTTAACTTGTTAATTTATCTTTCTTTTTGTGTCCATAGAGTTTAGTTATAAAAATATAGAAAACGTTTGTAATTATAGACAGAGAAATGACGAGGAAATACACATTTGTGTAGTTGATAATTTACTAGGAATAATTTTATTTAACCATATGTTCACTTTTGAGGAACAGAATACAACTCGCTGAAGAAAGATTGAAACTCGTTTGAGAATTCATTCGCATTTCCAAAAAGATTACTTTCAACAGTCGGTTCTTCTTTGGTGTGTGCCCAGTTGATGTCAGCGTATAACATGTTGGTCGCATCCACCCCCTGAATCTGGTCGTCCTCACCCCGTGGATGGCACGGCCCGCAGTCCACGTTCTTCAAAGGTGCAACAACTTCAACGTAATTGGATTTACTGTTCATCTCCTTTAAAGTTAGTTTTTGAGTTTTTTCTCTATCAGCTGTTTGTGCAGGAGTGTCAAGTGAGACATTCAAGTCTGTGAAAGTTTTGCTGGCTGATGATGTACATGCGGGTTCTTTAGTGACAGCTTCTTGGACCATCTGGCTATTTTTGACACTTCTGGATGAAATAATTAAAAACAGTTTTTTTGATTAAGTATTTTCTAAATTGTTTTCAGAAACAATTATTTTCTAGTTTTAGAACGATTAAATTATTTCTATGAATTCAAATGGTAAGTAGAATAAATTATGAAACACAGTTATTTTTAGTTACACAACGAGGATGTTTAATCTTACATGCAGAAACAAACCATTTTTTACACAATTTTATTATTTGCTATAAACAACAGCTAATTTTTTTATAATTTTTAAGTTGTTAGTTTTTTAGAAATCATTGATTATAAAAAATTACCTTTTTCTAGTCTTTAAAACGAAAACAACTACAGCGACCAGTGCGAATACCAGTAGCAAAATTGCAAAACCGATTCCGTATGGATTCACGTTACTCTTTGAAACTAAAAAAGAATGAATTTGTTTTCTGTTTGTTAAACAGAAATTAACTTATAAATATAAAAAAATGAACAAAATGAAGAGTATAATAATAGAAGCCCAGAAGTAGCTCAAAATTTGTTATTTTTAAGCACAACTAATAAAATAAACAACGTTTTAAATAGAAGTTGTTGTTGTTAGCTAATAATTAAACCTTGCAGAACTTCTGTAGTCTTGTCTTGTTTGTTGTCGATGGAGTTTTTTTGAACTTTTGTTGTTGTCATGTATGATGTTCTTCTTTCTACTGATGCTCCATTTTCTGTTTAAATTTAAAGAGGTTCTAATTTAAAAGAAAAATAATGAAAAAAATAATCCTGAAAGGTGTTCAGACTTTTAAATATGAAACAGTGTATCAAAACAGAAATAGTTTACAAAAGTTCTATAAACACAATTAATAAAATAAATTAATGAAATTTTTTAGAAAATTTGTTGACGTGCTTCGTTTGTTAGTGAAGGAGTGAATTGGAAGATTTTTGGTTGTTGTGTAAGATGTTTTAGCTTTTACTAACAATCTTTTATTTGTTTAAATTTAACAAATTTAGTTATTGTGAAATAATACATTAACAACATAATCTTTAACAGTTTTTACCTTTCATACAGATAACCATAAAAGTATGATTCGAAATATTAGTAAAACCCCAGTGTGATTTCTTATTATCAGTTTGAAAATAAAAAACTTCTTCAAATCTCTTTGTTGCTATTTTCTCATCTTTCCATACTGAGTTGTTAATAGCTGTTTTTATAGCAAAATAAAAGTATTTTATTAACACAAATATCATTATTAAAAAACTAAATAAACATAAAAAACAGTTTGAAATATCATAAGTAACCTTTATTAGTTCTATTCCAGTGGCATACTGAATCCAAGCAGGTTATTGACACAGGAACGAAATAACCAGGAAGCCTTGTATATGTTTTTATGAATTTCTCCAAATCGTTTTGTTGACTTCCAGAATAAATTTCCAAATCAATGTAAGGCGATGTGCACAGTTTTCTATTAGAATAGTCTGTTGTGGATCCATCCCAATAGTAGCAAATTTGGTCATAACATTTGCTGATGCTTTCATTGCAACTTGAAGGATTGCCATAAAACAAAACTGAAACTAACGAAAAAGATTGATTAGTTTAGAATTAAACATTTATTTGAACAAAACCACAACAAAATCTAAATATTAAAAAAAACTAACAAAATAATTATATTCTTACTTGCAAGTAAGACAGTTAACATAAAAAGATACATCGCTCGAGTAAAATAACAAATTAAACAAGCAACAGTGGGCTTGAAATTCATCAAAAATAATATGATTTTACAACTGAAAACTGAATTTTGAACTTCAGCTAGACAGACTAATTGCATCACCCGTTATTTTTCATGCAATTATGATGAAGGAAGCACAATCTGATCAAGTAGCCATTTTAACTTGCCAGTGAATTTAATTGGAGATGAACAATTAATAATTTTTACTTATTATAAATGATGAAGGAAACAAAATCTGACCAACTGCTAGTCAATGTAATAATTGTATGAGCAATTATTGAATCTTATTTATTATAAATAAATCTTGAAAAAACCCCTAGAAAAACATGTGTTAATAAACGTTTTTTAAATTTGATGCAATAGATAAAACAATGCTACTGAATCCATATTTTAAAATTTTGCAGTCAAAAATTATGATTGTATCTATTTTTGTTACATTTTTTGGTTTAAAGTTTGTTTGTAATGTATTGAAAAAATTAAAATTTTGTAGAAAGATACTTGTTGATTTAATGCAGTTTTAACTTCACTTGACGTTTTCTTAAAATATTTTGTTGCTAATATTCATCAGTTTTTTTTTATTACAACTGTGATGTTTGGCAATTTAAAAATTAGGGATTCTATAAATAAACCACACAAAAGACACCTAATAAACGTGTTTACAAATCCAACTGCAACTTCTTCCGCTGTCTAGTAGGATACGATTAGATTTAATAAGTCGGCAGATATCTACCGATTTTATTTTTCAACTCCAACTAAACTTGTTAATACTTTTTTGCTTCATTTATTGTTGATCGTGTTGTTTGCAAATGCAAATTTGATTTGTTTATAATTTTAACTGAAGACAAAAATACTACAAGCAAGTTAAAAATAATTTTCAACTTTCAGCATTGTCCTCGTGAGTTATAAAAAAAACTATTTTTTAGTCTTGAAGAAGCTTGAAAAAAATCTAGTTATTATTGTAATGAGCATATTTTTATAATTTTACTGATCAACTATGTTATTATTATTAATATTAATATTATTATTTTATTAACATGTGTTCATTTTTATTGATCTTAACATCATTTCTGAACTGAAGAATATAATTGTTCAATTGATTGATTTCTTTTATAACCAACAATATTTCGATTTTCGTTTGTAGCAGCAGTTTGATTTTCTTGCTTCTGAGACCAGCCAAGATCAACGTAGAACATTCCGGACCCATCAGACTTGTCAGCATCTTGAAGGGGCATGCTGGTTGGCCCGCAATCAACGTTTTTTGGGTACCCCGTGATCTCCGCATTGTGAACATTTTCTTCTGTGGTGCCTAAACGTTTCATGCCAAGGGGAGTGCTACCTTGAAGAGTCCGTTGAGTTGATTCGTTTTGTTTGTTATCATGAGTTTTTCTTCAAAAATAGGCATTATTGATAATTAAATGAGTAAATTGAAACAAAAGAATAAAAGTTAAATCAAAATAACATTCAGCGATTATAATATTCCATGTTTTAAATATTTAAATTCACTTTAATAAGAAAAGAATTGCTCTACCGGGTGAAAAGTTCCAAAATGTCAACACAATTTTTAAAAACTCAAAACATGCTTACCTTTTTTTGAAAAAAATTACAATCAAAACGGTAGTTGTTATCAACAGTAGGATGATGCAACTTGTACCCAGTATTAATAAATGAGTTTTCGGTCCTGCTCAAAAAATCGTTTATGTTGGTATCACTTTTTTTTTAAATATGTTTAAAATTAAAACAGAACAACCAATATCTATAATTTTAAAATTGTCATTTTTTTATAAATTTCATAAGTGTATACAATTTTCAAACATTATCTTACTAGATTCACCAGAACCTCTGGACCGGACTTTCTCCTTACTCTCTTTCTCTGGAACAATTGTAGCAATATGTTTGTTGGACGTCATTTTTTCTTCAATATGTTCATCCATTGATTCTTAGTTTAATTACAAATTTTGTGTTTTATTTAACTAGATTTTTTATAAATTCCATAAATTGTATAAAGTTTCAAACATTATCTTACTTGAATTACCAGAACTTCTTGTCATAACTTTCTCCTGGCTCTCTTTCCTTGGATCCATTGTAGCAGTATGTTCGTTGGAAGTCACTTTTTCTTCAATATTTTTTTCTTGTGATTCTTAGTATAATTTTAAACTTTGTGTTTTAGTTCTTTTTAAAAAATTTTATTCGATTTTATTTTTTCATTATTGTGATGAATCTGATATATATTTTTTTTTATTTAAAAAGGTTTTTAAATTAGTATTTAAGGAACTTTACGTAAACATGACTGTTTAGTAATTTTTTCAAGTAAAATCTTTTTATTAAATAATAAGCAGTTTCTGTTATGTTTCAATAGTTTAGTACACAAATGATCACACGTGGCAAAATGTTATAAATATATTGGATGAAATTGTTACTTATCTGACTTTTAGCAGCTTAAAAATAGAAATAATGTAAAGATGTATTTTCAAAAAAATTAATCTCACTTTGTTTCATACAAATAACAGCAAATCGATGATTTAATACGTTTGTTACAGAATATGAAGAATCCTCAACACCAGTTTGGAAATAATAAGCTTTATTTCCAGTCAGATTTTCATGATATTTCAATAGATTCCAATATGTTTTATTTACATCTAATAAAATAAAGCAATTATTATTAAAGTTGAAAAATAACATTTGAAATACTTACATTAATTAAACCATTTCAGTACCTTCCCTAGTTTTATTCCAAACACATTTCTCTTTAGAGCACGACATATTGAGTACGACATATGCTTGGTACATGTTAACATATTTTATAAAATCATTAACTTCTTGTTGAATTGAACTGGAATAGATTTCCAATCCCCAGTATGGTTCACTGCAGGTTTCAATCTGGTCATAATTAGACCATTTTCCGTTCCATAAAAAACAATGTTCCTCAAAACATTTGCTATAGTTTAAACTGTATCCTCCAGTTACACATAATAATAAAACTATAAAATAAATTTAAATAACTATAAAATAAAACTTTAAATTTTGAACAACAACAAATAGAAATCAACTAACCTATAATTAAAACAATCATTTTATAAATTAATTAAAAGTCACAGCTGATTTTAAGTTTCGTTCCAACAGGTTAAACTTATTTTAAGAATAAAAAACAATGCGTTCATATAATTCTGAAACGTTCAACTGTTATGCATGCAGATAAGCTGACTTTATTAAATCCGCTTTCATTATTATTTCTTCCTTGTTTGTCTGAAGCTCGTTTATTTTTAGTTTTGATCTACAATTTAATAGCTTCAATTAAAAAAACCTTCTACGCAATTATGCAACAAGATGATTTTATGTTATCAGTTGTATAACAGTGAAGATAATTTTTTTTAAAGAGTATTGAATACGCCTCTCAATAGTTTAGTTTCTTAAAAAATAAAAAACTTGTTATAATGTCTAATAAATGATAGTAAATTATATTCAAATTAAACATAACTATTTAATAAATGAATAAATGAACACTAAAAACACTTGTATGCCAGAAAAACATCATAAAAAATAATAATTTATTTTTGCATCAAAGTGTACACATCTCCAGCAGGTCCACAATAGTGACCTGAGTTATTTCTACATGCATTCAACGTCGTATCTTCAATGTTATCAACTTTGACATGTAGATCTTTACTGTTTGTAAAATTCAAATCAGCATAAACGATATTTGAGTCTGCGTCTACACGATGGTCAGGATCCTGTACTTGAAGAAAATTATCTTCAGCTTGAACTTTCTTAGTCTGCAAAGACTCGATTACGCCGTATTGGTCTGCGGTAGGTGATCGTTTTTTGCTTTGAAGTAGTTCATTGTGTTTAGTTGACTGTTTTCTGGTTAGAAGAAAAACTTGTTAATTTAGTTTAAAACTCGAAAACTAATCATTGTTGTTTAATAATGATTTTGTTTTAGAAAAACATTTCACACTATTTGCTGAATAGCTGGCAAAAAATATCTGAAAGCTTAATAATTTAAAATAATAACCTAAATAGAACAATTATTTTATGACTCAACTTTTATGAGCAAAAACAGATTACAACCCTTGTTTTCATAATTGCTTAATTTTTTTTAATATGCTCAGTGGTTGATAGAAAAAGCTTTTTGAAAAATAAAAACAAATATGACTAACTTTGTTCTAATTTTAATATAGACGAAAATCAGAATAAGACCAGTTAAAATCAGTAACAAACTGATTGTCACCCCTACGGCAATGCCAGTAGTACTTGAAGAGTCTGCAAAGTTGAAGTTGTATATGCTATAGTAGAAAAATATAAAACTAAATCTTTGGTAATTTTGTAAAAGTTCATTTTTTTAATTTTTTAAGTTTAAATAAAATTTAAACCAAATACTTTTTTGTTATAAAATAGAAAACTTAACATATAATTTATGAGCAGTGCATTTTTTTTACTAACAACTGATTTGTACATTTTTGTTCAGTTTTATTGAACTTTTCATTAAAATTTCTTTTAATAAATTTTATTTAAAACTGCTAAATAAAAAGAAATAATAACATACGAGCCATGCAAATAAAGTGAAATTTGTCTTTATTCGTTGAATTCTTTGCCAACCATGTATTGTTCTTCTTGTTGGGCTCAAAGTAAACAGTGTTAGAATTAAGATTTGCTGTGACGCTTTTGTTTCTCCAGTTAGTGTACTGCACTTCTGCAAAATCATCAAATTGAAATATCAATTTTGTACAAAAGAAAGTAATTTCAACATCAAACCGATGTTGCACAAATATATTATGTTTTTATTATCCATATATACAAAATTAATAAAATATAATTAGAGTTAAACGTCTAACAAAACAATTTTAAATTCAAATTGAACATCAGTAACTAAATAAAATAAAAAAGTTTTTACTTGTGTTTGTTTTGATCCAATGACATTCTGACATTATATTGCAGCTCATTCCTAGTGGAATGAAATGAGAAATATTCATTGGTTTTATAAATTTATTTATTTCCCTTTGAATTTGTTTTTCATATATTTCTAACATCCAAGCAGGATTTTCACAAGTTTTTTGAAACGGAAAAAATTTATCTTCTTTATAATAGACGTAGCAGTATTTTTCGAAACATCTTTTTATATTTGTTTTGCTTGAAAAAACCACATAAATCATGGCAACTAAAACAAAATTACTAAATATTTAATTTCATTCAATTAAATTAATTTTAAATGCAAATTAAGTGTTCACTTACTCCATAGAACAAATAGATAATTGTTCATCGCAAAAACAAGGGAGTTTTGAGTTGTGAACAAAACGATGGTGTCCAAAAGTATCACAAAAACTGTACCATTACATATGGTCTTATTTTTAATTGACATCCAACAAAAGTTAGAGATTAATCACAGCTAGCAAACCAGCACAGTTGTTGCTGCTTTATTAAACTGTTCACAATATTTAACAGGTTTTTACATGCTTAATAATTGCAGCTCAGTGCTAATTAAAACAATGTCATTTTCTTCATAAAGATGCTTCTAACTTTTTTCTCTCTCCTCTACAATGATTTCGTTTACTCATTTGCTTATATGAATAATTACCATGATGTATTACTAACCTCACCCCACCCACTCCGATAAACAATTTGTATAATTATAATCAACTTTTATTAATTTGTATTTGTTTTTTTTCCAAAAAAATATCGCTGTAGTATAAAAATAAAAAACTATTTGAAAACAATAAAATCAGGTCATATTTATTTTTGAAAATCAGATTAGTAACGTTGTAATATCACTCCAATAATTGCGCTGTTACAATGAGAAATATCTGTCAGCTGACGCGACTGATTAAGTATAGCTTGGCCATTAAAATGTCTCATAATTACTGTTTACTCATGGCAACAGATTGTTTCAGTTTAACAGATTATCGCTATCTGTTCAGCTGTTCAAATTTTAATTTGATTTTTGCCAGACTGAATAATAAAATAGTATTTTAAAATTGGCATAAACTTTAGTTTATTGTTAACGTTGTTAACACCTCCAAGTTTATAAATTGAAATAAGCAATTTTATGTCAACTTTTTTTCCTGCTAACCGCAAGAAACCAGGTTTCAAACTTACACTAAGTACAGATAATTATCTGTAGTGTAAGTTCTGATAATTTCTGATAATCAGATTAAATCATGGTCTGCGAAAAGAAAAGTCACTTGATTTGTTCATTACGATTATTTTGCTTGTAATAATTATATCCATTGTAATGAAACGCTACAATGTCTTATAAAATAATAAAATATACTTTATAAGGTATTAATAAATTTATTCTTTTTTTAAACAATAGTTAGGCAGTGATAAACACGGAACACAATATAGAATTAAAGAATAGTAAATGAGAAACAACTTTGATATGTTTATGAACATATTTACATTGGATCATTTCCATAAATAATTTAACTAAAATAATTTTTTGTCGACACTATTTTTACGAGTTATAAAACAATAAATTGCATTTAAATCAAAAAACAAGCCAGCTTAAAAAAATAAAATAACTTTCTACATATAATTGTTGATACCATTGCAAAGTTCTAGGTAATTGTGTATAGTATCTCTGGTAACATATTCATTTGTAGCTAGAGAGGTTTTTTTCTTAACAGGGGGAAGAGGAGGAGGAGGAGGTGGAAGAGAAGGGTTTGATTGTGCAATGAAGTAGGGGTCGATCGAAGGAATGACTCTGTCGTAATCGTTTGAAACTGTTGGTTCTGAAAGTCTGGAAGATGGAACGAGGGTTGATGTTCTTCCGTATACCATGCTTTGATGTTCATAAAGTTGGTATTTTTTGAGCCTTAAAAATACAATTATACATTTTTAATGTTTACAATTAATATCATTTTTGTTATAATTATTAGTATTTAAATAAATACAAATGTATTGGCTAATTTGGAATTAACTTGAATTTCGATTAGGCTGAGCAATAGAATTACAAGCACATTTCTAAGACAGACGAATCTACGTATATGACTTATTTGAGCTACTACCTGGAATTAGTTATCATGCAAGCTGGCTAGTTATTAAGTGCTAAACTACACTAATAATGCAGCACAGAAATTGACGCTTGTCATTTGTAAAATTTAAAAAAATAATTCACTCATTTTTAATTTAATTTTAATTATAATATTAGAAGTTCGTTGAAAACTTACTTTTGATATTTAAAGCAGGTGACACTAATTGCCACAATCGTTAAGAAGAGAAAGATGGTTACTATGCAAATGCCAGCTATTAAACCTGATGAAAAGAAAAAAATATAAGTTAAGAGATATCAGCATAATAAAATTGAATTATCTATTCAGGTGGCTATATGATAAACGTTTATTTTGTTTATTGAAAGCCAAGAACAGCGTAAGCTAACGGGGTGTTTTGAGTTAGTCAAATTAGGAAGTTTAAACTTTTAAATATGGCTTGAAAAATTGTTGTTGGCAGTATTGATTATGATTGTGAATGTTTGAATTATGTAATCTGTAAAATTAACTGTATTTACTAACCGGCAGAAATGTTGTTTAATCCTTCTATTGGTGCTTGCGTTTCGGACACTACAATTGGTGTTAACAATAGATAATAATTTATTCTAGGTTAATTTTGTATGATTGGAGTATTTGTTGTTTTAGTTATAACATTGTCATTTATTCAAGTTTTGTTTTCAGTTTAGACAGGCAGTTGAATGATTATTTTTTTTTATTCGATAGGCACAAAAACATTGTTAAAGATTCGTGAAGTTAAGAAACTATAAATAAATGATTTTCAGCTTCGATAATTTAAATAATACAAACTGTTGGAACATTTAAATATAAGTATTAATTGTGCACTGATAGAAATAAAAATGAAAAAGTAAAATAAATAAAACTTACAGTATCAAACAAAAAGATTAAAATAAAATAAGTAAACTTTTTTTTTAAATTTTAATATCACTTTAACATACTTGTCATGCAGATGAAAGGCAATTTCTTAGAACAGTTACCAATTGAAATCCACCTAGAGTTGTTGTACAAATAACAAGTTTCCTTGCCGTCGGTACCAGCGCTACCTGTCCTGTTGAAATATGTATCTCTCAGACCTGGAAAACAATCAAATTCAGTTTGATTTTCCAACTAAGTTTTAATATTTTTCAATGCAAGAAAGATTCTAAATTAAAAAAAAAAAGTAATTTAATAACGTGACAAATACTACAAACTTCAATGTAAGAAAATTAAAAATGTGTCGAATATAAACAAAAAAATTAAACAAAATCATTATTAAACTAAAAATTGGTTATCAAGCTAATATTATTTAGTAGTTGTCAGAAACCACTTACCGGCTGCAAGCCAGTTATAGCGTGAGTCAGATTTGTCGTACTTTAGATTCAGCCACAAGTTTAAACTCCTCACGCCTGGCCACCACGAACGTATAGCTGTTTTCGTAATGTTTTCATAAGTTTGATTGTAAATTTCTAATAAAATTTGATTTCTTTCTTGACAGTAATTTTGAGCTTCTGTGAATGTTCTATTGAAATTTTGTCCTTCGCTATCCAGACAGACAAACTGAGTAGAGTTAGGATCAGTAAAATTACAATAACCGAAATGAAAGGCTTCCGAAGAACTGAATGTCACCAAAATCAACATTAATACCTCCAGACCTGAAGACATAGAATTTTAACTTTTAATTTTTGTTTACTTGAGCTAGTTAAAAGTTGAAATCGCAGACAACAACTTTATGCCAGATAATCTTTCTTTCATATTAACATTTCGTTAGAGAAGTAAAATTTCAACTCGATTATTAAAAACATAAATAGAGAGCTCTTAACCTAGCACACAAGCTTGTATTCAATTATTGTTATATTGGACTACTATTGTTTGAGTATTTTACATTTTGAATGTGTTAAAGGCCTATCTTTATTTCTAAAACGTAATAGCGTTTATTTTAATGGGTTAAAAAAGAACGGTACTAATTATTTTGAATAATTCAAAAAAAATCATTAAACGTTTTATTATTTGGAAAATTGTCATTAAAAATAAATCACGAGCAATCAAATAATTTTGGAATTGAAATAATTTCATTGAATGAATTAAACAAACCAATATTTGTTTCCGAAGTTAGTCATATCCTGTTCTAAAAAGGGAAATTTAATAAAATTGTACCTACGTTTTTTAAAGGATTTTTCAACAACTTAAAAAACGACATTCAACAAACTATTTATAACCAACTAATAATTTTATCAAATTCAGGCAAACATAGATTTTTCTTTGTTACTGTTTGATTAGTTTTTTCTAGTTAGTTTGTTATATATATTCCATCTGTTTAGATATAAATTTCATATAGTTATATATAAATGATATGTATTTATTTATAAATAAAACCCTAAACTAATTTGTTTTTTTTTGTAAATTTGATACCTGAAATTAAAAAAAGGTTTTGCCAAGTAATTTCCTTTTGAAATTCATATTTTAAAATTTCTTAAAAAACATTTATTGGTATGTGTAACAAAATTTTGAAAAATTGTGTTTGTTAGTTGTAAGCTGTCTACGTTAAACATATAGGCACTCTCAATAGTTTTAATTAGTGTCAACTGTCATATTGCTCGGCTCCAGATAATCGTCCTTGCTGGAATCTCCTGGTATCAAGGGCTCGTAATTTCGAATTGATCTCTGAGTATTAAACGGACCGTTGGTGTGGATGATTTCTTGGTAGTCGTTGACTGGGACTGAGTTTGACCCCGTCGAGGTTGAGATTTCTGCGTTATAGCTTCTAGTTTCTTCAGGTTTCTGGGTGTTGGTTTTTTCAAGTTGTATGCTACTTGTATTGGGCTGTTTTTTCAATCTTGGAATTAAAATCATGATTATTTTTATATGTTTCTTAATTGAATCTTGTTTGTTTTATACGTCAAAAAATATCATAATATATCATGTGGTAGTTTGATCAAATGTTTGCGAGATTCGAAATAGTTTCTTAATCAATATATTGTGGGTAAAACCACACTGCTATATTTGAAAATTAAAACAATAATTAAATCAAATCCTAATATATTCAATTAAAAACATTATTATATTTTGCAATTTAATTAGTTTAAATACTAGTGGTAATTTTACTTGTGATATTTGCAGCAGCTAGCCACCAAAACAATGATTGCCGATAGAAACACAACTGTTAATGCACATAAAGCTGCAGTCAAACCAATATTTGTAGCTAAAAATATGGAAAACAAGTAAAAACAAATATAATTATAACTTAATAATAAAAAATTGATTCAAAACAACAAAAATGTAAAAAACCAAATATAGAAACCGTTGTGTTAAGTTAATAATTATATATATAACTAACTGGAAATGGTTGCTGATAATTTTCTACTCGTGGTAGAAGCCGAGGAGTTTGTAGCTGCTGCAAAGCAACAAATGCTATCATAAAATAGTAAAAAAAATAATAATTGGGAGATATTTAAAAATAACAAGATTTTAATTATTTTTCATTTAAAAACTACGACAGTTAATAACATCCGTAGTTTATCTTCTGTATATAAGCGATTCAGCAAGCTAATCTTTTTTTAAGAGTTATCATACCAAAGCTTTTCGCATGGCTGTACTTACCAGCATTCAAATTGTAAATTTTATAGTAAATATATTTTGGCACCAATTCTGGCATGATAACACAATAATTTTATTGCAATAAATCTACAAAAATCCTAAACTCAAACATATTTAAAGTAACTATTAAAAAAAATTCTTAAAATTACACGTTGAAGTATTCTGAAATAGAGTTAATGCGGTTGTTGTCGATGTCTTTGTTGTTGTCGTTGTTGTGGGCATTTGTGTTGTCGTTGTTGTTGTCGGCATTGTGGGCATTTGTGTTGTCGTAGTTGTAGATGTAGTAGTTTTTGTCGTTGTTGTAGACGTTTTTGTTGTCGTTGTTGTAGTAGTGGTTGTCGTCGTCGTTGTTGTCGTAGTTGTGGTTGTGGTTGATGGCGCTGTTTTTGTTGTAGTTGTTGGGGTTGTAGTTGAGGTTGATGGCGTTTTTGTTGTTGTAGTTGTTGTGGTTGTAGTTGTTGTGGTTGTAGTTGTTGTGGTTGTAGTTGAGGTTGATGGCGTTTTTGTTGTTGTAGTTGTTGTGGGCGTTTTTGTAGTTGTTGTAGTAGACGTGATTGTTGCTATATATAGTGTTGCTGTTGCTATTGGGGTTGGTGTAGCTGTTAGTATTTCTGGAGAATTTGTTGTTGTTGTTGTTTGAGACGGCGTCGGTCTAATTGTTATTACTTAAAAAAAAGATGTGTTTTATTGTATGACTTTATTTAATAATAAACATTTGCTTTAAAATAGAATGTTTACTGTTTGTTGGAGGTAGTGTGTTTGCAAGAGTTGGTGTTGGTAAGATTCCTTTATTGTAATAATTAAAAAACTGCTTCATTTACAAATCAAAAATCAATTTGTTTTTTTTTTTTGAAATAACGTAACCGCAGTGTAAAAAAGAAGCAAACCTTGAACCGTAACGGTTCTCAAAGAATGAAGTAATAGCAGAACCAACATCAACATCTCAAATCCTACAAGTGGTAAAACTACGTTATAATTAGTATTAATTCAGAAAACTGTATAATAATAGAAAAATGCAAAAATATCTTACCATTTTGTGTTGTTCTCATGTTTCCACATTAAATTAATTTGAAAAACAAAATCGTCGTTTTGATCATGCGTACATAGCTCTGCTCATACAATGAGAACATAATACCAGGCTTGAAACATTTGTATAACTTCAATTCTTCTGCTATATCTGATAAGTGTATTTTGAAGTTTCGATAATGATAAAACCGTAACAAAGGATAAATTAGTACGCGCTACTATAAAAAACAAATTAAATAAGTTATTTAAAATAATTGCAGTCTACGAAGGAATTTGTAATTTTTTCATATTTTTTAAAATTTGAATAAAAATGTCCACATTTTAAAAAAAAGTTAAAAAAAACAAACCATGCAGTTTAACGCAAACTGCTACATTTTCATTATATTGTAAACTTAGGAGTGTAGTAGGTCTCCATTAAACTAAAGAAGACTGAACAGAAAATATTTCTTTTAAACCTGAGTGTATCAATTCATAGATTTTTTCTACTTACACCCACCTAGTAAAAATTGTTTACACTGAAAAACAAGAACTCATCGAAATGCGTGTTTTTGAGTTAAATAAATTGTTGTTGAAACCATAAAAATGGCTTTGAAAATAAATAGACCAAAACCACGTATTAGTTATTTTTCTGAAAGCATCTGTTTGAACTGCTCGAAATCTAAGTTAATGTTTGATTTAATGTTCTTTATTTGTGTAAAGCAACTTTAAAAAAAACAAGAGTTTATCTACTTTACGCATATATGTTGAATTAAAACTAATAAGTTAACAGCTTTGTATAAAAACAATATCAAAGTTCGTTTTGATTGGAATAAACTGATACAATCCTGTTGTTAACCAAGTTTACGACAGTATCAAACTCAAGCCTCTTCCTGATTATATGGTAAATTACCCTTGTCAGATACAACGTAGTGCGTGTTTTCATTCGCAGAGTTTTGTAATAACAGAGAACTTTCTTAAGTAATTCTAAATAATATGGGGTTTTCTATAAAACAAACCCGCATGAATAACATTAAATGTTTAACATATTCAACATTTTTAGATAGTGTCATCTGTCATATAGCTGGGCTGTAAGTAATCTCCCGTATTGGAACCTTCTGGTCTCAATGTCTCGTAGAGTTGAAGTGACACCCGCTTATTTGGCGGATCATTGGAACGAATGTCGTTCTGGAAATCGTTGTTGGCACGGAATGAGTTTGGTTCGATCACTGTGGAGCTTTTCAAGTAACGTGATCTTGTGTCTTTAGGCTCCAGGGTGTTGGTATTTCCAAGTTGTATGTTACTTCGAGTCGGTTCCTTTTTTAACCTTGCAGTTGAAAATTTACGTTTAAATAAATTGATGTTTATTTTAATGAGTATTTGCATTATTGCATTATGATATGTTGATTGTTTGTTTAATTAATAAAAATTTGTCAGATATGATTATGTTTCATAATTAATCTGTATTATGAGTGAATAATAAAACAGAAAACTATTTAATTAATTAAAAACGTAATTACAAATTAAAAAAATATAGTACTCATTATAGTCTTACTTTTGATATTTGCAACAGCTAGCAACCAAAACAATGATTGCTGATAGAAACACAAATGTTATTGCACAGAGAACAGCAATCAAGCTAATATTTGTAGCTGTAAATATGAAAAAAGATAAACAACACTAAATATTATAAAAGAATAATAATGCATTTTGTTTTAAAAAACCATTGATGTATATTTTATTTCAACTAAAAAAAGTTTAGTTGAGCAATACACAAGTAACTAACTGGATATCGTTCCTTGTTGTCTTCCGCTGGAGTTTGCAGTCGGAACTGTGTAACATATGTTATTATTTTATTACCATATAAAATAGTAATTAAAATTAAACTTATACAATTTAAAACTTTAGTACAATCATAGCTTTTTTCAATGAACAAATCAGCTGAAAGTTGTTTTTTGTTTTTGAAAAAGCTACTAAAAAACTACTTAAATGATTGAACCAACTTTGTAGAAAAATTTCAAATTCTATAATAAAATACATAACCAATAAAATGAGTTTAAAATATATTTTTTTAAGAAAGTGAAAAACTTACACGTCGGGGTATTAGGAAATAAATGTTAACGTTGGTGTTGGTGTTGGTAGAAGTTTTAAAGTTGTCGTTGTTGGGGTTATTGTAATTATCGGTGGTGTATCTTTGAATGTTGTTGGAGTTGTTGATTTTATTGCTTCAAGAGTTGTTGTATGTGACGGAGTTAGAGGAAATGTGTTTCCTGAAACAGAAAAAAAAATATTTTTTTATATCGTTTCGCTTTATAATAAAAGTTTTGTTTCAAAATAAAATGCTTACTATTTGGATTTGGTGTTGTTGGTAAGGTTTCTTCATTGTAACAAAATAAAAAATTTGGTATTAAAAACTTTTAATATTTTTTTGTTGTTTTCAACTAACTAAATACATATAAAACTGTTAAAAATAGAACAAACCTCCAGCCATGGCAGTTAGTAAAGAATAAACTACCAGTAGAACAAACACCAATAAGTCGAAACCTGAAAGCGATACAATTATAATAAAAATATTTTGACTTTATTAAACAATTAACAAACAAATAAAAAAATTGTTTGTATATTAGTTCTTACTGTTTTCATGTTTCCACATTAGTACAAAATTGTCGTTTCAAGCATGCGCACATATCTGCTCATACAACAAGAACAGCAATCTACTCTAACATGCCAGGCTTGAAGCATTTTTATAACTTTAATTCTTCTGCTGTAGCTGGTAAACAAATGATTACTAAAGTTTTGACAATCAGAAAAGACGGTACGAAAATAGTTAGCTATGCGACGTAACTGTTTACAAGTTTAGTTTTAATTTCAAATTAATTTCAAAATAACAAGTAGACAATTTTACTAACTTGGATATTTACAATGCAATTGTAACATAATATTGAAGTGTTTAAAATTATTTATGTTTATATCAGTCAATGAAACTGAACAAACACAAGCCTTCGAAACGTGAATCTACTTATTTTGCAGATTTTCTAACATACACCTATCCAGTACAAATGGTTGCTCTTGGAAAGCAAACTTAATTTTTTTCCGGTACTCTACAATCTCTACGTCGGCACAAACAAAACTAACTTTTTTATTAATAATTTATAATACAATTTTTTTTTCATTATGATTCAAAAGTTATTTGTGTTTCTCATTATTAAATATTTTACATATAAAATATTTAAAAAAACCTGAGGTCAATGTTTTAATTTCTATTTAATATGTTTAATATTATCAACGTTTAATTTGCAAAATTAGAGGATGTCGAATTAAAACATACAAAGATTTGTAAAAACAACAATTTTTTAAAGCTGACATGTTAACTTACTAAATATAAACACACGATTAGAATAAAATAGAATTGTGCAGAAAAGATTTTTTCAAACGTGAAATGTTCCAATTCAAAAATATTTTCCACTTAAACTCACCTATTACCTAGAGGTTTTTCACGTTGGAAAACAAAAACTTAAAAAAGCGTACAAACAATTTTAAATTTGCTACATACAAGAATTTTATTTGTTTAAATATTTCATTGATTATCACAGAAAAACGAAGAATGATCTAATAATTTTCAATGTCTAAAAATATATTTATGTTGAAATTATATGTGTTGTTTTCAATATGCTAATACAAAGTTCATTCATCTATTTAACTTTTTATTTGAAAAATTATAAGCAGGTTAATTAAAATCACCTGAATAAAAAATTGAGTTAATATGAAGGCAATTCAGAAAATATGTTTGAACTGTTCAAGAGTTAAAATAATGTTTCAACTACGATATTTTTTTATTTTTCAACTTAATTTAGTTTGTTTAATTCAGGTTAAATTTAGTTTAATGTTTTTTATTTGTGTAAATCAATCTTTTGAAAAACAAAAATTAATTTTAGCTACATACATTTCATATGATATTGATTTAAAATCATTTTTAAAATAAATAACTTTTTAAGGTTATAAAAAAACAAAAATTTTAGAAACCCAATTTTAATAGTTTATGTCCACGAAATTATTGGCATTCCATTAATCGGCATGTTAGAAAAAAGCAAAGTTTGGCTAACATTTTTGTGAACTTCAATTCCAATTAAAATTTGTTTCAATTCAACCTTTTCTTATAATATTTATTGAATAAACTTTCCATACAATTTTTAAATTATTTTTGAGCTTGAAGGCAAATTAAGTTCTTGATAAGTATGTTTTTCTTTTTCTTGGTTGTCTGCTTCTTTGTTAATTACATCGTAAGCTGCGTTAGTGATGTAGACTTGTGTGGCACTAGTGTTTCTGACGATCGTATCGTTGACCAAAGGTTTTTTAGCACGTCTAAAAAAACAAATCATTATCATCACACATTGCAAACAAATTGTTTAGTTATGAAAAAACGGCTTTACAATACAAAACCCAGTTTTCAAATAATTAGAAGTATTTAAAAATTGAACGGATTTTCAAAATTATTAGCTGGACAGTTTAAATAAAATAAATTTTATAAACTCACAGTTTCACCACGACAGCAATAGCAATGATTACGAGGATAATAAGAAGCACACCAACAACCACCCATCCTGCGATCAGCGATGCCAAGTAGTCCTTGTGTGTTGTTTCGTTGAACGCATTTGTTACTTTCATAGCAGCTGTCGTAACATTAGATGGAGTTATCAAAGGAACTAACTTTACAACAGTTTCAATAAAAAAATTTATTTTTAAATGAATGAACCATAATTTTAAATAATGAAAGAATAAATGGTTTACATACGTGACATGCAGATGATCAAAAACGATCCGTTGCAAGTTGTGGGATACCAATTAAAGTCCATTTCTATTCTGAACTGCAAGCATACATTTGGGTCGTAAAGAATTGGAAGGGAGAGATCAATTCTATTATATTCAATTATTTTCCCTGAAAAATGTTAATTTTTCAATTAATTAAAAATATTAAAAATGCTTGAATAAGCTAACTGTATTATTATTAATTAATTGTGAATTTATTAATAATTATAATTTGATGACTTATTTTTTTCTGGCTCAAATTTTAGTGACTTTCTAATAAATAAATTGTTTTTCGAGACAGAAATTGAAATATTGTCATAATTTTGAAAATTAGTGATATTACACAATTGAATTTAAAAGGGTTTTATTTAATTTAAACATAAAGTGAATTATTTTTAACATGCTAACCTGAATATCCCCATTTCCAGGTGTTCTTACTCAAACCAACCCAGTAGTAATCGTTGTTTTTGGAAAACAAAGATGTTGTCCAGTTTAATGAGAAAAATGACAGCTGGTCGTCGTCAAAAATTGCTAAGGTGGCATTGAAATACTCGTCGCATAACAGAGCAGAAAAAAACCAGGTAGCTTGTTGAATAGTATTTTTGAAATAACAAGTATCTTGGGAGAACCAGCCTTTCAGTTTGTCACATATTTCAATATTTGGAACTGGAAGTGGGTTTGACAAAATTCAGTTTTACAATAAATTCAATCATTTTTCATTAGCAATGTAAATTTACTGACCTTTTTTCATGCAAATAAAGTTGTACAAGTTGTTGTTGTAATTAGCTACTAATTTAACTGTACCGTTGTTGTCTCTTGTCAAACAGGCAAAATTTTGGTTTTCGTAATTTAATATTACGTTTGCTGAGGTGGTTAAAATGAAAATATTAAAAAATATAACAAATTTTTCGGGCTAAAAAACATTCTCTAGAAATATTTTGAGCTAAATCGCATTAAATTTTGTTTTAGAGATTTAATATGTTTAGCTTTAAGCGTAACACAACGCATTATTTTTGATTAACATATCCCAATTATTTGATTAAAAAATCAAAATTAACAATCACTCCCGCTAGCAAAGAGTGTTTATTTTTGTTTGTTTTAATTTAAAAAAATAAAATAAATAAAAAATTACAGTACGAATTAACATTATTTAAAATAGTATTGTTAAAAACCTGTTTTCCTGTTCATCCACATCCAGGTATTGTTACCTCTAATCAAGTTCAGAAGTATAAGAGTGTTATACAAATGGTTTTGTAATATTAAACGTTTTTATAAATACAGTAATTTTGAACTAGTAATTTCAATCAACCATTTGTTTTCAGAGCACAAACTCTGAGACTGTTCGAGATTGTCTATTAGTTTTTCCTGACCGTCTGTCCACAAACGGTATTCATCATCACATAAAGAGTACTCTGACAGAACCAGTTTTAATAAACCTCCAACCAGGAAAACATTCAATAAATGTTTTTTCATTTTTACATATAAATATATATATATATATATATGTATGTTTGAAATTAACAAATATGATCAAATTGACTCAGGTCTCATCCTGATTACATGATAAAATACCCTTGCCAAACACAATGCAGTGCTTATTTTCATTCAGAGAGTACCGTGGCTACACAAAGCATTCCTAAGCCTTACCAAATATCTGTTTTTAATAACACTGGACTACATAAAAAACGTTAAACTGTACCTAAATCATCATCGTGTCATTTATATATTAAAATAAATGATAATTTCTGGGAGTGAATAGATAGTTGTTTTCAAATTATTTTTAATAAGATCTTTTTTTAAAATGAAGTCCATCCCATCTAATGAAACTCAGTACAGTGCTGGTTTACTCTTTCATCTACCTACCTGCGCTACTTCATTCTCCATCGACCACGAAGTAGCGTGTCCCAGAAAATCTATTGAATCTGCCCCCTGCACTAGGAGCTCGTCACCAACGACTATGAAAGTTTCCCGCCAAAGACCTTGCTCCCAGGACTGTGGTCCCCGTTGCTCAATTTTATATTCTTTTTTTTCTTTCACAACGCCTTTTCCAAGACTTAAGGCTTGCTCATCTTTCTTACTTCTTCAAATTGGTTTTCGCGACTACCATAGCGAACGTCCTTCTCGTCTACGTCTGACCGTCAGCATGATTCCAGGCCAGCATACTCCATACAGTCTTCGTTTGCCTTTTCACCCAACTAATGTTGCCCATGTGCCCCTGTGGAGCACAAACCTGAATGTCCCTTACAATGTATTAGATCTGCACTCTGTACAAAGAGTTCGTGACCAGGAAATACGAAGGTTTCCCGCCAAAGATATCATTCCCAGAATTGTGGTCATGGTTTCTCCCCTTCGCCATCCTACTTACTTCCTAGAACCTGCCATAGTGAACATGCTTCTTCTCCGAGAATATATATATATATATATATATATATATATATATATATATATATATATATATATATATATATTAAAAATTTCAAAGATTGGTGAAATACAACATTTTTTCAAAGCTGACTTGTTAAATTACTAAACATAATTAATCATATTAACAGTTGAAATTCCAAACTATTAAACACATGCTGTGTTTATAAATTAGTCAACTCAAAACGGTATAAAACATTGTTTTCTCATTGTATTGGAATAAAAATGCCACATGTTTTCTTGATTGAAATAACAATTTGGTAATAATCTCAGCTTTTGAATGTTTTTAGTTACTATTTTTCTAAAAAAACCTTGAAAATATAGGTATTGTATGACTTGTTTAAGATGTAATAAGGTATTCAAATTTCAAACATTTGATGCACTATTTTAGAAGTAGGTAGTTAATTTGTTTTACAAATAATAATGATTTGTGTGTATAATCATATGATGATTACCCACTCACCCTTGGAAATAATTCCATTTTGCAACGAAAAATCATTAGTTTCTCCAGCTGTTTTAATTAAAGTAAAAGTTAAAGTATTATTTTTATCATTATTAAACAAATTAATCAGAATACATTTTGATTACATTGTTTAATTAGCAATACATGCATATGTGTTAAAATTGGTAGGTTAATATGAAACTATTTAAAAAAAACGTGATTCTTACTCATACAACTTGTAACAAATAACTTTCTTAATAAGCCTCTCAACATTGTTTAATATATCAATTGAATGAATAAAGTTATCTCTACAAAAACTCAGCAATCCAACCTTTTACAAACAATCATGAACGATCCACTGCAGTTAGTGTGTCACCAGTTAAAATTTGAGTTACCGACAAAAACCATAATGCACAAAACTATTTGTATTTATTTGTTTGTATTGAAATAAAACATTTAAAAAACAATATAAACTTTAGTAATAATTGTCAAATAAAAAGTTTGAAAGTTCATGTGCTAAAATATGTCTTAACTTTTTTTTTAATTAGTTAATAAATGTTCTATCACGGCGTTACATAAACATTAATTTTGTGTAGTTAAGGATAAGTTCTGAAACAAAACCACCCTTGATGTACTTTCTAATTTGATAAAACACTTTGGTTGGATTTATTGTTCGAGTAGTGAACACTGAAACTGCTTGTTTTACTGATGTTAACGTTGTTGTCGTCGTTAAAGTAAATTTGTGAAAAGTCTGTTTGCTGATCGTAAGAAACTCTGAAAAAAAATAAAAATAATAATTTCAGCATAAATAATGTCTCGATCAATTCAAATATAAAAAAAAAATAGTTTCAACCGTTCGGTTTCTTGTAAGTTCGCCGGCAAAATAGCATTAATGTTCGAACTTGAATTTGAATAATGTTTGTTTAACCAGCTTAAATTATTGGCGGCACATTTGTGAGGAAATCTGATGAAAAATTAAAACAAATGTGATATTTTGTTTACTACATAACTAAGTGCCACGTTTGAAATTTATAAACTTACTGTTTACGTTTGATGACTACAACGACTACTAGGATTAACATAAAAAAAAAGTTCGATATAAAATGAAGCTGAGACCAAATAGTTAGTTTGCCGTTTACTGGTGATGGATATAGGGTGGAAATGTGTTTGCTATTTTTATTTCAGCGCCAAAAACCTTCTTATAAAATGGTAGCTAAAATTAGGAACCTAAAATTAATTTTAGACTACGACATTTCCATACGGATACAACTTTTTCAGGAATATCAGGGACGACCACGCCCATTCGACCACAGATAAATTTCTAGACTTTTGTATTTGCTGATCTCGCAGTTCAACCGGCTCCAGATCGTTATCCACACCAAAATTAAATTAAAACCATCTCAGAAAACACAACTAAGCGTCATCGGTAACACCCTGCTTGTTGAAAATAATTCACAAAATTGCACTGTTAGTGTTTGAGTGCCTGTGTGAAAGCGGTCCGTTTCATTTCACTCAAACCTTCCACCGATCATTTTTGTTAAAACAACTTAAATCTCTGTCTTCCAGATACTTCATCGTACATGCTAGGGCGCGTTGTTAAATTGCTTGCGCTAGTAAATATCGTGGTTAACCCCAGTAGCTCACTTTCGAAATAGAAGTCAATTGATAAATGGAGTGAGCCTGGAGTTATTGGAGCAATCGGTGTTTGCGCGTGTCAAACGAATCCGGTGAAAACAAAGCGACCTTTCGCGACAGACAGTACTCGAGGACAAATGCTTTAGAATCGATGATCTGATGATCTGGATTATCTTTTTTATCAACAGTAAGACTCGATGCATTACAAACAAGGTTTTGTTAGATGCTGAAAACTCTATTTTTATCTAAATACATTAAATAATTACTAAATTTATTAAATACTAATTTAGTATTTAATACTCATTAGTATTTAACGGCTTTGAAACACGCGTACTCGTGGGTCTACTCAAAATTATTTAATTTAAATAATTAATTAATAAATTAATTGAGCTGCCAAAATAACAAACAGCAGTGGCTTAACGTCAAAATAAAGAAAACATTACAAATAAATAAAATAAGTTATCGATTGAATGAGATTTCAAAATGATCAGTTAAAGGTTAAAAACAAAATACAATTGCTAGACTCACAGTTTTGGCACAACAACAATAACAATTACTACTAGGATTACTAGGAGCAGGCCAACAACTGCCCATCCTGCAATCATAGGTGCAAAGTAGAAGTCATTGTTTGTTGTTGTAACGTTTGAAGGTGTTGTTGTTACGTTTGAAGGTGTTGTTGTAATGTTTGAAGGTGTTGTAAAAGCTATTTTCGACAATTTTAATAAAAAAATTGTGTTTAAGCAAATAAACTTTTAGTTTAAATAATGAAAAAAGAATTGATTTCATACTTGACATGCAGACGATCACAAAATCTCCGTTGCAAGTTGTAGGAAACCAATTAAAGTCCCTAGCTGTTGTGAATTGTAAGCATAGATTGTTTAGATACAAATCAGGAAAACAGCCGACAATTCTGTTGTATTCAATTAATTTTCCTAGAAAATTGTCAAAATTCTAATGATTTAACTTTGAATAATATTTGAATTAGTTTGAATATATCAATAATTGATACTTTATGTTTTTGTTTGTTTTAGTTTAACTTCTAGTAACTTTTCAGTAAATGATGTGATGTAAACAAAACCATTTTAAATTAAATTTCACTTCACAGTCCAAAATTAAATCACTGTCATGTTTTAGAAATTGGATTACTAAAAACACTTCAATTAAAACGTGTTATTTCGTCACACTATGAAAGTTAAAAAAACAATAATCAGAAATTGAAAGGTAAAAACCTGAATGTCCCCATCTCCAGTTGTTTTTACTCAAACCAACCCATGACATATTGTTGTTTTTAGAAAAAAAAGCTGCTGTCAAATTTAAATATAAAGATGATAATTCGTTGTCGTCAAAAACTGCCAAGGTAGCGTTGTAATACTCGTTGCAAAGTAAAGCAGAAAGGAACCAGGTTTTTAGTTCATCAGTATAGATAAAATAACAAGTATCTTGGTAGAGCCAGCCATTTAGTTTCTTACATGTTTCAATGCTTGAAACTGAAATTCGGTTAGACAAGGTTTAGTTTAAACAAACTCAATCATGTTTCATCAGCAAGAAAATTTAAACCGACCTTTTTTCATGCAAATAAACGAATGAGATGTGGAGTGGTATTCTGCTACTAATACCATTTTACTGTTTTCGTCTTTTGTCAAGTAGGCGGCACTTTTATTTTTGTAATCATTCGTTACAGTTGCTAGATTGTTGAAATAAAACGAATTAACAAAAACAAATTTTTCAAGCTAGAAAACTAGTTTTTTTAAAGACATTATGAGTTAAATTCTGCAGAAAATTTTGCTAAGCACCTACTAATTTTTTAGAGTTAAACATTACACGTCAGATAAATATTTAATAACAATAATAAAAAAAAATATCAACCTGGTTTCATGTTGTTCCACATCCAGGAATTGCTACTACCAATCAAATTCAGAAGTATAAAAGAGTTATAAAAATCGTATCGCATTATTAAGCGTTTTGATAAATCGTATAATTTCGAACTAGAGATTTCAAGCAACCATTTGCTTCCAGAGCAGTAACTTTGAGCATGATCAATATTTCTTATCACTTTCTCTTGACCGTCCGTCCACAAGCAGTATTCGTCGTCGCATATAGAGTAATCCGAACAAACCAGATTTAATGAAACTCCAACCAGGAAGACATTTAATAAAATTAATTTCATTTTCTGTTAGTTGTTTTACACAATTTATTTATTGTTATTTTGTTTTTCTAAACAATAACAGCAAATTACTTAAATTTTAACAATAAACTAGAAGACGCTTGTTAAAAACTGCTGTTGTAGTCGTAATCTCTGAGCCCACTGAGAATAGAAGAGTTTCGTTAGTGTTTATATATATATATATATATATGTTATTCTAAAGTTGATAATTTTACGATTTTGTATAAAAAAAAACAATTTTTTCTTTGATTGATCCAGGAGATCAAACTTCTGTTAAGATCAACCCCTCGCCTCTTTCTGATAGCAAATTTTCGAAAACTCCTGTCTGTATACTACAGATCATGTTTATATTCAAAGAGATCGTGACTACATTCAGCTTTTTCTTGTTAAATCAAAAAAATATGTCTTCTATCAACGCGTCTTCATAGCAAACGTTTTGAAAAAAAACACTCATGAAAACATGACTTTATATGACTAAAAAAACACACTCATATATATATGATTATGATTAGCTGTGTGTAAAAACCTGGTTAATATCAAATTATTCGCCCACACAAAAAACTCAAAAAGTTTCTGATGATTATTATAACCACTCCTTAAACATTGGTTAAAACTTTTAAAATTTAAATTTGAAAACAACTATAAATTATTTTTTTCATACAACAGCATAATTATTTATATGTTTAACAATCTAAGATAAATTGTTTTCCCAAATTGTAAAAGCACCATTAGACACTTTATAGACGTCATGTTAATAAAATGAAATTGAGATTGTATCATTTTGCTAATTTGTGTATCATTTTACAAAACTTTGCCAACAAAGCAATTTTTGTTGAACATCGATAACAAGATGAACATTTAACTAAATTTCAAATTTAACAATCAATCTATTTTTACTTTTAAAGTATCGAGTCGTTTTAGTGAGTTTATGCCTGACTTTTTGGTTTCGTTTGACATTTTAATGTTGATTGATTGATCTAATTCTTCTTCAATTTTTATTTAATTGCTTGTTCAATTTTCAATAACGTCTTGTAAGATTTACTTTGATATAAGATTATAAGTTTGTTTTTTCAGCTGATACTTTGAAAAAAACTAAAATCTTAAAACAACATTATCCTTTTTTAAAATAATTGACCTATGTACTATAAAGCTTCTAAGTTGCTTACCAGATGCGCTGTAAATTTTTTTCTGAAACGTTCAACTATCAAAATTTAAAGTACATTTATTTTTGAGAAACCAGCGGCTGAGCTGAAGAGACCAGCGGCAACTCTAGAGTGTTGGCAGCTTGCAGGTAGGACCAGCGGCTTATGTAGTGTTTACGGTGCAACTGGCAGCCCCGCATACTACTTGCTAGCTCCACAAGGGCACAAAAGGACTTTAAACGCCAACCAAAGTTGATACTCATTTATCGACCAATAAAGGATCAAACGTTGAATTGACGTGAGCACATGCGAGTTAGTTTCCTGCTCAAGGAAACTACGCGGCCGAACCTGAAAATCGAACCCACGTACTCCGGATAAACAAGCCAGTGTTTAAACCGCTAGACCAGCACGTCTCACATCGCCATGAAAATGACCTCTCAAGAAAGATGATTCCATATTCTTGAGCCAGCAACCGCAAAAATTCTTTCTCCGGCACTCTTAAATCTCCATGTCCGCAGAAACAGAAACTTAATTTTCAAATCAAGGATTTATATTTATATTTGTTTTTTTTTGTATAATTCAAAGTTACATGTATTTTTCATTTTCACATATAAAGTAATTAGAAGACTGTTGTTAATATTTTTTTTATTTTATAGACTCATTATCATTAAAATTAATTTGCGAAACAGTTTATTAAATCAGGTAGACCATCAAAATAACTAAACATATCAAAAGTTGAAATTTAAAATGAATAACCACACTCTGTGTTTTAAAATTAATCAAGTCAAAACGGTATAAAACACTTTTTTCTTATTGTATTGGGATAAAAATTCTTCTGTGGTAACTTATTGAAGTTTTTTTATTAAGTTTTCAAGTAGAGCAAAGCTATTAAAACTATAGGACCCTAGGCCATAGTTTAGTTGTTTTATGTTTCAATACCGCTCTGATTACAATAAAAAACTTGAAAACTGCACATTAAACCAGATTAACTGAGTTTGTCTGTGTGGAACTCAATGTTATTAGGATACCACGGCACCGATTTTAATGGAGTTTGGTTCACTTACTCAGAATTTAAAAATAAAATTACTGTTGAAGTTTAAAGACGTTTGTGTTTGTCGTTCAACGGCTTTGATGCTGGTTTGCTTATTGTTTTAAAATTAAAAAGTGTAAACAAAATTAGGTTTTACCAAGAAACAAGTTAAAAATAATTTATTTAGCACAAATTATTTATTCGTCATTGCTGATCTACAGTAGGTATATCGTATGTGTGTTGGGATATAGAAGTTTCAACAGAACGAACTGTAGTGATATGACCATTATCGATGGAATGCAATGCAAATGAATGAATTGAACTGATGTTTTTTTGGCTTTCTCGTTTCTGTTCTACCATTTTTTCAGAACTGTGAAAAATAATTTTAAAACATTTGAGGATGTTTTGGCGTAGGTTATGTAATAAAAAATGTAAAATATTTATCAACATTATTAATTCAGAAATATAAGCATTTGTTAATTATAAATTCGCTTACTTTCGACACCTACAAACCAGTACAATCAGTATCGTTGTAGCTATTATGGCCAGAACCACAGCACAAGCTAGACCAGCTATCAATCCATGAATAATTTCTGTAAAACAACATCATATAATTTTTGTTTTTTTTTAACAACAAACAAAATAATCAAGTAATTTAATTGATTAATAATAATAATCTCAGCTTTTGAATGTTTTTAGTTATAATTTTTCAAAAAAACCTTGAAAATATAGGTATTGCATGACTTGTTTAAGATGTAATAAGGTGTTCAAATTTCAAACATTTGATGCACTATTTTAGAAGTAGGTATTTAATTTGTTTTACAAATAATAATGATTTGTGTGTATAATCATATGATGATCACTCACTCACCTTTGGAAATAATTCCATTTTGCAACGAAAAATCATTAGTTCCTCCAGCTGTTTTAATTAAAGTAAAAGTTAAAGTATTATTATTATCATTATTAAACAAATTAATCAGAATACATTTTGATTACATTATTTAATTAGCAATACATGCATATGTGTTAAAATTGGTAGGTTAATATGAAACTATTTAAAAAAAAACGTGATTCTCACTCATATAACTTGTAACAAATATTTTTTTTTAATAAACTCCTCTCAACATTGTTTAATATATCAGTTGAATAAATAAAGTTATCTCAACAGAAACTCAGCAATAAAACCTTCGGCGTTTGCAATCTTCGAAACACACAGCAAGACAAGCAAATTAAACTTCAAGCCTAAAAACGAATTAACTTTTCAATAAGTTTGGATAAACAACCAGTTGATTAAAAAATTGAAATAATAAATTATTCTCACCAAATGTTTTCCTCTTCATGTTTACATTTAAAAATTTTCATTTACAACGGAAACAAAATGCTTAATTTTTAATGCTATTTAGTAGCTGCTTATTCAATAAGAGAAGCTAATTTTTATTGAAGGCGCTAAATTTGTTTAGTCATTTCAGCTTTTCTACTACAGCTGCCTGTATGTTTTCAGCCTAACAATCAGTTTTTTTTATTAAGATTGGTGGTCGTTTCAAGATTCCTGAAATAACTTCCTAGTTGGTGCTCATGTAAGCCATATTTTTGATAAATAAATAATTAAATAAATATTTCAAAACAAGAAAAACTAAAAACTTGATTATTAAAATTTAAAAAAATTTTAACACTTGTGATTTTTTTTATGTTTAAATTATTTAAATTTATTATTTAATAATTGACATTAAACAATTATACAATTTGTACACATTAACATATTTTAAACTGATTGAATTTTACTACTTTTTTAATTAATAATACGAACAATTTGTAAACAGTACCAAAAATTAATTCATGTTAGTTAAAATAGTTTTAAGAAAATCAAATTTTTTTCAAAATAATTTATGGAAAAAATGTAAGCAAAAGGCTTTTTATTTTGATTTTATTTTCAAACAATTATTGTCTTTTTATTTTATTTTTTTACTTTTAAAACGTTCAATAAATTAATTGAAGTTATTTCAGATCCTGATATCTTGTATTTCGTTAGAAGCAATTCTTATGCTTTCCTCTCTGTTTCTGGAAGATGTTCTAGACTGGCTAGATAAAACTGTGATGTATATAGATCCGACTATGCATTGTACCATTTGTTTAACTGTTTTACGACTTTTGAAATGTGGATCCTCTTGAATTGATGGTAAAGGTCTCGGTTTATACGTTTGACGTCTAATAATGTTAATAAAACAATTATTAATTAGTAAAATTGATATAATAAAAATACAAATTAACAAAAATAGTTTAACTACTTTAATAGGATTTTATTAAAACTACAGGTAGAAATAGTTCTGTAAAAACACAACTTCTAAGATTTTGTAAAACACTAAATCTTAAAACTTCAATAAATTATAACGATGGACATATATAATTACAATATTATTATTGAAAATAAAAGTGAAGTAGGAAAGAACTTAAGAAAATTATAATGTTATTTAAAAGCATACTTCCAACGTCTGTAAACTACAATGGAGGCCAGTGTGGCTGCAATGGCTGCGATTGTGGCAACTACAAGACCAGCTATCAGTCCAAAGAATAACTCTGAAAGTTAATACAAAATATCAAATAGATTTTTTTTAATTTCAGTGCTAGTAATATAATTTTGAATTCATTTTAGGTAAATATTCATTAAACTAAAAAACAACTTATTAACAATTTTAATGTCAAACAATCAAATAGTCTTTAAACCATTTAAACAAATTAATTAAGTTGTTTTGATAAGTTTCAATAATTAGTTTTTAGCAGATGTAATAAATTTATTTTACAGCTGTAAAATTTTAATAATACAATTAAGCTACATACAAAATTAATACAAAAGTTAACCTGTTGTATACAACAAGTTCTTTGGTGTTGGATTATTTCTTGTAGTATTGAAAGAGCTTGTAAATGCTGTCGTGGTTGTCGACGTTATTGATGTAATTGAAGTTGAAGTAGTTGTTGTAGTTAAAATATTTCTGGTTGAAGTCGACGTGGGTGTTGTAGTCAAAATATTTGTGGTTGCCAGTGTAGTTGTTGTAGTTGAAGTTGTTGTAGGTCTTGGTGCGTTTGTTTTAGTCGTAGTCACCGTTGTGGTCAGTATCGTTGGGGTGGTTGAAGTCATCATGGATGTATTTATAGTAGTGGTGGAAACTGTATTAATAATTTAAAATAAAAATTGTTGATATTTATTTTAACACATTTTCAAACATTCAGAATTGTGATTAGCAGCAAATACCATATTTTGAGTTGAACAAATTTAAAGAAAATATAAACTTCTAAATGTCATCCACAAAGAGATTTTTTATTTCTATTACACGTCAAACCATAATCCATTTAATAAGACAATAAATTTTGAATTTCATTATTGTTGTTGCTAAACCTTAATCAAGAAAAATTAACAAACAACAAACACACACCTTTCAAGCATATAAAAGAATGACGTTGATTGCAATCAGCTGCACTACTCCAACTGCCGGAATTGGTTATATAGGAACACTCTGTAGAAGTTGGTTCATTGAGCCAATTTGTAAACGTCGTGAGTTTCTCTAAACAGAAAATAAATTCTTTACTAGAACCAATATTTTATATGAACAAATAAAATATACCTACGTACTTGATGTCAGCCAGTAGTAATCTCCTTTTCCATATGAGCTTCCTGCTACGTAGCCTAAGTTAAGCCACATGTAGCAGCCTTCTAATTGTGTCCACCTTGTTAAAGCTGCATTGACGACTTTTTGATGAGCTTCACTATATATTTCTAACAATATTGAACCATTTTGTTGGCAAAATTTCTGAGCTTCTGCGAAGTTTGCAATCACAGACGGTCCTTGCGAATGCAAGCATATGTTGAGAGAATTGTTACAGAAGTCTAAAGCCGCTGATGTTTTCAATCTTAGTAATATCAATATCCAGCAGCCTAAACAAGCAGATGAAAACATTAGGCTTAATAAAATTATAACTTATGTATTTTATGTCAATTTCAACTTACTAATACATATCTTTTCTATATTCATTTCTATTATTACAAAACTTCCACAAGTAATGCAGAAAGCAAGTCTAACTTTCTTCGCATTGTAACTAATCTAAAAATAAAACCAAATTCAAGCCTTCTAAGAAGTAGATTTCAAGTTTCTTCCTTGACTAAATTCCTATTTTAAAGCAAAACTTTTCACAGGAAAGGTGTAAAGACTTTATTCGGTTGCATTGCCACAATAGGCATTATGTGTATTTTTGCACAGCCTTCTACACAAGGCAACAAGTAAATCAATTGTCAATCAATCTGTCTCTGATTGTATTCAGTTTGTACTTTTTTACAAACTTTGTATGTGTGTGTATGTGTCTTTCTCTGTACGCAAATTTTGTATTTTTACACAGCCTTCTACACAAGGCAACAAGTTAATCAATTCTCAAACATACAAATTGAAAAAGAGAGAAAACGTAAGAGTAAGTAAATCAAATGCAGTTAACATTATGATTTCTGCAGATTTTCATAAGTTGAGAGGCAACCCGTTGAAGACAATTAAATAAAAACATCACAATACACACAAACAGATGAGTTAATTGGGGTCATTTTAAATCTTGAACATAATTCTAACTTTATTCAGCATGAAAATTAAGTTATTCATTAATAATTATCACAAAATCAAAATGTATTTTCAGTCATAAATAATCATAACTTAAAGTTAGTTTTGGCTTAACTTAAGATTAACAGCATATGATCAAACTTATTTATCAACACACATTTCAATAGATTCACAATAAAACAAATAAATAGATGTTTAATATTAAAATAACAAATTGCCCTTTGTTAAATAATTAATCAATCAATCCAATCAATCCATTACATTTTTATAGCGCTATTTCCTTGGCGTTCAATAGCACTCGGATATGCACTTATTAAACATATAAGTTATAAGTCCACGACGGAAAACAGTGAAAGAAGTAGATTTAATAAGAGAAGTAGGAAATAGTTTCAGAGAAAAGAAACCGGGTAGGAAAAAGAGCCTTTAGCAAAAGAATGCTTAACAGAAAAATACGGAAGTGGCTAAGAGAGGAAGACCAGACATAGGAGGTGTTTTTATTAAGTTAGTTAGGTAGGGTGGAGAAGAGCAATTTTTAATTTTAAACATTAGTAAGCACATTTTAAACATCATCCTATATTCAAGAGAAAGCCAGTAAAGAAGGAAAAAAGATGGAGAGATATGAGAAAAGAAAGAGATGCGAGAAACTAAGCGTGCAGGACAATTGAAGGCTTTAGAAAAAGAATGAAGATTAGATAACAATAACATCGTTTTAGTTATTTTTATATTTCAAAAGTAATAAATTATTTTAAGTGATCAAGCCAATTTCACTCCCGCTCGGAGATATGCCTTGGAATCCATTATTATTTTCATGTGTAGGAGGTGTGATAAATGTGATATAAAGCGAATTCTTGCCGGAGTGTACAGTTCTTTTGAAAAAGCTTCTTTTCCAAGCCGTTGCGCTTTCTTTAACAGAAGGGAGAGGTCTTCTTTTATTTTCTTTACGCCTGATGTGAAAAAATGGATAAATAGGTTTTAAAAGATTTTTGTAACGCATTATGCTCTTTAAAAAAGAGGCTAACATTATTATGGTAATTAAATCAGTATTGGTAGTAGACAAATATAAAAATATGTATTTATATGTTTAATTAGTTAAAATAGAAAAAGTAGAAAACACTTTAACTTTTATTAACATACAAGTAACATTTCCATATGAGCAACGAAGCTATTGTTGCTTTTAGCGCTATAGCTAAAGCAACTGCAATACCAGCTACCAGTCCATAGAAGATATCTGCGTATAAAAATTAATAAAATAATAAAATACAACAGTTGTGTGCTGAAAAATTATTTAAATTTTAAATAAATATACAAAAATGAACAAACTTATTGCAAATATGTTCAACACAAAAACATGTTTTATGTACAAAGTAAAAAAAAAATAATGTTTTTGTTGTTACTGTGAAGATGAATTAAAAATTTGAATTTGTTTTCACACTAAAATGGTTTTAACGTTAAACTTAAAACAATTTTTGAAAAAGTTGAAAACAAGATTTCATGATTTTTTTGCAATTAAAAACTAATATGATGAAAGTTTACTTGTTCTTAACAAAACAAACTCACCAATTGAACTATTTGTTGTAGTATTTAGCGTTGCAGTAAAATAACTTGTTTTTGTTGTAAGATTGTAAAGAACTGTAAAGCTCTGTGATGGCGTAGTAAAACTTGCAGTCGAAATTGAAAAGCTTGTAATAGGAATAGTTGTTTTTGCTTGGTCAGTTGTAGAGATGGTAGTCGGGTTCATACCTTCAAATAAGCAATTATTTAGATGTTATTTTATTCTAGACACATTTGAACAAAAACATTTTGTTATAATAATGCAATCAGTTATTAATTTTATTAAACATTTTCCTAACTTATTAAATTAACCTAAAATAGAATAACCATTAATGGTTTCATAGAAAAAAAAATCAAACAATCTTAGGAACATTTTCTAAGCGTGAATGCTTTAACTTTTAAGTACGTGGGTGTTGATTTGGTTTTTTTTTCACCTTTTGTTATGGTTTATTAAAATCACGATGAACTCACTTTTCATGCAAATATAAGTATTCAGCTGACTGCAATCGGCATAATAACTCCACGAAGAATCGACAATACAGGCACACTGCATGGTAGGTGTGGGTTGTGCCCAGCCGAGCCACTTTGTATAAGTCACTTTCGTGTCTATAAAACAGAATCATCTTTTAAACACTGTTACGAATAACATAAAATAACAAATATTTACTTGATGTTAGCCAGAAATAGTCATCGTTTTTGTAAGCTAAATTAAGCCACAAATAATAACTTTTTAGTTCCCTCCATGAAAACAAAGCTGCTTCAACAACATTTTGATAAGTTTCGTTATAAATTTCTAACAAAACAGAATTGTTGTTCAAACAAATTGTTTGGGAAGTTGAAAAATTTGCTTTTATGAACTGTCCTCTAGAATACAAACATATGCGAAGAGAAGAGTCGCAATATTCCAATGCGGTTAAGAGTCTCAGTGTCGATAATATCACAATCCCAAAACCTGAATAGATTTTGTTATAATTAAACTTATTATGTAATACAAATTAATAAATAAAGTTTTACAACTAACTCAAATTCTTTCTATTTAATGCCATGATATGTTTCCAAATTTTGAATAACACTTCTGGTTTAACTATCAAAAATCACTCAAGAATGCGTATGTATAAGCCAGATAATATCAACACGGCTAGGCACCCTTCGATTGAGCTGTTATTTACATTTTATTTCGTGCTGAGTTATTGCTATTTTTCACATCGGTAACATAATAAAAACATTTATTGTTCAACATCAGCTTTCGAAATCGTGATCGAACATTCTAATCTTCCTGTTTAAAAGAACAAATTTATAACGCTGTTCACTATTGCGTTATAATTGAAGTATATTTTATTCAGCTAAAAATAGTTTAGAGAATATCTAAAAGTTTTTTTTTCTTTTAAAATAATGTTTCAAATGCACAGCAACACATGTGTGGTATAATCGCTTTAGCTATCTATTTTTATATTTAGTCAATATCAGGACGGAATGGAGAATACATCCCTATCAGATTATAAATAAAAATTAGTTTGTGTAGAATACCCGGTTGTCGAAAAATGACCATAATTGGCAGTAACATTACCTACGACTACCCACTTCTTCCACGGTCATCAGCTTTTTTTGGATAATAAATTTGTGAAAGTTACTGAAGTCTATTTGGATAGGTACCTACAACTGTCTTCCTTCCAGTCATCAGCTTTTTCGAAAAAGAAAGTGTGAAAGTCATTGAAAAGAATTTGGAAGTGACTTACCTGCACACCCTCCAGGGACCTCTAGATTGGCCACTGGTCAGGATGGATGACTTCTTGGAAGTTATGCTCTTATTGATTATTATTAACAATGCAGCAGACAGCTAAACTTTGAAATCGATCGATCGCTTAACTAATTGTGCGAGTTATATATGACATAAAACTTTTTTTTTAATTGCCTTTGGGAGACTGAATGATGCAGTTGTATTATAAAATACAATTTAGCTAATGATTTTTTTTAAATTGTATCAACAGGTTTGCAGATAATGACCTAAAATGCAATTTTTTGTCATATTGAATTCTTTAATTAGAAAGTGTTGGTAATTCAAAACGTTTTGTTGAGCTGGTTTATAAGGGTCTTAAATTAACAATTACATAGAAATTACTTTTTGAGATGGATCTCTCAGACCAAGATTTCTCGACTTAAAAATAACCATCCGTTGACAAAAGTAATATCATTATAATGTATTTTGTTTACGTATGACAATAACTTGAACATTTATTTCAGTTTGAATCACACATCACAAACACCTAACCGACTGCATTGGGAGAGCTCAAATGCAGTTTGCCAAACAATTTTTACTATTTTTTCTCAATTTATCATCAGTTACCAATGGTTTTTAAAATAATTATAGCATAATAATAACATTAAAAACTGTAAATTTTAAGTTGTCATAAAATACAATATAAAGCAATCTGCTACAAACAATTGTAACCGAAACTTAATAGCAGACAATTGAATTTAAAAAAAAATAACCAAATTGTTGTTGCCAACTCTTGTTTTATTATTTGTTTTTGTTAACTTTGGCATAAAGTTCCAGAACATCGGGACACAAATTTATTGGTCTGGCAGCATTATTTGCATTATCCACGCCTTCGAGTTCAACAGGTGCACTCTCGTCATGTGAAACTCCTGTTGTCATCTCTTTATTGGTTTTTGAGTAATCCAGATCTGCGTATTGAAGAGGGTTGTTAGTATCAGCCAGTGAGCTGACATCTGGAGATTCAATATTTCCAATGCTCTCATAGAGAACGTTTGATTGTGGCAAAGACTGAGAAATTTTAGTAGTGTTTGTGCTGGTTTTATTAAATTCAATTTCATCATATGGATGTTCTTTGTCATGTTCTAAGTTTTTAAAACAATTGTTGTGTTGACTGATACTGGAAAACGTTTAAAACATTAGTGATGTATTGAAGTACACACATTCATAATTAATAGTTCATAACTATAACTGAAAAATAAACCTATTAAACTATTAAAACAGTTGAGTTATAATTATAACTAAATTTCCACGAAATTAAATTGAATATTGTGATTCATACCGATTTTTCTTTTTAAAACAACAAAACAGGAGACCACCACACACCAAAATAAGTACCAAAACCGCTAGTCCAATTCCTAAGCCAAGTGCAACATCTGAAGTTATAACAAACCGACAGTAATTGTTTGTTTATGTCGTCTTAGTTAATATTTTTTTTAATTCAAAATTAAATTCAAAACATTTTAAGTTTTATTTTGTATACCAGAAGGGTTTTCTTTTTCAGATTGATTAGAAGGTGAACTTGAATTATTTGGTGCATCTGTTTGCTTGGTTGAAAGAATACCAGTAGTTGCTAAGATATTTATAGCATAACAATTATCAACGTTGTTAACAAATATTTATAACGTTGTTATTGAAAATTAGTTTAATGTCAAATAAATGAAAATGTTATAAAAAAAACTGGAACCAACTTGTAGGCGTATTTACTACGGTTATTTGAGTTCGTGAAGCTGTAAAAAGTGCTTTAAAACAAAAACAAAAATTAATTATGTTTTGTTTTATTTCAAACATTAATTTATTGTCAACAAAAACTTATTTCAAATAACTAGAAAGTGAAATTAAAATATTTACCTTTTGTAGTTATAAAATTTGTTGTTTTAGCAGCTGTTGTTTTTGTTTTTGTGGTTGCGGGAGATTTTGTGATTGTTAAAACTGTATTTATAAGGACAAAGCAAAATATCAAAGGAAACAACATTTGTTTTTTTTAAATAATACTATTACTGTTTAAAAAGAGATTTTAAAATGTGCACTGTAGAAAATTAAAATATTTTTTTGTTGGCAAGTCGTCTTGCATAAACTAGTACTGACTAAGTTTTTCTCAAAGGTTGAGAAAAGAAAGTAACAATTTTTTTATTTTTTGAAATTTAACATTCAATTATTTTAGCATTTATTGCACATACATTTTAAACAAACATAAGGATGGTTTTCATTGCAATTACTAGATGGCATCCACAAAAAGTCTCCTATAAGCGAGCAAGAAGATAACGATATCGGTTCTCCAGGTTTCCATTTTTGAAAATTTAATTCAGTATCTTAGAGAAAAAGTTAATGACGTTGAAATTAAAGTAAAACAAACATTATTGAACACTAATAATTCAAACTTGATGTTAGCCAATAAAAACTATCTATCTTGTAACCCAAGTTCAACCACAAGTAGTAGCCAGTTAAACTATTCCAAGTTGCAATAGCTTTTTCAACTACAGTCTGATATTCTTGATTGTAGATTTCTAAAAGTATGGAGTTGTTTTGAAGGCAGTTATTTTGAGCTTGTGCAAATGATGTCATATTTGTTGTTCCTTCAGTGTACAAGTAGATATCGAGCGAAATGTTTTGGTAGTCCATATAAGTTGCAGAACATACCATCAATAGCATCAAAATCCAACTAAATAAACCTTTACAAATAAATAAATTAAAATATTACGGTTGTAAAAAATTATCTTTTAAGACGTACGTAAATTAATTTTTTTTAATTTGAATTTAAACTAAATAAAAAATATTATTTAGAACTATAAAAAATCAAAACTACTAATTTTTTACATAATGAAATGATAATGTTTCATCATTAAGTTCACTTAAAAAAACTATTATTGTAAAATTTAAAATCTAATACGCGGCTTAGAGTGTTTTCTTACCTAGTATAAAAGTTTTCATATTTTGTTTTCATCAAAAAGTTTAAATTAAAAATCAGTTAAAAATTGTATACGTTATGTTAACTAAAACCTTCAAACTAAATTTGCACTAAATCCTTACACCAACTATCAGTAATAATCTTTTTTCTTGTAGCAAGCTCACAGCTATGAATTTAACTTCCTTGTAGCAGTTTTGGGTTGTCTTTTTCAATGAATTAAAATCATTTATCCAAATTATCAGAAGGCTATATGTTATTACATAGTTATATTAGCGTTATTTTGTGTGGTAAAGACGTTTATTTAATGCTTTTGTTGAAAACTTTATTATAAATAAATTACCAAAAATCATTTTAACGTATACTAAATTTTTCAGATTTCATATTGCGTTGGTTTAGTTTTTTAATATTTAGTTATTCGATTAATATTTTTCTGGTACACAAGTATATGTAATATTATCATGAACATAAAAAAATTATATACTAAATAAATAAGGATTAATTTTTTTAATTTATTCTATGTTTTCACTGGTATATAATAGTTGAAATGTTTCCCTGTTACTTAACGTAAATATTTAACGTGAGTAGTTTTCTTTTAAACATTATTTAAAACAAATAAAAGTTTTATGCATTTTTGTTCAACAACTCGATTGAAAGCATTTTATTGAACAGCATTTATGTTTAGCAGGTCTTGAGTTGAGTTCTATAACATTATTTTTTATTGTTTTTGTGAGACGAGTTTACGCTTAAAACAAACGTTTTTCTCTCACTAGTAGAACATTATTTATTAGAACTGGTTATTAATGACTCAAGTCATAAGTTCATTAATTAACCCAAATAAGTACAAAGCTTATGAAATGTTTACACTTAAAATTTTTCCATTTCAAGCTGATGATCAAATTGTAATTCTTTGAATTTTAAATTTCAAATTACGGCAACCAGAAAAAGCAATTTGTTATTCAAAATCCCTACAACTCAATAACATGAACAACTAAATTAATTTTTGTTGCCAAGTGTTGTTCTAATTTTTTTATTTGTTCACTTTGGCATACAAATCCAGACCTCCGAGAGAATAATTTCCAAGGTCAACATCTTTCAGTTCAACGGATGCACTTTCTTTCCGACTATCTAAGTGATCCAGTTCTACATATTGAAGAGGGTTCTTGATATCAGTTTCTCTGTCGACACCTGGAGACTCAAGTTTTTCAATACTGTTATAAACATTTTTCGACTGTGGCAAAAACTTTGAAGTTTTATTTTTAATTATGCTTTTATTTTGGGACTCGAGTTCCGCATATGGAGGTTTGTTGTCAAGGTCTATGTTTCTGATGAGATTGTTGTGTTGAATGCTGAAAAAATAATAATGAAATTCATGCAATTGCTTTCAACTAGAAACCATTGATTTTAAATATTGTGCATATACAAATTATTGTAAATTTTATTATGTCAAGAACAATTTAAAAGTTATGGAAAAAAACAGTTGAGCAATAATTATATTTAAGTTTCATTATTTTATATGATTAAAAAAAACTTATTTTTACTGAGGTTTCTTTTTCCAGCAACAAAACAAGACTCCACCAGCAACCAAAATAAGTATTATTGAAACGATGCCAATTCCTAAGCCAATAGCAACACCTGAAATTAAAACATACTGGTATTAATTACTTGTTTATGTCGTTATTGTATTTTAATTGTGACCTAATGAACAATGTAAAACATTTAAAACTACATTTATCACCTGGAAAGTTTGGTTTCTCCTCAAATTGATGAGTTGTTGAACCTGGATTGTTTTGTTCACCTGTTGCGCAATTGAAAGAACAAAAATAGTTGATGTTTTTAAACATTTGATTTAAAATAATAAATAAAAATATAAAAAGGCTGATAAATAATGATTTGTAAATTTGATAAAACGTTTGCTGTTTTTTATTGCTCACATTTTTATTATTTTTTGTTTCTTAAATGTTAGTTGTGAATAATGAAAGTTTTGACTAATTTGATCAGGTAATAGAAAAAGTAAAAAAACAATTCAAAGGGTTCTTAAAACTGAAAAAACGTTTTCAATAATATAATTTGCATACCTCTTAAACAAATATAAGGAAAACTTAAATTGCAATTGCCAGATGGCAGCCATGTTGAGTTAGTTAAAAACGTGCAAGAAGAAAACAATTTCGGTTCTTCAGATTTCCAATTTGTAAATTCTAACTTTTTATCTTCAAAATAAATTGATAAATTACTAATTAGAAAACAAACTGCAGAGCAAATATATTTTATTTAAACATTTAATTCAAACTTGATGTCAGCCAATAAAAGCTATCTTTTTTGTAGCCCAAGTTCAGCCAAATGTAGAAACCATTAAAATTGTTCCATGTTTCCAGTGCTTCGTCAACAACATCATGATATTGCTCACTATAGATTTCTAAAAGTATTGAATCGTTTTGAAGGCAATTATTTTGAGCTTCTGCAAATGATTTCATATATGTTGGTCCTTCAGTGTACAAGTAGATATTGAGAAGTTCATCATGGTAGTCCATATAAGTTGATGAACATAACGATAGAAGCATTAAATTCCAGCTAACTAAACGTTTAAAAATAAATAAAATGACACAGTTTTGAATATAAAGTTTTGATTCATAATTTAGTTATTGCTACAAAATACCGAAAACTAACAGTTTTATATAAATTAATAAATTAAACTAAAATTCTTGATAACAAAAAATTTGAAATGATAAAAAATATTGTTATAATATAACTTATATGTAAAAATTATTACTCAGTTTAAAACATAATTTAACTTCTATCTCACCTAATATAAATTTTTTCATTCTGTTTGATGAATCAGAACTTGTCGAAAAACAGTCTTCAGTTGAATATGTTGAACTTTGTAAAATGAAAAGTTTAAACTAAGTTTGTTACAAGCTCCTATACAAAATATCGGCGACAACTTTTTTGTTGCAAGCTAACATGTATGAATTAAACTTCCTTGTAGCACCTGTGCGTTGTCATTACTTATAAATTAAGCTGAATTATTAAAATTTGAAACAAAGTTATATAAAAGTTTGCTTGTATGTAATATAAAGATTTACCTAATTTTTTGTTTTTAAAACATATGACACAACATAAAATTGAATAACAAAAACAACTAAATTCGTAAAAAAAAATTTCAAAGTTCAATATTGTACTAGTTTTTTGCATTTTTGCAAAAATAAACAAGACTCTTTTAAATTTGTATTTTGCTGTGAATGTCTGGCTTGGTGATTTAGTTTTTCCATCATCTTTTGTTATTTTTTGCCGCGTGAAAGTCATTTGCATGGGCTGCTTGTTGATATAAGTTATTTACTTTTGATTTTAAGTAAACCATTGAGCTGTTACAGCTAATTAGATAATTATTCTCATTTTCTTGAAAAACGCATATGTTCAAGTAATATATTTCTTGTTTAGATGTAGTTATTGGATAAAATGTTATGATCATATTATTTTAAGAGGACCAGACCATGTCAAAACAAGTTGTTAATCTAATAAAATAGAATTACAATTTTTCACTTGAATTAGTTATGGTTCAGAAAAATAGAGGGGGTGGCATGAAAATTTGTTTCTTTCAAATGGTTTACTATATTTTCACCGGCTTGCATACTGAATATTTATTTATATATTTATATTTATAAATTTTAAACAACTGCAACCAGAAAGAAAATATATTACTATTCAAAAATAGTAACCCACAGCATAATGAAGACCTTATATGTTTTATAAACAATTGAATTAATTGTTGACCTTGAATGGTGTTTCAATGTTTTTTTGTTTACTTTGGCATAAAGTTTCAGACCTTCTGGAGACATAGTTAAATGCACGAGTTAATCCTGGTCTCAATTTGTGCTTCGGTGACGGACGCTTTAATGCACTTACAGCCTTTTTTTGACCTTATTATGGACTAAATGATTCTTTGATTTGATTTTATTTGATTACATAAACGTATGAAATAAAGTTTTTAAATGATAGTTTTATTTAGCCTTGAATAATTTTGTTTAAAAACAATATTAGAATCATACTTTAATTTATGTGTTTTAAATTAAACATTTAATTTCTTGTTTTTTTTTAATTTACTGGTATAATTCTATTTTTGTGTTTGCCAAACTAATTTTTTCAACAGGATTTCAATTTGAAGTTTTTTTATGTTTAACTTTATTGAGATTATTTGTAGGAGATCTTGTTGAATAATTTGATTTAATAGTTTCGTTACATCTCAAGTTATTTTTTAGTTGATTTTTTTTTAAACATAAAAACCTTTAACTATTGAAATTAAAGTTTTAATTTACTTTTCACACAAGTATTTGTTTATTCAACCTGTTATTGACCTAAAATGTGCCAGAGGTTAAAACAATTAATTCGTTTACATTTAAAAAACACATTTCATATTTTAGTTTAAGAATAAAAACTGTTCCAAAAAAACTACATTTTTAATACAAGTGCTTTTATAGATTGAATCTGAATTTTGCTATTTTATTTTATTCACTTTAGCGTAAAGTTCAAGATTGTCTTTATGCGTGATGCCGTCTACTGGTGCAGTCTGACACACTAAATTGTGTTCAGTGTTTCCAGATATGGAAAGATCAAGTGTGATGTAATTAAGGTTATCTTCTGGTTTGGAGGAAACTACTGGATGGTCTATATCGGTTTCTTCAATATCTTCCTTTTGAGTTTCTTGTTTTGGTAGAATATGAGCGTTGTTGTAGCTGATGTTGTCTTCTTTACATTTCTCAGATGGAACTTTTTTGTCACAACTTTGAATCATTTCATTGTAAATTTAATTTTTTTTGAGTTAAACTTTGATAATAAATTGATGAAAGGGTTATCCGTTTTTCAACGTTGCCCACATATTTGTGAAAATGCAATTTAATTGTCTGGTTAATTGAAACTACCTTTATTATTAAATTGTAAATAATTTTGAAACATAAAAAAATCAAATTCAAATTAAATTCAAACCAGTGCTTTTTCTTGATAAAACAAAAAAGAACAACTCCTAGAGCAATCAGAAAAATAACGGCAAATGATACACCAACTTTTAAACCAACATCTGAAAAGGTTATAATAATGTTGAAATTAAAATTGAATAAAAAAAACTATCAAATGATTTGACATGAATAAGGTATTTCGTACTATTAGAATGTCCACTGTCTTCCGGTTGGTTTGCGGTCACATTTGATTCGTGGTTTCCGGACGTTGTCTGTGTCGTACTTCTGTATGTAGTAGCTGCAATAGTTGTAACAGTTGAATGTAGTTGTTTTGTAATATTAGTCAAATCTACTTATTAAAATGAATCAAAATTTCAGTATTGAATAAATCGATAATATAAATATGCAATAGCACTAACTTTTAAATGTTGGTGTTATTCGCATCAATAAGGAAGTTTGGTCTAAAACTAATTAATGAGTTAAATTCTTTGAACAGGTATATATTTTTCAATAACTATATTACTAAAAATATTTAAAAACTTGAAAATATAAACTGGGAGTTTCTACAATCTGGAGCAATATGTAAGCAGTACTTTTGAATAAAACAGTTTTTGCAGTTATTGAAGATGTATGTGAAGCATTATTTTAAAAAATGTGTTTTACTTTTGGTTTTAATAACAAAATAAACAATAATTTAATTAAATAATACGCATCAAACATTTCTAATTTCAAAATAACTTACTTTCTTTTGTTGGTAGAGGTGTACGAGGCTCTTTTAAATACAATTACAATTTTATAATAATATTTCAGTAAATGCTGATGTTTAGTTTATTTCAGTTTGTTTTAAGAACTTAACTCACGTGTCATGCAAATAACAGGATGTTTTTCGCTGCAGTTACTACATGGACTCCAAAGACCATTACAAATGAAAGAACAGTTGGTTTTTACAGAAGGTTCAGAATTATTATTCTCCCAGTGTGAAAAATCCATTGTCCTATCTGTTGTAAAACTTTCACATAAGTTGAAATTTTTAAACTTGAATTTCAATCAAATTAATAAAGTACAACTTGATGTCAGCCAATAGTAATTTCCATTCCTAAATCCCAAATTTAGCCAAGAATTAGAACTTTTTAACGCGGCCCAGGTTGAAAATGCACTATCAACAACATTTTGATAAGATTGATCATATATTTCTAACAGCATAGAGTTTTGTTGGTTGCATAAAAGTTGTGCTTCTTCAAACGTTTTTAAATTTAAAGAAGCTGTTCCTTCAGAATGTAAGCATATTTGTGAGGTTCTGTTGCAATAATCCAAATTAAACGAGGTGACCACATTCACAATCACTAAAAATAACCTGTAATCTAAGTGCATGAAAGATACAAAAATTATTTAGCATCTCTATAATAATTAAAATTATTAAATCGTATTTTTCTTACATATATTCATAGTTCCTACTTTAGTAGGACACGTCCAAAACAGAACAGTGAATGGAAACAAATAGCTCGTATCAATATTAAGCTTGTAGTGTATGCATTGTTAAGTCGTGTCTTAGCCATATTTAGCACTTCCTGATAGTTATTTAATTAGTTTAATAATAAATAGTTTGACGAGTTTATAGTGACGTAAGTCCTACTAAAGGGCCACTGGAACAGATGCGTCTTGAGTTTCTTACTAAAGTCTTCGACTGTTGCTGAAGAGGTGATCTCTGAGGGAAGATTGTTCCATACTTTTGGGCCAGCAGCCGCAAATCTTCTGTCTCCGACGCAGATGGCAGACAATTTTTTTTTAACAAACAGATTATTATTTCTGCTAACAGATTTAAAGTAAGGGTACATGCTAAACATAACCAATCTTACAAATTAATGTTTCAATAATTTTTAAAGCATTCCAATAATTAACCATGTTTAAGTAAAATTACACAAGTATCAAAAACTTGTTGTGTGTCTCTGCGCGTAATTTATATTTTATTTCTTTACGTTTTTCTGTTAACAAAGTTTTATTTTACAACACAGGTTTTTTCCAATAAACCACTTTACTTATTGGAAGTATTATTTGTAGAGTAAATGTTAAACAGGTTTTGTAAAAACCCAATATTTCCACTGCGTGATACAAAGGTCTTTGATTTTTACACAACAATTATCTATTGACAGCTCTTAGATCAGTCACATGACTGTGCAGAGTACCTTGCTCTCATGGTTTCTCTCTCTCTGTCTATCTTTCTCTCTCTTTCTCTCTCTCTCTTTCTCTCTCTCTCGCTCTCTCTCTCTCTCTCTCTCTCTCTCTCTCTCTCTCTCTCTCTCTTTCTCTCTCTCTCTCTCTCTCTCACTTTATCTCCATCTGCAAAAACTTATATAACAAATGTATTTAATCAATTGAATAAATTTCAAACTTTAGCAATTTTTTATTAAACGGTATATGAAGATTTCAATAAAACAAAATCTCAAACAGTAATAAATTATCTAGAAACCACAGATTCAAGTTTTGCCAATTTTCTCGTAAAGATGCAAATCATTTTCAACGCTTCCCAAGACGTTGTAGAGTTGGTTTGGAGTCGGATTTAAATTTTCATAAATCTCTAGTTTGAAGCTGTTATTTGAATCATTAATTGATTTTGGATCGTTTTCACGTGTCTCTTTGTGGTTTTCAATTCCAACATTAGAGTTTCTCAACGTTGTTTTCTTTTTGAAAGCAAGAACAATTCCTGATGGCGTTTCTTGTTTAAAATAAAAAATTAGATAGAGAAATATTAAAAAAAAATTAAACTGTAATTTACTTTTTTTTATTCTGAGCCAGCAAAACGCAACAATTCCAATTATGAGCAAAAACAATAGAGACAGTCCAACTGCAAGCCCAACTTTACTCCCTGGTGTAAAAAAAATACCAGTTACAATTTTGTATATGTTTTCAAACGTATTCTGTATGTTGTTTATAAATTAATTATGCTTATGACTGAAGATATAAATAGCATTGATGACCTGAATATTCAGATGTCGATGTTGAGTTTGTAACGCCAGAAAAGCTAAGTGACTTTGTTCCTGATACTGTAGAAGAAGAATCTAACAAAAACTTTGTGTGTTATATACTTAGTAACATTTTTATTTCTGAAAGTGTTTGTCTAGCCAAAAATATTACGTTTTTTAAATTTAGTGTCAAAAACAGTTCTTTAATTAGGAAAAAAATCTGTATTTACAAAAACATTAATTTGAATGTATATACAAAATAATGTTGATAATGGCAATATTCAATACCAATACCAACAACTTTTTGATAAACTTTACTAGGCAAAGTTTCTTTAAGAGTTGTTGACGTTTAACTTTTTTATAAATATAATTTATTAGGTACATTTGCTTGTACAATGAATTAAAACATATAAAGTTCTTTTTAAAAAAAATTGATACCTTCATTACTGAGCTTTGACGAAAAACTTGAAAATGAGTTAGAGTGTATTATAAATGTATTGGTTGTTGTTGTTTTAGATGGAGTTGTACATATAAGTGTAGTTGTAGTTGTATTTGTAAGTATATTATCAGTTGTAGTTTTAGTTGTAGTTGTAGTTGTAGTTGTAGTTGTAGTTGTAGTTGTAGTTGTAGTTGTAGTTGTAGTTGTAGTTGTAGTTGTAGTTGTAGTTGTAGTTGTAGTTGTAGTCGTAGTTGTAGTTGTAGTTGTAGATGAAACTGTGTCTAAAACTGTAAAAGAAACAAACAAAATAAAAATTAAATTTTCTACAGTTGAAAAAAAAAACAAAAATAAATGAAATAAGTGTTCACCAAGTTTTAATATATTTAGAAACTTTAAAATAGTTGTATTTATTTATAAAAACCTGACATCAGTAAACACAAACAACAAATTGTAATCAAAATGTAACAGAAAAAATAGGTATAACCTGAACTTGTTAAAGTAGCTTCTGCTGCTAAAATTTAAAATTTTATTGAAGTTATGAGCTGTCAATTTTCAAAAATAAAATGTTTGTTTTTAAAACAACTGGAACAAAACAATAAGCACATTTATAATAACAAAGTAATGGCAATTATATTTTTAAAATTTTAATTTGTGATTATGCACTAGAAAATTGCGAGAATTATTTGTTTTTCTAACAACACAGTAACCTACTTTTTCAAAATTGTTTGAAAATATTTAAAGTAAACGTATAAGTACAATGTTGTAAAATATTGAAAACTACAGAGAAAAAATACTTGAGTTTTCAGCAAACATTGCCATTGTTAGTAGTTGACCAGCTATTATCCAACAATCTTAAAACAAATTTCAAAAACTATTCGTTACTTCTCATATAATTTTAAAATATAAAAAATCCTGTAAGCAAAAGGTTCACTTGACTAGCGTTTGATTATTTGGACAAACCTTTGTTGAAAATAAAGCATTAATTTAAAATCACTTAAAATATAAAAGCTCACAATTTATTTTTAAATCCATGCTGAAACGTTTCTTCCACAAACCTACAGCAAAAAAACAGTGCTGTCAATTAATAGAAAAGTTAAATTATAATTGCTATGCGTTAGCTTGTATATCTTTTTAAGACGCTAACCATGAATTACGTGTAAACTATTGTTTGATATTTATTGGATTCGTGGGAAAAATCAAATGATATTGTAGAGCTCAAAGAGTTTGAATGTTTTTTTTTATAAAAATAATAAAATCAAATACAAATAAAAGTTTGTTTTATTACGCATTGAATAGTTATGAAAATACTGCATCTTTTAAACAAAAAAAATCAATTAAAATATTTTTAATAAAGAGGTTTATAATCTTTTACACTGAGTGTTTTAAATATGAAATAGATGTATAAAAATACAAAATTACTCTATGTTTCAGATAATGATCTGTTGATTCTATTTTTCCTCCTTTAGATGAAATGATGTGTAGTTGATTACTCACTATGCCAACACTCTTGTTAAATGAACAACAAAACTTTTTTTACAGATTGTGTTTATTTACGTTTAGTAAAATGATGTGTAAAAATCAAACATATCATTATACAAATATTTATATCAAGTTAAAACTGATTTGATATATAAGAGCTTCGACGTTTCCGATGATTTTAATAACGTTTATTGTGACAAGATTGATTAGCATACGTTGATTTAATTGTGACAAGATTGATTAGCATACGTTGATTTAATTGAGATTTCAAACTAAGGTGAGTTAGATATAATGGTATTACACTTTATATCAACAAAAAACAAATGGCACATTGATTTTCAACACTGACACACTTTCTTTAATTAAAATTTTAAATATCGAATGAAAACAATTGTTCATAGTTTGATACAATGAAATTTATAGTCTACAATTACTGTTATTTTCAGTTTAAACGTCTAAAAACATTTATATTGACATAAATAGATATAGTTTCTTAATTTTGCGTTGAAAAATAATTTATCAAATTTGAAATTTGATAAATTATTTTGCGTTGAAAAATAATTTATCAAATTTGAAATTTGTTTCATATTTACATCATATACATCATAAACAAATTAAAAAAAACCAACATAAACAAATGTGCAAGTGTTAAAATTCAGAATAATCAAGCAAAAAGGTAGTTATATACAAAAATAATGTTAATGTAATCTAAGCACAAAAATAACAAAAATTGCACATAAGTTTTCAGCTATATAGTTATTTCATCATTTTTTAAACAATAACTCAATATAATGTCAGTAATTTAACTAATAAAATAGGGCTAAATTTTTACAAAAGTTTCTTTGAAATTAATTTATTTGTGTAATATTATAGAACTGTTATGTTTGGAAAACTATTTATTTCTTTCAGGCTCTGAGAAGTTAAATTCGGCGTATTGAAGTCCATCTGCAGAGTTTGGAGAGGTCGGTGTTGAACCATTTCCAATATCTGTTGAAGGTTTGGCTCGAATACTGACGTAGTGAAGATTGCTGGTATCTTCAAAATTGTTTGTTTTAGCGGGATTTGCTTCAACCTTAGCGTACATTGTATATCTCTCTTCATTTTTCATTACTTGATCATTTTGTGTTGAAAGTTTAAAATGATTGGTAAGAAACCTGAATAACATTTTCCTTATTTTAGAGGTTGATTGATTTATAAAAATAAAATTCACAAAATATTGAATCATTTTTACTTAAGAAAAATTGTTATTAATAAATTTAACCTTCTCTTTCTCAAAATAAGATACGTAATAATTCCACCACCAAAAAGAAACAGTAATCCAAATGTGAGACCAACTCCTAAGCCAACGGCCAAGTTATCTGAAACAAAAGCCAAATTTTAAATACTATTTCGATGTTTCAATTTTAATTGGCCTGATTATTACTTACAGAAAAAAATATATCAATATTTAAGCAGCAAATTATATTTTTTAATTATCGTTTAAAAAAGATAAATATATTTATGCTAATTGTTTACTTTTTTGATTCTCTGAGAGCTCGTCTTGGTTCGTTTCATTTTTTTCCATTGTTGCAGTTGGTGCAGTAGGAATTGCCGCTGCTGTTAAGTAAGTTTTTAAACTATTTGATATTAACAACTTGTTGTTGACGTTCAATTTTTATATTTACAACTTTTACTATAATTTAAGTTTTTCGTAGAATTAGATTCGTAATTTATTTTTGATTTTCGGTTTTTGCTTTTCTATTTATTTTTACATTCAAAATCTGCTAAATAAATTGAAGAAACATATAGTAAAAAGTCAAATATATAAAAATAAAATTGCACTTGTAATTTTGTCTGTGGCTGTTGTTGCCATGGAAGATGTTGGTAAAGTTGTTATTGTAGAGGTTATACCTTTTGTTGTAGAGGTTACACCTTTTGTTGTAGAGGTTATACCTTTTTTTGTAGTTGTCGTTGGCGTTGGTTGTGTAGTTGTAGTTGTTGGCTCTAAAGCAAAAGTTAGTTTTAATTTGAAATTCTAAGCTTTTAGTTTTCTGAAATTATTGATGTTTGTGTCTTTTTATCGCGCTTCTATTAGTTTCACTTGATGTTTGTTTGTTGGCGAGAAAAACTTGCAGTCGATTTTTCGACGACTTCCCATTAATTTTTTAAATTTTTATTTTGCAAGATTAACGTTGTTTCTAAGAACAATACACGAATAAAAATAGGTCATGTTGAAAAAAGGCAAGAATTCTCCAAAACAATGTTTTTATGGAAGAATAAACTTAGAGGAAATTTTAAGAAATATCTGGAAAAAGTACCTACTTACCCAGCTATTTCTATAAATGCGTGGTTTATAAAAAAAAGTATTTTGTTTTTGGTTTTATTTAAATTGTAATTGTAACAATTCAAACGTTTAAGAAACGAATTAAACATTACAACCTTTAATAACAAATATAACAAATAGTACAAGCCTTGGCTTGAAAAAAAGTGTACACATTTTAATTATAGTTTTATCTAATGAGAATTACTAGAAATCAAACTTGTTGTTGTCGTTGTAGTGGTTATTATAGTTGTTGTAGCTGTTGTCGTCGTTGCCGTCGTTGTTGTTTTTATTGTTGTTGTTGTTGTTGTTGTTGTTGTTAGTTTCATAGTTGATGGTGGGTCTGCTGGTGGACCTGGTAGTGCTTCTTCGCCTGGTAATTGATTATATACAAAATTACCTACGATTGAGTTGTTTAAACAGTCTTTTTAAAATTTGTTTAACTTATTTATATAATTTAGATAAAAATTGAAACAGCAAAATTTAAGTAACATTTTCAAAATTTATATTTTTTAAAATTCGAGAAAGCATCTTACTTGTAGCTTTTGATGTTGGTGTTGATAATTTTGAAGGATTAACTATAAAATAAAAATATCATAAACATAATCATTCAAGAAAGTGCTAAATTGTCTTCAATAACCGTATGATTGAAACATACATTGTAAACATATAAATGGGTGGTTTTCGTTACAGTCATTTGAAGGGTTCCATCCAGTATTAGTAAAAAATGAACATTGATTATTGGAAGAAGAATGTCCAACAACCCATTTGAAGTAATTTGCTAATTCACCTGATTTGTTTTTCAGGTTGAAAATAATTTTTCGAAAACTCAAAAACTCAAAATTTTTATTTTACAAACCTGATGTCAACCAATAAAAGCTCTTATTTATATATCCTAAATTCAACCACAAGTTAGCTTCCTCAAAATCTTCCCACTGAGCAAATGCTGCTTCAACGACATTTTGATATGATTGGTTGTAAATTTCTAATAATATAGAATTATTTTGTCGACAATATATTTGAGCATCAGAGAAGTTTTTCATAGGAGACCATCCGTTGAAATACAAGCAAATACTGAGATTGTCGTCACAGTAGTCGAGAGCAGTTAAAACATTCACCGTTATCATTAGAAATATCCATTGATCTGAAATAATTTAAATTTAATATAAAATCACGATACAAAACAATATTTGTTTAATTATGATTTTCAACTTACAAATCTGTTTTGCTGACATTCTGTTATAATAATAAATGCTATCTGTATTAAATTCACGCTACTTCCTTCTTCTGTTCATCTTATAGGTACTCAATTCTTTTCAACCAGCCATTTTATAAATAGCACAGAGTAAACCCTATTCAGTGCGTGTTTTAGTTGTTTAAACGTATTTACCTGCTTTACATCCTCATAATTAAACACTTTTTTTGAAATACAGTCAACAAATACAATAACGGTGACTTCTTTACGCTATTTAAACGCAAATTCAAATTATTTGTTATTACAAAAATGTTTTCAAACCCGATTCAATAAAACGGAAAATTTTTATAAAAACCTTTTCATTTTAAATTTATTGTATGTTCATGTTGACAAAACTATAATGATTAAAATATTTTATAACACCAGCAACATAGGAATAGTTGTTGCTTTTCTATTTTGTTGTTGAAAATTTGGTGACCTTTGTTTTTAAATTGTTTTTTTTTGTTATTTCAAAACAAAATAAATGATTATTTTTATAAATTCTGAATTTTACAGTTTAAATTATAGTCTGGTAACAAGGATTTTCAGAATTGAACAAAATTAATGTCTCTAGTCCTAACAAAAATCACCAAAGTTTTTTTTCTTTTTTTCATTATAATAAACTAAGAAAACAAATCAGTTGCTAAAATCCTGTTTGTAAAAATACAAAAATTACAACAAAAACGCATTTAAATAGAAGAAGCATTGTTAGAAAATTTCAAGTATTGATGAGATGGGTCTTCCCCAGCTCTTATTGTTTCGTAGGCTTGGTTTTGATGGGATATTTCTTCGTAATTTCCACAAATGTAAATGTCATTCCCTTGATTATTTGTACTATTTGCAACATTTCCTTCAATGATGTTTGATATTTTCACAGTTTTAAAGGTTGTTGATCTGTATTCTGCAAATCTTTGAATAAAAAATGATCTATTTGGAGTTATTCAATATTTTTAAATAATTAAACTAGTTGTGAATTTTGTTAAAATTAGTGTCAACTAATATTTCTCACTTTTTACAATGTTGAGAAATAAGAACAAGTAGTACAATGAAAAATAACAAAGCAAATATTCCCATGCCAACCGCCAAACCAACGTTGACTGAAATTAAAAATTCAATTATATATATTTACGCAATAAAAAACTAAAAAAAAAAGTCAAAAATGTTTTTAATAACTTGGGTTTTCAGTTTTCAATGTCATTCCTGTGTCTGCATTGGTTGATTGATCTGTGAATAAAATTATTTGATCATATGACGTTACCTTTTTTAAATATTCAGCAGCATGCAGCTGTTCACAGCACATAAAATAAGTATACGTAAATTGCTATTTTAAAGCAGATGTAACTGAACAATAAGACTTCAATAATAAAATCGCCGAGGTAGTAAATAGCTTTGAATAGATGCTACTCTACTTTTAATAAACTTTAAGGCTTAGTACTCAATTCTTTTTTGATGCTCATGTATACTGATTTACAGTTGCTAAACGGCTTTGCTTGTTTAAGCTGTGTAATTTAGTTTTTACAGATTGGCCATATTATTTGTTCAAGTGTTCCATTTTTAAAAAAGTATTTTATTTAATTAAACACAATTTATACGGTTAAGACCTTTTAGAACATCAAAAGCAGAAACCAAAATTTTATTTACAAGAATTTAGCATAAGATTATTAATAACAAATGTTTGTTAATGATGTTCCAGATTAAACAATACAACAACATCGATTCAGGTTGAAAACTTCCTCGGCTGAGGCACAGGCGCTTTGTTAAGTGGGATAAAAGTTTGGGCTATCACAGGATTGTTCATGTTTGAAGAACCAGCAGCCACGTTGTTTTGATTATCTTTAAATGCAAGTTGAGCGTAGTTGAGCATACCATCTCCATAGTTTGATGGTGAACCATTTGTTGTATAATTGTTGTTATTATTTTCAACCGGTTTCATATCGGGATCAGCATACATTGTTATTCTATCTGGTCTTCTCATGATTGGACTGTTTTGCTGTGGCAGTTGGAAATGATTGAACAGCGACCTTCAACAATAAACATTTTTTTATCAATTTAAAGTCATTAAGTAATTATGTCTTATTTTGGGGAAACAGTAATGTAATTATATAAAAAAATAATAATGAATAAAATCTGTGAAATCTTACCTTTTCTTTATAACTTGAAAATGCACAAAAACTCCACCAACAATCAAGAGTAGTAATAAAAGAGTAAGACCAACTCCTAAACCGATGGCCAAGTTGCTAGAGTCTGGTGAAATTTATATCTACATTAATTATACTTTTGAATTGTCGATTTTTAAATAAGTCATTACTAAGCAGTCTAAAAATGCTATGCTGTGATAACAAATTGGAATGATACTGATTATTTATCATTTACATCAAGTTATAAAAATATTTCAAATAGATGTAGATAAATGTTTCATTTAAGTAGCTTATTTGCACAGATTTTCAATTATTTTTGTTGTTAAATTGAAAAGCTGTTGTTTTGATTTCTTTTTGGTTTTTACCTTTCGAAATTCCTGTTAAGTCATTTTGTTTTGTTTCATTTTGATTATCAGTAGCTGTAAGAGCTGCATGTTGAAATAATGTTTTAAATTAAACATTCAATAAACACGGTAGTAACCTATACAATTAATACCCACCAACAACACATTTGTTTTAAACAATTTTTCCAATATAAATAAATATCATTCATCACATACAATTAACCATTATTTCTTTATACATTTATCTTACAACTCAGACCACAACTTGTACTTTATTTAAAATTGTTATTTTGTCAACATTTGTATTGTTGTAAACAAAGGCTACTTTAGGCTACCACAGTGCTGAGAATGAGCTTTTAAAAACTTTATTTACTTTTTGAATTTGTTGAAGTTGATGAGTACAAACTCAGAGTAGTTGTACTTGTCGTTTTAAGACTTGTTGCTGCAATGAAAATGAAAAACATTAAATTTTTTAATAATTATAAATTAGGAACAGGGGCATGTTTTGCGTACGTTTTATAAATAAAGTAAATGTTCACTTGTCGTAGTTGGTTTTGTTGTTGTAGTAGTCGTCGTTGTTGTTGTTGTTTTAGCAGTAGTAGTCGTTATTGTTGTGGTTGTTGGGGCATTTGGTTGAACTGTAGTTGTTGTAGACGTTGAATTCACTAACAAAATCAATTAAAAAATTTTTTTTTATAAATAAATTCAGTTTTAATGATAAATTTTAGTATTTATAATTGTTTTTCAATAGCTTTCCACTTTTACAATATTTGAATTATTGTTTAGTTGTTAGACTCTATATTTCAATATTATTGCATTTTGTTTGGTAAAAATTAATTTATTTAATCTGATTTTATCGTATTAAAACTTGCAGAGTCTAAATTAAAACTTTGAATAAATAACAGTTGTTGTTAATCAAATAATTATAGATTTACTTGCAGCAGTTGATGGATATGCTATAGCTTCAAAATAAAAAAACAATAAATAAGCAGTTTTTAATGTTCAATTGTTATTTTAGATTTTACAAATTTTTTGGAAAAATATAACTCTAGTTTTGATTTCAATTAATTTATAGTAAACATTGAACATCAGTCATCAATTACTTTACTGGATAGATATTTTAATAATAGTAAAACACACTTTTTAAACAAATGAATGGCTGGGTCAGTGTGCACGAACTGGCTGATCTCCACACAGAATTAGTAATGAAAGAACATGAGCTATTGAATGATGCTGCTAAACTTTCCCAATTGAAATATTTCGCTATTTTATCTAAAATTAAATTATCTTTTTTTAATTACAATTTTATTAAACCCTGAGCTGAATTTTAATATAAAAACCTGAAGTTAGCCAATAGAAATTGTCATTTTTATATCCTAAATTCAACCACATGTAAGCTGCATTTAAATCTGTCCACTTAAAAAATGCTGAGTTAACAACATCTTGATATGATTGATTGTAAATTTCTAATAATATAGAATTGTTTTGTTGACAATATAATTGAGCTTCATTGAAAGTCTTTGAAAGAGAGTATCCTTGAGAATACAAGCAAATTCTGAGATTGTTGTCGCAATATTCGAAAGCATCAGAAATAACAAATATAAGGATAAGAAAAACCCAATAATCTGTTGTGTAATTGAATTAAAATAATATTATTATGAATCAGTTTAGCTTAATCATTAAAGAATCGTTTTAAATTATTTATTTTTACTACTTACTTTGTTTTCCCAGCATTTTGCAACCACAAAACACAAACGAACAACTGAACTATTTTCACACAGCAGACTTTATGAAAAGTTTCTCTAGAGTTTATGTTGATTTAACTGCTTGAATCCAGCTGTATTCAATAGCTGCTCATTGTTTCACTATTGAAACTTCCTTGTGGAATCTATGTGTTTTCATGGCCTTTTATAGCATTTGCTCAGTTATTTGAATTTTGTTTGATGGTATAAAAATTAATAAAACATGTCTGATTTTTAGCTCTACAATGAAAAATCGTAATAAATTTCATTTAAAACAAAATGTAGAAAATAACCCAGTAAAAAATATTTTTTATTATGAGCGTTGCTAATTGAATTACGTAAGTTTTTAGAATAAATCTGTTATGTATATATATAATTTTGTATACATTTGGTCAAGGCAAAGCTCAAGACTACTTTGTTTAAATCCGCAATACATCGTCGTCGATTAAACACGTGAACTTCAAAGAAAGTATGATAAAAAAAACGTTCAGAAACATGTGCCTTTATAATAAAATAAAAAATATCTATCATCATGTCTAACGAACAGATTTAATTATTTTGTTTTTTGTTTGTTGAGTTCAGCAGCTGAGCATATTTAGAAGTTAAAAATAAACTAAATTTAAAATAGGATTTACTAAGTTGCTTTATTGTATAACTGTTAATATGAACATCGTTTTTAATTTTTCAGTTGTTATTATGAATCAATTTAGCAATAACTTCATCAAGAAATGTTTTCTTTTCTTGTCTTTCAATAAGTGGACTTTTTGGCGGCAGGAGTGTTTAGTTATGTAAATATGTTCTGCAAAAAGATATTATAAATAATTTAGATTTACAAAATAAGCACAAATTTCATTGTTGAAAAAGTAAATTTATATTAAATTATAAAATAATTACCAACAAAATAAATTAACTTATTATGAGTTCTAACTTGTTCTTTTTAACTTGGACACAGGCGATTATTCCACCTCCAACTAGGAGAATAATTACGGTTGAAAGACAAACTGCTAAGCCGATGGTCAGGCTGCCAGATTCTGGTTGAAATTTTAGATCAACATTAATTATATTTATTCAAAATATCCAGTTTCTTATTGATTTATTAGCAAAAATTTGAAAAATTAAATTCAATGAAATCAAGTTAAAAACTGTTTAACATTCTATTATCGATGCATTAACATTGATAATTGCACAATAAGTCATATATTTAAGGACATTACCAAAATAATTCAATTTTAAATTTTTTACGACATAAAAACAACCTGTTTTAAATATTTGTTTTTTTCCTTTAAAATTTCTAGTAAAATCGTGTTGTATTTGTATATCAATCAAACAAGCGTTGGTGTTACCCCATACCAATCCTATTTTATGCGCCTTTCCAAAACACAATCAGTAACAGGTGTAAATGATAATATCAATAAGATAACAACTGGGCTGAAAAGGACAATTTAATTTACCATTTGTGTTTATTGAGAATGATATGTTCGATCCTGGAGTTGATGTAGATGTAGATTTGAAAATTATTTCTAGCAAAAAAATTAAATTCCTAAATAATAAAATGAACTAATGATGAAAATAGTTTGTTATGCACATGCTTTAAAAAAAAAGTAAAAGCTCACCTGTTTTCCCTGTATATTTTGTTGTTGGTGAAGCTGTTGTTTTTGTTGTTGAAACTGGATGGTTTTACAAGAATTTTAATAAAATTTCTATACTTATAACTATTATTATAATTAAAAGAATGATTTTATTTATTTTAAAACAAAAGTTTATGAAATAAAAATAAAGTAGATTATAATTGTAGACATTTAAAGTTATTGCACACATAAATATTAAAACTATAGTAAGTATACATTTATAAATGAAATTGGTGAAAAATGTTGAAAAATGAAAAATATTTAGCTAAATAACTAAAATGAACTCATGGTTAAGAAGATCATAACTCAATCTGCTCAAAAACATGAAACTAAAATTGGCGAAAACCTTTGCTCATCACAAGGGTTTTTAGTTTTTATCCATGGGAATGAAACCAGGAGTTCACCAGCAGCAGAAATAGAATCCACCTATTTATCAGTGAAAGCCGCAATCTGTGTAGACATTTGAACAAAATTATACCCAATTAGGACTTTCTTCTGATTATAAAAACATGCAAACCGAGACAACTGCTAAAAAATATTTGTATATGCTTGCACAATAACTGTGTATGCTTGCACAATAACTGTGTATGCTTGCACAATAACTGTGTATGCTTGCACAATAACTGTGTATGCTTGCACAATAACTGTGTATGCTTGCACAATAACTGTGTATGCTTGCACAATAACTGTGTATGCTTGCACAATAACTGTGTATGCTTGCACAATAACTGTGTATGCTTGCACAATAACTGTGTATGCTTGCACAATAACTGTGTATGCTTGCACAATAACTGTGTATGCTTGCACAATAACTGTGTATGCTTGCACAATAACTGTGTATGCTTGCACAATAACTGTGTATGCTTGCACAATAACTGTGTATGCTTGCACAATAACTGTGTATGCTTGCACAATAACTGTGTATGCTTGCACAATAACTGTGTATGCTTGCACAATAACTGTGTATGCTTGCACAATAACTGTGTATGCTTGCACAATAACTGTGTATGCTTGCACAATAACTGTGTATGCTTGCACAATAACTGTGTATGCTTGCACAATAACTGTGTATGCTTGCACAATAACTGTGTATGCTTGCACAATCTAAAAATTTGTTTAGCATCAAAGTGTTACACACCAATCATCTTGTTGACGTGTAAACTTTCTAAAGTTCAATTATAACAAATGTAGATAACTTGATTAAAATCCCAGATAATGGCAGAAGTCTTGATGAGCAGTGATACAGCTTTGTGAAAAGTATTATACTTTATCGGCTGACTCAGCAAACATTTGAAATTTTTTTCATGGAATCAGATAAACCTGGAACAAGCAGCAGAACAGTACACGGGTGTTCATGTATACATAAATTTACAACCTTCAACTCTTAAAACTACGTTCAACTGAATAAAGAAGAATTACTAACTTTTACATAGGGTTTTCTACTTACATGTAAACTACGTTTCAGTATTTAAAAAATAACGATGAGTTTTAAACTGCCAAACAATTAAATGAAACTAATTAAATTAGTCACATCATGCCTTCTCAAGAAAACAAGTTACCGTGTCTTACTCCTGGGTTGAAATAACAAAACCAGATCAACTGGAAGCATTAATATGCCCTCCAAAGAACGAAAAAAAGATCTTCATCAGATAAGTTTCACTGGTACTGGAACAAGTGGATACATATTATCTGGAGTTTGTTGCACAAGAAAGTGAGTTCATCACCATTAACTCCCCAATGTCATTTTAATGACTGCAAATTTGTTAAACTGATTAATTACATGTGATTATTATGCCATATATTTAATTTAAACTATGGAAGTAATGTTTTGTTTTACTCAAATTCACAGCTGTTATTGAACAAATTAAAATTAAATTTACTTGCAGTTGTTGAAAAATTCATTTCTGAAAAAATCATAAAGTGGAATTAAAAAAAATAAAACAAAACTAGCAGTCGGTGAAACTTATTAATAGAAATAAATCCTTGAATTTAAATGCAAAACAGTTTTCTATCAGTGAATAACTTTGATAAAATTAACATAAAATAATGGAAAGTTAAAGTAATTGTAAATCATACGTTTTAGGCAAATGAAAGTGTGATTAACATCGCACTTATAAGCAGGAATCCACTGTAAATTATAAATGAAAGTGCATTGAATTTGCCCAGTTGGTTTAACATCTTTCCAATTAAAATAATTTGCTTTTGTTCCTGTGAAGGTTTAAATTTAAATCAAATTATGATTCTAATAGTTTATAAACTATGAATACTTTTGTTTAACCTGATGTCAACCAATACAAATCTTGATTTTTACTTCCCAAATTTAACCAGCAGAATGCTGACTGAAAATCTCCCCACGTGGCAAACGCCGATTCAACAACATCTTGATATTCCCGGTTGTATATTTCTAATAATATGGAGTTGTTTTGTATGCATGTCGTTTGAGCCTCTTTGAAAGTCTTCACAGGATTGTATCCTTGAGAGTACAAACAAATGTTGAGATTTTCGTGGCAATAGTCGAGAGAAGTCAAGATATTCAACTTTAGAATTAGAAATAACCACAAATCTGTATATGTGGTAATAAATTAAAACTTGTTTAATATAAAACAATTTATATTATAATTTGAATATATGTTTTTATTATACAGTTATTACTACTTACAAGTTTGTTTACCAATCATTATGCTATGTAAAATTTAAAAAAAAAATTAAAAATCTACTTCTCTATTGCTAGCTTTATGAAGCTCATGTCAATTAATCAGCCTAAAGCCAATCATGTCAAATAAAGAACATTGTATCCATTGAACTGAATGAAAGTTTTATAGCAACCATTGTATATTTAATACTTCTTTCATAGCATCATATTGTCCCCAGTATAATTCTTTGTAGAGTCTTTATTTATTAATAAATATTTAAATTTGTCTAGCACAATTTATTAAACTGACTCTAATTGCAAAGCAACAATTACAGGACCATAATCACCATTAGATATAATTGTGCCTCGTAGGTGAAACTTCGTTGTATTCTCATAGAGACATACCTATATAACACTGGGACCAATTAATTGATTTTTGTCTAATTAAATGACATAGAAACTAATCAAACGTGTTCGAGTTTATTAATTACAAAATTGAGTTATGCTAATAAAGTTGTATTGCAATGTTTACTCTTTGAATATTTGTTGAACAGACAAACTGAGAATATACACAAACTCTACGACATTAGCTCTAAAATGTTTTAATGATGTGGACAAAGAATGATTATAAAAACAATTTTTTAATAAGCATTGGTAAAACAATTAACTACAAAGTTATTTAAAAGTTGAGAAACTATTAGCCTAGGAATGAAATAAAAACATCAAAAAATGAGAAGCAAATGTAGTTTTCATATCCAGATAATGATTTAGGCAGATGGTCTTTAAAGAAGGTATGAAACTGCCACTAGTTTTGCAATTAAAATGCTGACAAGTCCTGTTTTTCCATAGTTATGTGGAGGCTGTCACAGAAGTTTAATGTGCTTTCTTTTGAGGAGAGTGACGGTGGATTCAAAATGAAGTCATCCGGAAATGTGCATCCGAATATCTGTACGATCATTGAAGCAATTAAACTGAAACCATGTTGGAGGACACTCATGACTACTAAGGTCGGATTTCCAGCTTTTGAGGCTCAGAAACAGGTGCTTTTGTTAGCTATATCAGATAGAACTACGGTTTGTAGTAGCATAAAATTGTTCGTTTGAAAATCGATTCTAATTGCTTGAAGTTTTCGTTTTAGTTTGGGTTCAACGTTATTAAAATTTTCAGATTAAAAAGTTAAAAAGAAATCATTGTCAGCATTGCAAGTTGTTAAATTGTTAATCTGATTATAAATGTCGTTTTTGATTTCATAATTGCTGTTTTAAGCAATTTAGCATCAAATTTATCAGGAAATGTTATCCCTTCTTATTTTAACATATTTTTCTGTTTTTTCATCGAGAGTTTTAATTGATGTGAAATCGATCTGCAAAAAAGAAAATCATTTTAACCAACTAAATAAGCATTTTTACATTTGTATTGTTAGAAATGTATATTTTTTTATTAAATTAATGGAGAATTACCAAATAAAAATAAATTAAATTTTGTGATTATCTCACTTTTTCTTCCTAACTTGAATACAGGCAAGTATTCCACCTACAACCAAGAGCAATACCACAGTTGAAACACCAGCTGCTAAGCCGATGATCAGACTACCAGATTCTGGTTGAAATTTATATGAACATTAATTATTTATCTAAAATATATAGTTTAAAATTGAATTATTGATTAAAATGCAGACAAACACCAACAGGTGCAAGCAATGATTAATAAGTGTACAGTTGGGTTGAAAAGAAATACTCAAAAATTGTATTTACCTTTTGTATTTGTTGAGATAATTAAGAACGATACTGGAATTGATGTTTTTATTGACTTGAAAATTGTTTCTATAAAAAAATACAATTTAATTTTTAAATAAGTATCATTAAACTGAAATGATTATTAAAATAATTCATTATGCACCTGCTGTAGATAAAAAATTTGAAGTTCACCTGTTGTTTTTGCAGTTGTTATTGGTGTTGTTGCTAAAGTTGCAGTTGAATCTGGTTGTTAAAAAATATTGTAAACATTTCCAAATAACTATTATATTTTAAAATAATTATTATACTATAAAAGTACTGAATAGCGAACACTCTTGGGGAAGAGCAAAAGTGTCCGCTTCTTATGTCTGTCCATTCCCAGTGGATGAGTTACTATAGGCCAGATGTAGATTTAAGAAATTCCGTTCTAAAAAAAAATTTCCATTGCCTCTTAGCATTCACTTTTGAGACTGCCGCTCAAGGACATTAACCCAAATTCATGAAAGGTGCATAAGATTTATCTTGAGTTAGGTTAATGCTAGTTAGTGCTAGGTTAGCTGAGTTGGTAGAGTGTTAGCCTTGAATGTGAAAGCTTCACGGTTCGACTCCCACTCACTGCCTAGTAGCCCATGTCGACGGAAAACTTAGCGGGTAAAATCATTTCTCTCCGTGGGGCGTGTAAAAGAACAGCGCCTTTGAACAAAGCGGAAAAGGCGCTCAATAAATTATCAAACATTAACATTTACATTTTGGAGTTTGTCGTAGATTATTAAGTTCATCATTACCTTCTCAATGTCATTTCAATGACTGTTAATTTATTCAACTGGTTAACTACATCTGCTTACTACCACAAGCATGCACGAAACCTCAATTCGAACAATAAAAGTAATTTCCTTTTAATTTAACCTACAACTATTATTGATTAAATTAAAATAAACTTACTCGTAGTCATTGAGAAATTCGTTTCTATAAAAATCATAAAAAAATTTACAAACAAAACTACTAAGAAGTAATTATAATTTAATTATATAAGTAATAAAAAAAATATAAAAATCAATTGCTGACAGTTGTTAATGAAAAATGAGCCCACGAATTCCAACACAAAGCGACCATATATTGAAATTGGTATTTTCTTTTTAAAAAGTTGAATGGATAATTTCAATACATTTTAACATAAAATAATTTGAATGTAAAAGTATTTTCCAAACATACGTTTTAGGCAGATGAAAGATTGTTCAACTTCACACAAATAAGAAGGAATCCATTTGGAATCAGAAATGAAAGAGCATTGAATTTGTGCTGCTGGTGTTCCATTTTGCCATTTGAAGTATTCGGCTTTTTTTCCTGAAAGGTTTTTAATTTGAATAAAAATATTATTTTAATAGTTTTTAAGCAAACAAATTATTTGTCCAACCTGATGTCAACCAATAAAAATCCTTGTTTTTACTTCCCAAATTCAGCCAGCAAAATGAGGTATTCAACTCTCCCCATGTGGCAAATGCCGATTCAACTACATCTTGATATTCCTGGTTGTATATCTCTAACAACACAGAGTTATTTTGTAAACATTCAGTTTGAGCATCATTGAAAGACTTCCTAAAGGTGTATCCTTGAGAGTACAAACAAATGTTGAGATTGTAATTGCAGTAGTCAAGAGCAGTCAGGATATTCAACATTTGAATTAGAAACAACCCCAAATCTGTATGGCAATAAATTTACAAATACTCAATTTAAACCAATTTATATTACAATTAGAAAAAATATTTTTATTATACAGTTTCTATTACTTACAAGTTTGTTTACCGATCATTCTGCTACGAAAAATATAAAAAAAATACCAAACTACTTCTCCATTGCTAGCTTTATAAGGTTCACATCAATTAATCAGCTTAATTAATTATGTTCAATATAGAATATTGTATCAATTGAATTCAACGAATGTTTCATAGCAGCCATTGTATTGTTACCATTGTTTATTTATTGTATATTTATTACTTCTTCTTATGCCTCATTTTCTCAAAAGTAACTTTTCGTGGGAGGTATATATACTTATTAATAAACATTCAAATTTACCTAGCACAATTCATTTAACTTCCTCTAATGTCAAAACAACAAATAATAGTTGCTGAAATTTAATTTCTTAGAAATTTATTAAATGAATTGAAAAATCAAATTTAAAATAACCAAGAAACACTTAATAATCTTTTTCAAAATTGCTTTTATTTAAATTATTATAAAATATTTTATTATATTAAAAATTTACACATTAAAAATCAGCAAACATATCTCCATATTTGTCTTCTTCTGCAACATCAATCTTAAGTTCTTTGTCTTTAAAGGTCTCCAAATTATCTTTTTTCTCTGGCAAGTAAGGAGCAGGAACCTGTGAAGATCAAAATGATAATTTACAGTCACGATAATATTCACCGATGTTTTTTTTTACCCTAATAAGTATTCAAAATAAACAATCTGTGGATTAATTTATAATTATTATTTTTTATTAAACACTTTAAATCAATTCTGTAATAAACTGCAATTACCATTTTAAAAAAGAGAGCTTCCCACTGAACATCGGAAAACCATGGGTGCTTCCTGATTGCACTGGAACCACTCCGGGTACATCCGTACCTTTTCTTAACATTGGGATTGAGAAGATTTTTGATCAAGTGTGCCAATTCTTTCTCCATGTTGTCAGGTATTTCGAGCTGTTGACGTACAAAAGACTTGTTTTAGATACGAAATTATGAAATTGTTTATTCAATATATGTTTTAACATGCAAAGTAGGTTTAGATGAAATTAAAATAGGTTTGTAAAAGAATCACAATGATATTAAAAACATTTAAACAGCCTCGGCGTAGAAACAGTTCAAAACAATGAACTGTTATTAGAAAATATTTCCTTCAACATAATTTATATATCATTAAATTAAAATACTAAACTCAATTTAAACACTAATAAAACAAAAACTGTACATATTAAAAGCATTTTTGAATGTGTAAAAATCTGATTATCTTACAGAAGCCACATGATTTTGAAATTATTCAATACAACCAAAATCTAAAATAAAAATTAAAATCATTAAAAAATAAACTTTCATATTGATCTTCTAACCTGGGCTGCGATAATTTTCTTATATTGATCTTTCTTTTCATCTGCATCGAATGGTATTTTCCCCGTAGCCATTTCGTACATTACAACTCCGAATGCCCACCAGTCTACAGATTGGTCGTATCCCTATTAAATGAACACGCAAGTGAAAAAAAAAGAAAATTGAAGCATGTGAAAAGAAATTTAAAGTAGGTTTATGCCAATAGAACTAATTTTGAGTTAAAAATGAACTTGAATAAAAATTTAAAATCAAAAATTTATACGTGATGAAGTCAAATGTAACTTTACCTTTTCATTCTTGTTAAACCGTAACTTGACAATCTCCGGAGCAAGGTAATCAGAGGTACCGCAAAATGTTCGAGTCTTTCCATCTAAGACTTTTGCAAACCCAAAATCAGCCAGCTGTGAAATAATAAAATATTGAAAATACGGTTGTAATTAGATAAACTGTAATGATGAAAACTTCAATAAAAGCTGATAAATATGAATAATTGTTACAGCACACATTTTAAAAAAAACTTTTTTTCAACAAACCATTTTAAATACACAAAGGCATATAACAACCACAATTTTAAAACAAAATAATCGTAGCCTAGTGTCATACAATACCTTGATGTATCCTTGCTGGTCTATCAGGATGTTTTCTGGTTTCAGATCTCTGTATATAACCTTGATATCGTGCAAGTATTCCAAGGCCATGACGATTTGAGAAGAATAAAACAAAACCTGAGACTTTCTGTAAGAGCGAAAGAAATGTTTACTAACGAGATTTATAATATCAGTGACGTTTGATTTTGTTTTCGATTTCTACAAACACAAATGTATGTATTTTTGACAGAAGTTAAAAATTATTTGTTATCTAATATCATCAATAAATTGTCAGATTAGCTAGATATTGAAAGACAAAGTTTTAAATTATTAGTTTTAAAAGCTACTTAATAACAGCACATTATAGTTATAGAAAATAAAATACAATAAATTAAAAAATCTTACTTACGGAAGTTCAACTTGTTCGCATGTCAAATCAAAAAGTTCTCCTTCAACATATTCCATGCCTAAATAAAGATAGGAATTGTCCTGTCAAAAAAGATAAACATAAATGTTTTTTATCAAGCCAAGGGAATCTTCTATTTAACTATTTAACTTTCTCCTGATAACAATGTCTTCTTTACAAAGTGTTTGCTTACGTTAAGTGGCATTTTATCGTAAGCAGTAAGCAGAATACGCATAATAGATTCTACCGTAAAAGTTATTAAATATTAAAACAGTCGGTGCTTATTAACTTATTAAAATTCAGTTTCTGTTTGAATGTTTGTTTACAATGGGAAAACCCAAGCGATGTGGACTTGAAGTAGGTTTTCTTTTTCAACCCAAAAAGTTATTTGCTTAAGAAAAAATGTATTGCTATTAGAAAAACGTTTGTTTAAGATAATTTATAAAAATATTAACTCATAAAAAATTATTTGGAATCTTAACAAAATTCTTTTAAAACGGTTATATTTAAAAGCATATATTATGTAACCATGCATATTTACTACATTTATGCTTGTAAAAAATTAGTTGAAACTAACAAGTAACAGAAAAAAAGAGTTTTTCAACACAAACTTTTGTTCCAAATACACTCGATTTAGAAATACGAAAGATGTCCAAGTTAAGTTTTTTTTTTAATTGAATCATGTATTGTCATCCAATATAAAGCTATGCTGAACGTTTCCGCTTCTTAGCTAGTCAAAAAGCTGGTTAAATTTTACTTGCAAGATTTGTGTGCAGAAAAAGCCACACACACACAAACAAAGATTGTAACATAAATAAAAGTTTGTAAGAAATGATCTAACCATAAAATGACATTTGAGTTTAACTACAAATGGAAAATTAATACTCTGTAAAAGTTTTCTTTCGTTCACTACGTATTCTGTTTGGTTCTTGTCCACAATCTGGCAAAGAAAATGCAATTTAGGTATATTTTCGTCTTACGTTTTAAATTTAAGTTGAACAAGTTCTCAATTGATTCATACCATTTGTTTTTGCATAATCTTCATGGCACAAACCATACCAGATGAACGATGTCTTGACAGCACCACACTCCCAAATCCTCCTGTTCCAAGCGTTCTCAGCCATTCCAATTCCTCTCGTTTAATATTACTTGCCTAGAGAAGAAAAATCATTATTAAATTTAATATGCAAAGTTTTGACATATTGTAAAGTTCTGATTTAAAATTAAATTAAACTTCAGCATTTTATTAGTGCTGAATCAATGCGCTTTCATTCATTCTTGATCTCATATGTCTCATGTGATTTTAAAAATACAGTAGTACTTCCCTTTTAGGACTTTGATAATCTCACAAATATCCGGTCGTAAAAATGGGGTGGTCGTAATTTAGGGAGATAATCAGCAAAAAACGATTGGGAACGAGGGGGTATTAAATTGGGAGGTCGCTTGTGGGAAAGTACCACTGCAGTTTAAGATTATCAAATTGCGCAACTGATAAGTAAAAAAAAGGTGTAGAAATAGCTTAATAAGAATGCTCTACGTTCAAATACATAATACCCTAATATTTAATGTCACATCTGTTTAGTGCTGTGAGATAAACGTTAAAAAACAAGAAATAGGTACACATATTTTTAGATCGTGAAACATTTGATTAACATACCTTGTGGTTTTGATATGTGTATTTAAATTTAAATTCTTTCTTCAAGTCTTTTATGGTTGTTTTATCTGCAAAATAAATTGAAATTTTGTATATACTTATTTATAAGTTTATAGTAAACAAAAAACCATATTTATATAAATTGGTTGAAAAACAATTCTTACAAAAATGTTTTGTCGGGTCGCTTTTTCTTTTGTGTTTGTCAATTTTTTTCAGAATCCACCGAGCAAAAAAGCCTTTAAGAAAAAAAGAAAAAAAAATAAATTATTAGTAATTAAGTTTAAAACACAAATCATACATTTCCTACTCTTTTCTAGTAGCCCATTTACAAAAAAAATTAGCTGGTTAACTCGTTTCTTCATGGGCCATAAGAAACGTTCTGTAAATATTCACATAGAATATTTGAGTGGTATTTACATTACTTTCATTTAACATACCGCTGGTACGTTATTAATGAACATGCAACTGTTGATTCTAAGCACAGTGGTCTTTAACAAGATTTATTTTATTTAATGGGCTATTACATTTTAGACGTAAAGCTAAATATTTTTTGTATGCAGCCTACAAAAATTCTGATTAAAGTAAATCAAAATTAATTAGGCAGTTATACTAAAACTTTATTGAATGTACGGACAGCTATTCTATTAAAATTAAAATACAATTGTACAATAAGATAAGTTTTGTTTCATATTCATAAGCAATTTAATTTTTTACTTTGCATGGTTTTGAAACACATTTTGTTTGAAAAATTAAAAACTCGTTTGATTTTTTTAAATTTTTTATTTGATTTATACGTAATATCATTGATATTAGTTCATATTTTTATCGTTGCTCTGATATAACTTAAAAAATTGTGTTTTCATTATATATATAAATATATATATATATATATATATATATATATATATGTTATATATATTAATGAACATGCAACTGTTGATTCTAAGCACAGTGGTCTTTAACAAGATTTATTTTATTTAATGGGCTATTACATTTTAGACGTAAAGCTAAATATTTTTTATATGCAGCCTACAAAAATTCTGATTAAAGTAAATCAAAAATAATTAGGCAGTTAAACTAAAACTTTATTGAATGTACGGACAGCTATTCTATTAAAATTAAAATACAATTGTACAATAAGATAAGTTTTGTTTTATATTCATAAGCAATTTAATTTTTTACTTTGCATTGTTTTGAAACACATTTTGTTTGAAAAATTAAAAACTTGTTTGATTTTTTAAAACTTTTTATTTGATTTATACGTAATATCATTGATATTAGTTCTTATTTTTATCGTTGCTCTGATATAACTTAAAAAATTGTATTTTCATTATATATATATATATATATATATATATATATATATATATATATATATATATATATATATATATATATATATATATATATATATATATATATATATATATATATATATATATATATATATATATATATATATATATATATATATATATATATATTTGTCTTTGGGTCAGTTGCGATAATCCTCCTGATGAAATAGAGGCTTCAAGTTTCAGAAAAATATTTATAATTTTTAAAACCTATTTCACATAATAACAAAATTTAAACATCTATCACAAAAGAAAAGCAATTTATTTTCCCTTTTTTGTTTTAAAATAATCAGTTTAACGCTCCAAAATTAGCAAAATATATGATCTCTTAAGACCTGATTTTAACTTAAATTAAAAAAGGAAACGAAGCCGAATTCAACACTTGTTAAGAAACCAACTATATGAAAATGCTCATTTAAAAAGTTGTGCTTTAATGTGTAAAAACACTTAGATCATTGAATCTACGACAAATTAAAAAAAATCGTTAATGAAACATCTTATGAACATAGTAAACAGTTGAATCAAATGTGGTTTCAAAGTTTTGTTACAAAATCATAACGATATTTTAAAACATTCTCGAACCTAATATTTAAAACAATTAAATTGTTATGTTAATTAGTCAAAATTAGAAATCAAAAATTTTAAATCTTTAAGTCTAAAAATAAATTAAAAATCCCATAGCAAAATTGTTTGAAAAATAGCACCATCCAGTTAATTGATTAGTTGTTTCAGCGGCAGTTTTAATTCAAAAATGTTCTCTTCCTGCAATTTTTTTAAATTTAAAGGTTATTATAAGTAAAACATGAGATTAACAAAAAATAAAAAAATAAACTAAAGAGAAAAAACCAATTAGTGATTATCTCTAAATTAAATTACCAAACACGTAAAAAGGTTAGGATATTAAAAATAAACTCTACTAATTTGGTTTAAAATTATAATTTATTTAAAAAAAACTTTTATAATATTTTAATGAATTCCAAACCAAAATTTACTTTTTATTTTTTATTTCCTCAAACGGCAAATCTTCCAAAAAATAACGGAATCAGTAACAGCACAAAATGAGCTTTCAGTTGAATTGCACCGTCTGAAATACATGAAGTTGGGCAAATTTATTTAAACTTACGAAACTTTTTGGTAGTTGTACATAGATAAAATTTTATTGTTATTCTTTTTAGTGGGCCGGCTAACTGATCGAAAACCCCTTTATTGTGCAAAGGCTATTGACAAAATAAAACAGTTCCTGTGATAATACGCTATTCATACAGGTGCTGGACTGAAAAAAGTGATTTTTTTCTCTAAATTTCCCAGAATGTGGCAATATCAGGCAATTACAAACATATTTTGTTCTGATTACAAATATGTAACTTTTTTGCTTGTTGCAGTGAGCCGGCCCACTAGTTTGAATATTGTTTTTTAACTCAAGATTTCCTGAAGAAGAATGTAATGATAAATTTAAATATTTATATGATTTGAGTTTAACTAGTTTTTAAAAATCTACACATAACAATGTTAACCAGTAGTTGTGCTACTAGTCGTTGTCGTCGTTGTAGTAGCAGTTGTAGTTGGTGTACTTCCAGTTATTGTTGAAACTGTTAGTTTTTTATTAGTTGTTTTTGAAGTAGTTGTTGCTGAACGAGTTGATGTTCTACCAGTTGTTGATGAAATTGCTGGTTTGACCGTTGTTGTTGCTGGTCTAGATGTTTTACCAGCTGATATTGCTGGAGTAGTTTGTAAAGAAATGCTAACAGCTGTTTTTTCTTGTTGAGATGCAATTATTTTTTGTCTATTAATTTGATAAAACTATAAAACTTGAAAATTATTTTTCATAAATTGTTTTGTTATCTGTATAATTATAATTACAACAAACTGAAGCAAGGAATTTTAAATATCTAATAACATTTTGTGACATGAACCACTATTATGTGATTTGTCTAAGAAATTGCATAAATAACATTGTATACTATATTTACTTATGGGTGAAGAGGATGGAAAAAGAGTCTCAGTGTTCATTGTTTTTGATTCTTCGGCTGGCAAAGTTTCTGTGGTTATAAAATTAAAACTTCTGTTCAAAAAACATATATTTAAAAACTTTTTAATTAATTGAAAAAAGTTTTTGATTAAAACGACTATGTATTTTATAAATTTTTAGAACATAATTTAATTACTGTCTAACTAATTGATCTCGTTTCTAAAAATGTTTGAAGGTCACAACAAATTATTATCATTAAGGTATAGAAACTTAATGCTTTAATTTAATAATTATTTGCATTTTGGCGCTCAATTCATTCAGTAATATTCTGTAAAAACACTGATTCCAAATAAAATCAGGTTATATAAAACAAATAAAAAAGTTTTAAAGTTGTTTTCAATTTATAGACTTAGTTTTGCTATTTGATTTACTTTTTAGCTGGAAGTTTTAAAATTCTAGCTGGTCGGAAAGTTGGCTTAATTTAATTAAAAGATTTTGAAACACAAGATAACCAGATAAGAGAAATCACACCAATAATGCAATTTAAAATTTTTAAAAAACTATAAAAGGTTTAATTGCTTTCAATTAAAATATTTCATAAATTTTGTTTTTAGAGTTTTTCTATTATTTCTGATTACTAGCCAGTTTTTCTAAATCCAGAAAAAATACTGTAGTTTCAACAACATTTACCTATCACTGTTGGATCAGAAATAGGATCAGTATCACTGCTTGTTTCTGTTGGTTCTGGTTCTGGTGTTGTCTCAGTTACTGAAACAAAAAAACAGGCAAACAATTATTTAAATTTTTCACAACACGTTTTAATATTTTCTAATACTTTTATGTAAATCCAATCACTCGCAAAGCAAATTTTAGTATAGCTTAAACATTTACCTGCCAATGTTGAACTGGTATCATCAAAGGTTATATCTAGTACCGTTGTCTCCGTGGTTGCTTCAGTTTCTGGAGCTGTTTTAATGCAGAAATAGTACAAAAACAGTTCAATAATTTTAGTTAAGATAGATATGTATATATATATATATATGTTTTATTTTTATTTTTTATTAGCTCATAGTCCTTTATACCAAGTGTTTTAAAACCGAAATAGCTGTATGCTGGAAGCACCTAAGTACTTCCTGTCGTGGATCATAATTTGATCCTTTTAACTTGTATTTTCTCTTTTCTCTAGGCTTAAGACTGGCTTGTGAAAACATGGCAGAGTTTGCGTCAGTGTTGTCTGGATGGCAGGGCTATTGACAGTCTGGTCGCAGAGACGGCTGAGACAGTGGAGGACACGGTTCTGGACCAGCGTGTTGCTGGTAAAGAAAATGTTGTGGGTTGCTGCGGAAAAACCTAGTGCAAACATGAGTCTACTAGCTGGCCTTGGAGAATGGAACAGATAGCAGCCAGACAAAGGCCGCAAATCAGATAGAGTATGTAAGCAAAATAATAACTTTGATACAGTTTCTTGGCATGGCGCTGCAGAAGTGGTTTTTGTAGCTGAGTGTTGCAGGACCCTGGGAGTCGTCGGACCCGTCCGAAGAGTTTCGGTAACACCTGATTACTTAAAAACACTTATATGCTAAAAATTGTTTTTTTAAGCCCCGCCAGATTCAGCGAAAAATCCAGTAGAGATGCGGGGTATGAACCCCCTTACTAGATTACTGTGAAACGAGAGTGCACACGGGCACATGCGCACCTATAAAGTTCTGACATCTCTGGAGGATAGCAGGAAAATCCGAAGCTAAGATATGGCTTATATATGATTGTTACACATGCGTACAAACACATATACATTGGCTATTTCATTTTGATTTAATAAAAGAAATAAGTAATACAACTGAAAAAATGCACGATACATGTTATTTAAATTAACATGGTTTGTTCTCTAAGATTACTTGGAAACTTAACTAAGTACAAGGAACAGAGTGTAAATTTGTTAAAAGTAATTTAATGGTTATTTTAAATGTATTTGAAACAATAGTTAATTGGTACTATAAAAATGAAACTTCACTTGTTGTTATCTCTGTTGTTGTTGGTGGTTTAGGAACATCTGTAAAATAGAAATATTAGTAAAAAAGTCATTAGGTGAATTTTTGTAGGCTGCTTTCAAACGTTTATAAAATTGTGCTTTTTTTAGTAACAGTTTACTGCCACAGTTCATTGTTCATATTGTTGCCATGATGTTTTATCAAAAATTATTTTTTTCAATAAATTTAAAAAAAATGCTGTTTAAAAGTATTTTTTAACTGAATCAAAACAATATGCCGAAAAACTGTTTTTATTTTGAAAATGCAAAGAATAAAACATACATTTTAAGCAGATGACTGGCTGGCTACCGTTACAGGCACTGGCACAAAGCCATTTAGTTTCAACAATGAAAGAACATGGACAATTATAAGGAGGTTTTCTATCAACATTATTAAAATTGAAGTAATCTGCTTTTTTGCCTGGTTTGTTTTTTAAGTTTGGAAAAAGTTTGTCATAAAAATTCATCAATAATAATTAATTTAAATATATGATTAATTTACGAACCCGATGACAACCAATAGAAACCATCATCTTTGTATCCTAAATTCAACCAGTTGTAAGCTGTTTTAAAAAGTCCCCACTGCTCAAATGCTGCTTCAACAACATTTTGATATGATTGGTTGTAAATTTCTAATAATACAGAATTGTTTTGTTGACATATTAGTTGAGCATTGGTTAAATTTGTCAAAATGGTGTATTCTTTGGTATACAAGCAAATACTGAGGTTGTCGTCACAGTAGTCGAAAGCAGTTAAGATATTCACCGTCATCATTAGAAATACCCACATATCTAAAAAAATTAAAACGAAATTCATATAAGTAATTTTACATAACAATTCATAGTTGACTTCAAACAACTCACAAATTAGTCTTGCTGCCATTTTGCTGCAGAAATCACAAAGAGAATTCTGAAAAGATTGGTTGCCGACTGTAAGTTTTTTAATAGAATCATTTCATGCTATATTGTATTACTAACACAAAACCTGACCAATTGAGTGCTTTCATTTCAGCTCTGTTTCAATTAGCCTAACTTGAAACTTCCGTGTATAGTTTGAAACGTTTAGCGACGTTCTTAGATCTTATTAGGAGCAAGGAGTTCACTCGCATTGCTAAAGGGGTAGGCGCCTATAAATGGCTGCCTCTGCAAAAAACCCTTCAGTGGCCTTGAAGTCCTTTAGGATTTACGCCATTCTAAATATTGTCAAACATTATTAACATCATTATTAATTAAATATTAGAAAGTTTGTATTTTCATAAAATCAGGTTTGTAGTCTTTATATGTACTAATACTAATACTAACTAGGAAACGCTTGAAATCCCCCTAAATTTTTTGTACTTAAATTTGCATAAAAAATGCTTATTGACTGTAAGTTGCACAATGAAATTCATTTTACGCCTAATGAATGACATGCCCACAAATTGCTCTTTTCGATGTCAACACCTCTGTTTAAATCAAGCTAACATAAGACTTTATTGTAGAGCAAGAATCGTTTAGACAAAGTTTAAAATTTTTTGATTCAACAAAAGACAGATTGTTTGTTTCTGAAGTAACTATTGCGTCGCTCAAATGTCAACACTTCTACTACACCAGAGTGTCCCCCTTATCGGTTCGACGTGGTAATTGGGTCAGAAAGCAAAAATAATTTATTAAAATAGTTTGTAATTTATTATACAAAACTAAAATGGGTTTAATTTAATAAAATTAAATCTATCTCAGAAAAACATGGATTTAGGAAATCAGAATTTTGTATAATTTTAAAAACTTTATGTTTATGATTTATTTGGTGCCGATCAAGACGAGTTGGTTCATGTTACTTTATTAGTAAAGGGAATGGGTAGGTGTTTAGTAGAGTATGTGGTTTGGGTCACTTTCTTAGTAAATTATGTGGTTGGGTTCCTCTTCTTAATAGAGTATGTAAGTTGGATCGGATTACTTTTTCTGTAAAATGCGGGTTGGGTCTGGTTACCTTTTTAGTAAAGCGTGCAGGTTGAGTCAGGTCATTTTTAGCAGAGTTAGCAGTGTGGTTCAAGCTGATCAAAATTTTGTGGTGGGTAGGGTCTGGTATGGCCTGGTCGTTTCTGTATACGTTTGGTTTGGTCGGGTCTCTTTCTCAGTATGAATAGGATAGTTTCTGTACACGTTTTGTTTGAATTGGCTATGGTTTGCAAAGTGTCTTTCTAAACATTTATTGTCCACACTAACAAGGAAAATTAAAAAAAAAAACCCTGAATTTTAAGAATCTTGTTAGCATGAAGGACTGTTTTTAGACTGCAAACTTTATACTAAAATTTTTTCAGTGCATTGAATGAATTACACAAAAATGATTCTATACAACGCTTTTTTTATTCAATTAATCAAATAAAATTGTCTATCGCCTTTTCATAAATTCAAAGACTTCAATGAAGATCGTGACTTTCTTGTCAAGCAAGAGCTGTCAGCAGGGTTCTTAGTTATTAATAATAAAAACATAATAGAAAGAATGTGTTATTATAAAGACACTTTTGTATTGCTCCTGTGTACACGTCTGACTAGGGAAACGTACGTAAACCCCTTGAATATCGCCAAACTTGTTTGCTAATAAGAAAGCAAATTATTCTAGTATTGTTGATCTCTAGTAAAAAAAACTGAATAACGCTCATTTAAAAAATTGGATTCAATGTGCAATAGAAATAAAATATTTCACAAAACATTTAGAACATCGAATCTACGACAAAGTAACAAAAATGATAAATGAAACATCAAATAAACATTGTAAACAGTTGAATTAGTTGTGGCTCCGAAATTTGTTTTAAAAAATCCTAACGATTTTTTAAAGCATTCTGGAACTTAATATTTAGAACAATGAAATAATTATGTGTATTAGTCAAAATTAGAAAACATACATTTTAACTAATTAAAAAATCCCAAGGTATGATTGTTTGAAAATAGCACCATCCAGTTAATTGATTAGTGGTTTCAAAGGCAGTTTTAGTTCAAGTGTGTTCTTTCCTGCAATTTGTAAATTTAACTAATAAAAACATGAGATTAGAAAAAAAGACCAATGTAAAACTACCGACACAAAACTAATTAAAATTAGGTTTTAAATTATTTTAAGAATCACATAAATAAGCCAGGAAATTTTTATTATTATACTAAACTCTTTTTTTTTAATTCACGTCATTTTAAAAATAAACTTTTAGTTATATTTTTAATAAATTCCAAACCAAAATTTACTTTTTTTCATTTCTTCACACGGCAAATCTTCCAAAAATTAACGGAATCAGTAACAACACAAAATGAGCTTTCAGTTGAATTGCACTGGCTGAAATAGGCGAAGTAAGGCAAACTTATTTAAACTTACGAAACATTTTTTGTACTTTTACATAGATAAACTTTTTATTGAGTACATAATATTTAAGTTATTCTTTATGAATATTGTTTTATAACTCAAGATTTCTAAAAGAAGAATGTAATGATAAATTTAAATATTGATATGATTTGAGCTTTACTAGTTTTTAAAAATCTACACATAACAATATTAACCAGTAGTTGTTGGAGTAGTAGTTGTGCTACTAGTTGTTGTCATCGTTGTAGTAGCAGTTGTGGTTGGTGTGCTTCCAGTATTTTTTGAAACTGTTAGTTTTTTACTAGTTGTTTTTGAAGTAGTTCTTGTTGAAAGAGTTGATGAAATTGCTGGTTTGACAGTTGTTGTTGCTGGTCTAGATGTTTTACCAGCTGTTGTTGCTGGAGTAGTTTGTCTACCAGTTAGTAAAGAAGTGCTAACCGCTGTTTTTTCTTGTTGAGATGAAACTGTTTCTTTGTCTATTAATTAAGATCGGTTTTCTAAAAATAGCCCGCTACATTTGATAAGACTATAAAACTTGAACATAATTATTTATCAATTGTTTTGTTATCTGTATAATTATAATTACAGCAAGCTGAAACTTTACACAAGGTGTTTTTATTGTATAATTAGTATTTTGTGTCATGAAACACTATTGTGTAATTTGTCTAAGAAATTGCATAAATAACATTGTCTACTATATTTACTTATGGGTGGAGAAGATGGAAAAGGAGTCTCAGTGTTCATTGTTATTGATTCTTCGGTTGGCAAAATGTCAGTGGCTATAAAATAAAACTTCTATTCAAAAACATATATTTAAAAACGTTTTAATTAATTGAAAAAATGTTTTTGATTAAAACTACTATGTATATTATAAATTATTAGAACAAAATTTAATTACTGTCTAACTAATTGATCTTGTTTCTAAAAATGATTGAAGGTCACAACAAATTATTATTACTAAGGTATAGAAACATAATGATTTAATTTAATAATTATTCGCAGTTTGGCTTTCAACTCATTTAGTATTATTCTGTAAAAACACTGATTTCAAATAGAATCAGGTTAAATAAAACTAATAAAAAAGGTTTTAAAGTTGTTTTCAATTTATAAACTTAGTTTTGCTATTTGATTTACTTTTTTGCTGAAAGTTTTAAAATTTTAGCAGGTCGGAAAATTGGCTTAAATTTATTAAAAGATTTTTTCTAACACAAGATAACCAGATAAGAGAAATCACACCAATAACGCATATAAACCTTTAAAAAACTAAAAAGGTTTAATTGCTTTCAATTAAAATATCTCCTAAATTTTGTTTTTAGAGGTTTTTTAATATTTTTGCTTACTAGCCAGTTTTTCTAAATCCAGAAAAATTTACTGTAATTTGAACAACATTGACCTATTACTGTTGGATCAGAAATAGGATCAGTATCACTGCTTGTTTCTGGTTCTGGTGTTGTCTCAGTTACTGAAACATAAAACCAAACAAGTAATTATTTAAATTCTTTACAACACGTTTTAATATGTTTTAATACTTATATGTAAATCCAATCACTCGCAAAGCAAATTTTATTGTAGATATTACATTCACCTGGCAATGTTGAAGTGCTTTCGTCAAAGATTGTATTTTGTTCTGTTGTTTCCGTGGGTGTTTCCGTTTCTGGAGCTTTTTTAATACAGAAATAGTACAAAAACAGTTCATTAATTTCAGTTAAGATAGATATGATATGTATATTCAAATTTAAAATTTTTAAAACAATAGTTAATTGTTACTATAAAAATGAAGACCTCACTTGTTGTTATCTCTGGTGGTTTTGGAACAACTGTTTAATAGAAACACTATTAGAAAATGTCATTAAGTGAGTTTTTAGGCTGATTTCAAGCATTTATAAAGTTGTGCATCTTTTTCTTTTATAACATTTTGCTGCCACAGTTTATTGTTTTTAATTTTGCCACGATTGTTTTGTCATATTTTAATTTTTTCAATAAATTCAAACAATTTGTTTACAAGTATTTTTAACAGAAACAAAACAATATGCCACAAAATTGTTTTTTTTTTCAAAACATTGTAATGTTAAAACATACATTTAAAGCAGATGAATGCGTGATCAGAGTTACATGCACCGGCAGGAATCCATTTATTATTAACAATGAAAGAACATGGACCATTAAATGCAGCATTTCCACCATCCCAGTTGAAGTAATCGGCTTTTGTGCCTGGTTTGTTTTTCAAGTTTAGAAACAGTTAAACAATTATAATTAATTTAAATATAAAATAATTAACGAACCCGATGTCAACCAATAGAAACCATCATTTTGGTATCCTAAATTCAACCAGTTGTAACCTGTTTTGAAATCTCCCCACTGAGCAAACGCTGCTTCAACAACATCTTGATATGATTGGTCGTAAATTTCTAATAATTTAGAATTGTCTTGTTCACATAATAGTTGAGCATTGGAAAAATTTGCCCTAGGAGACCATCCTTTGGAAGACAAGCAGATGCTGAGATTGTCGTCACAGTATTCGAGAGCAGTTAAGATATTCACCGTCATCGTTAGAAATACCCACAGATCTAGAAAAGTTAAAAAATATGACTACATTCCTTTTAAATATTATTTTCTAGTGATTTATAGTTTAATTCAAACAACTCACAAATTTGTCTTTTTGCCATTTTGCTGCAGAAATCACAAAGAGAAATCTGAAAAATGTGTTTGCCGTCAGTAAGTTTTATAATAGAGTCATTTAACTCTATATTGAATTAATGGCACAAAACCTGTTTCATTGAAAGCTTGCTTTCATCTCACTTCTGTTTCAATAAGCCTAACTTGAAACTTCCGTGTTGAGCCAGAATTGTTTAGCGACGGTCTGAGATCCTATTGGTTCAATATAAGAAAGTTTGTATTTTTTATAAAGTCAGTTTTGTAGTCCTTATGTGTACTAATACTAATACTAACTAGAAAACATGAGGAAACCCCCCAAATTCCTTGTATAAAAATTTGCATAAAAATTGTTTTTTTGACTGTAAGTTGCACAATGAAATTCATTTTACGCCTAATGAATGACATGCCCACAAATTGCTCTTTTCGATGTCAACACCTCTGTTCAAATCAAGCTAACATAAGACTTTATTGTATAGCCTGAATCGTTAAGACAAAGTTTCAAAATTCTTTCGATTCAACAAGAGAAAGATTGTCTTTTTCTGAAGTAACTATTGCGTTGCTCACGTGTCTACACTACTACTACACCAGAGTGTCCCCCTTATCGGGTCGTCGTGGGGGTCAGGTCAAAAAGCAAAAATAATTTATTAAAGTAGCGTGTAATTTATTATACAAATCTAAAGTGGGTTTAACTTAATAAATTTATATCTATCTCAGAAAAAAATAGATTTTAGAAATCAAAATTTTGTTTAATTTAAAAAACTTTATGTTTATAAATTATTTTGTGCGGTCAAGACGAGTTGGTTACTTTTTCAGTAAAGGGAATGGGCAGGTGTGGTCACATTTTTCAGTAAATTATGTGGGTTGTGTCCTCTTCTTTTAATAGAGTATGTACGTTGTATCGGGTTACTTTCACAGTAAAATGCGGGTATGGTCTGCTTACTTTCTCAGTAAAGTGTGCAGGTTGAGTCGAATCATTTTTAGTAGAGTTAACAGTTTGGTTCAAGCTGATCAAAATTTTGTGGCGAGTAGGGTCTGGTATGAATTGGTTGTTTCTGTACACGTTTTGTTTGAAATCAGCTATGGTTTGCACAATGTTTTTCTAAACATTTATCGTCTACACCAACTAAGGAAAATTAAAAAAAAACCCTGAATTTTAAGAATCTTGTTAGCATGAAGGACTGTTTTTAGACTGCAAACTTTATGCTAAAATTACCTTGCAGTGCATTGAATGAAATACACAAAAATGGCTTTATACAACGCTTTCTTCAGTCAATTAATCAAATAAACTTGTCTATCGCCTTTTCATAAATTCAAAGACTTCAATGAAGATCGTGACTTCCTTGTCAAGCAAGAGCTGTCAACAGGGTTCTCAGTTATTAATAATAAAAACATAATAGAAAGAATGTGTTATTATAAAGACACTTTTGTATTGCTCCTGTGTACACGTCTGACTAGGAAAACGTACGAAAAACCCTTGAATATCACAAAACTTGTTTGCTAATAAGAAAGCAAATTAATTTTAGTATAGTTGATCACTAGTGAAAAACTAAATATTATATTGTTTAATTCTTTTTTAGGTTATTATTTTTACAAGGAGTTGCATATTTGGATGTTGTCTGACACCTCTATAAAAAATGTAGCCAAACAATTTAGAACTGTTAGAAGTTTAATACAATACTTACATTTGATCACTACAATAGATCTATTTATTAAAAAGAACTGAACTTTTGGTTTAAATTTGCTAATTATAAAATTTTCTACAACTAATTTCCATTTAAAATACAAATTCGAAACCTCGATTAAAAATTTTAACTTGTTTTAATTAGCTGAAAATATAACAAAATTAAAGAAATTTCTTTTGTGTTAATATTTTGATCAGAATTTGTTTTATTGTAATTTAGGTTAAATTAAACACTATCAAATTGTAAAATCAAAACAAAGTCAAATAACTTGAAAGAAAACATGAAAATATCTAATACTACCATTAACAAACATATTTACATTAAATTTCGCCAACTGAACATCTAAATATGAAAAGGCCAAACGACTACATCAACAGATGGTAACAGTTATAAATAACTAATTGGGACAACCGGGGTTTTTTGCGACTCAGCATATAGCCTTTGATTTAAAAAGTATCATATTGCTATAATGTTACAACCTTGTGTAAATATTTAAAAACGTGTTCTATTGATATTCGACTAAATGATCATAAATACAGATGATCTTCATATATAGCTGATCCTAATGTTTCGTATTTATCCATTGATGATATTGTCGGAAAAGGCTGGTTTTGTTGGTCTTGATAAGTGTTTGGTCTGACTGATGGGCCGCTACTCATACTGTGAAGGGACGGAAGTGGACGTTTTGAAAATTTGCTTTTGGGACGTAAGGTGTCGTTGTCTGTAGTCGTCGTCATCACTATTGGAGTTTGTTGCTGGTTCTTTTTATATCTTTTAAAGCAAAACAAACAAAATTTAGTAAACTGAATTAATAGTTGTTAATTGTAAAGAAGATTTAATGAGCAAATACACATTTTTTTTTAAAATAATTACTGAAATAAAATTCAACAAAATTCAAAATTAAAAATAATTATTTCTTACACTTAAAAAAAATTTAAACTAAAATAAAAACGTTTCTTACTTCTGGCAATAGAAACAGGCAACGAAGAATAAAATGGAGGAAACTACAAAAAGGATCGATACTGTTACGAGACATGCAATCAGCGTTGTCACAAGATCTGTCAGTTTTTTTAAAATAACACCAAATTAAGCAAACCAATGACACATTCTATAATTTTAGTTAACAAACAAAAAACTATTTTGCAGAAGCATTTGTTTAATATTATTACACACGAATGTTTTTCAACCAAGTTGGGTTTATCAAAGATATCTTTATATAACAAGATATCCATGGGCTTATTAAAGCTTCATGCTAAATCAGATGTATTAAATTCAAAGTACACTGTTTCAAACGACTAAGAATAAATTTTATAAATAAAAATATAATGTTGCAATAATTTATTACATTTGTTAAACATTTTTAAGCAGTTTTTGCAAGCAAAACTAATTAAATAACATAATTTATTGTTTTACCTTTTGAAACATTAGTTTGTTCTATGGTTGTGCCCTTTGTTGTTGTTGCTGAAAATTAGAAAAACAACATCTTTTATTAAGTAAATGAATTATTTTTTTGTATCGAAATATTTATCACTACTATTTAATTTTAATACTATTTAATATTGCTAATATTTAATGTTGTGTCAAATGATTGTTTTGATCAAAGTTTCAAGTTTAAAATTTGAAATAATTAAATAGAAAATAATAAATTTTGCTTTTTCTAAATTTTCGAATTAAACACTTAGAATTTTCACTGCATTTCAATGCAAATATTTTATTGAAATACAAAAAATTACAAAACTAGTAAATAAACATTATTTGATCTAGTTTTATTTCGATAAAACAGCAATATTTCCGGTAGTTTAAAGATTTCTAATTTTGGTTTCAACAATTCATTTGTTTTAAAAGCTGAAACATCAAGTGATTTAAGAAATGTGCATTTTTAAACAAATAAACATGTACAAAGTAATTGTTCTATTTAATTAAAATAAACTGGCATGTTTTGATATTAATCATATTTGACTATTAAATAAACTAATTAATCAATATACATTAAATAATTTGTAATCTTTATTTGTTTAAAAAACAAGGAGTTTCGAAATATTTGAAGTTTAAATATTCAATCAGTCGGCTGTTTAACGTGGCTAAAGAGTGGGTGAATTGTTGGAATTTTGCAAGTCAGTGCAAGAGTTTCTCGTATCTAAGTCATTCAATTGAGACGCGCCATCTATAACTTCCTTAGTTTCATTAAAGTTGAAATCAGCATAGTTCAACATTCTACTTTTGTTAGATTGAGTATAAATGAATAGTTATCTGAAAGTGAATTAGCTGGAATTCCTGTTTCACTTTAACTGTTGGTTGTTTGTTTGTTTGCATTATTAAGAACATTTCCAGAAAAAAGTTTTTCTTGATTCTTTTCAATGAAGTAGATGGCAGGATTCATTAACTGTCTGTAATTTTTAGAATTTTATAACTAATATACTTAACTAGTTTGGTTTTTTTTCTTAAAAAGTTAGTAGTTTAGTTAAATTATGTTCTAACGTAATGATTGATGTTTGTTCTGCTAGAAGTTCAAATTTGTTTCATACACACTCATTCACAATTGTTGTTGTTTTGTTAAATCAATAATTCTGTTCTAAAAAACTGTCATACACTTATCTGTTGATGGAACTTTAGGTAGTTGGGTCAGTGTATTACTCAAATCTGTTGTAAATTTTTATGTAAGCATGTTTATGTTCAGAAGTTGATTACGTAATTCACTATCTAAATGCAGGCTAAATTTAACCAAAGTTGTTATTTACTCACTTGTTGATGAGATCCCAGGCAGCTGTGTCGGTGCAGTACTTAAATCTGTTAAGAATTTAAATGAATGCTTTTTCACATTCATAACTTGTTCATGTAACATAATGAGATAAAAAAAATAGAAATGTACAATACCTTTCAAGCAAATGAAAAGATGACTTGTTCCAACAATGCAGTCCCAAGCAGTTTTCCATTTTAAATTAACAAGCCATACGCATGGAGCACTTGGATTTAGTGGCTCACCAGAACCCCAATTTTTGTATTCTATTTTCCTATCTAAACGGTTTTTTAAATATTTGAAATATGCGTTTTGATAATTGAACCAACATTAAAAAAATGTACTAAAAGTTTTAATTACCTGAAGTTAGCCAATAAAAGCCATCGTTTTTATATCCTAAATTTAGCCACACAGAACTAGACATATTGATCCAGCTTGCTTTTTCAATCGAATCTTGATATGATTTGTTGTAAATTTCTAGCAAAACAGAGTTGTTGTTTTTACAGTACTCTTGAGCCTCCGATAGAGAGTTTGTCGAAACCATCGGATCATAATACAAACAAAAGTTTAGAGAACTGTCACAGTACTGTTCGGCATGTAAACTTTCCACCAATAACAACGTTAATATTCTCAAGACACCTGATCAACAAAATATTTAATATTAACTATTCACAATAAATCAATAATTAATGTTTAAAAAGAAGTTTCTAACGCATCAGTCTTAACCTAAATTTCATTATCAGCATATAGAAACAAATTTCAGCAATGAAAATATTAATTTTAGCCTATTTCAAAGTTGTTTTCAAATCGTGTCTCACGTAAGGTATTAGTCACGTCATTATCAAAATCGTATGCTAGTTCATTGTTAAGTTGTTGTTGAACCATTCACTAGCTGGTGTTTAACATGCTTCTACATTATTCGTATTTTACGGAACCCCATAGAGATTTAAGAAGACACATAATTTTAGCTTTAGAAATCACACCTTTAAACATCTTTGAAACACTGTATTGACTTCAGCTCTAAAATGTTAGAACTTCGATATACGAGGTTGCATATGGTTTCAAAAAATAAACTCAAACTTGAAACTCAGAATTAAGACTGAAAATTAAACCGATTATTTTTTGAAACTTTAATTAATAACTTCAAGTTATATTAACGTTTTTCATCTATTTTGAACCTTCTAGACTCATCTTTATTCCCTGTTCTCTCCAGACCAGGCAAATAAAGATAAACTACCATTTGATGAAATAACTACTATATAGAAGTTTATTCAAACAAATTACTAATTTGTTTATGCCGCAGAACAAGATTTATTTATTAGTTAGTTTTAACTTCAGATGTTGCTTAAGTAACATCTGTAAAGCAAACTGGAAACTTGTGATTTTGTTTTGTAACGATATATTCTATCAGGAATTGTTCCATCGTAAATTTGGTTATAAAACTCGAAGCGACTTTTGACATGTCTTTTAGTGAACATATTCACATAAAATCATAATTAGTAAGCCAGGAAAAACGTAGTTAATTTAGTTTTTGTTTGCATTGAAAATGTTATATCCATTAACCGCACGACTCAGTATGTGATCAATGATACTCTGATCACTTAGTGTGTGATCATTGATACTCTAATTAAAAAAAAGTTTTCAACTGCCATCAGGTTAACAAAATGTTGAAAGGATTAAAAGCAAATATCATGTAACTAAATTATTTTAAATAAAATGTTCTTGATATATAGCCGAGCTTAACGTATCGTATTTATCCATTGATGTAATTGTCTGGAAAAGGAAGTCTTGTTGGTTTTGGTATGTGTCTGGTTGCACTGGTGGGCTGCTACTCAAACTGTGAATGGAGGGGAGAGGACGTTGATAGAAACTTCGTTGTGTGCGAAACGTGCCGATTCCGTCTGATTTCATGACCATTGAAGGTTGTTGCTTGTTTTTATATCTTTTGAACACATTTTTAAATTCTAATAGCAGTTTCAAGTCAAAATTCAATAAGCAACTAAAAAAACGTTAAAAAAGTAAATAAACTTCAGTTTTATTAATTGATACGATTAAAGAAAATTTAAAATAACCATACAAAACAAATACATACAACCACAATTGCAAATTTGTTAACATAAGTAAAAACGTTTCTCACTTATGGCAGAAATAGCAAGAGACGATAAGCGAAACGGAGGATATTGCAAAAAGGACTGAAACTGTGGCGAGACAAGCAATCATTGTTGTCAGAAGATCTGTCAGTTTTGAGAAATCAGAAAATTCAAATAAATTAAAATATCTATAAATGAGTGAGTGCGTGTGAAGGAGAAAATTTAAGCCATAAGTTCACGGCCTGGCCTGCAAGCCTACACGCATGCGCTGTTGGCCACTTACTATCCTCTAAAAACTTTTTCTCTTTAGAAGATTAATAATGCAATTGGTTGAGCATTTTCGTTTTAATAAACAAACACATAAGCAATTTTTCGTGATTTATTTTAATAACTAACATTTACTAAACAAAATTTTGTTCTCATCAGATTTTGACTTTTTGGTAATCTCACAACAATCATTAAAAAACTTGCTTTTAACAAACGATGTTAATTGAATGTACAAAAAAATAGTTTTTTATTTATAATCACATTTACTAATGTGTTTTTTTATTGTCCTGTAGTTAAGGAGCAAATGTCTTGTTAAGAATGTGTTCATCGACTGCAGCCTTTCCTGCATTTAAGTCATTCGATTGAGAAGGGTCATCTATAGTTCCATTAGTTTTAATAAAGTTGAGATCAGCATAGTTCAACATGCTACTTGTATTAGATTGAGTGAATGGATTTTCATCTGGAAGTAAATCAGTTGGGGTTTGCACTTCGGAACTATCACTTATTATAGAGTAGGCGGAAATTTGTTCAGGACCTTGCTGGTTTATTAACATTCTGAAATTAACAGTTAAGTTATTACCACACTAATTGTATAACACACAATGTAGTATGTATATAATATTTATACCTGAGAAATTAAATCATAAAATTAAAACGCGATTTTTAAATTTCAAAATCTCACCTTTTCTTTTTAGTTAAAAAGTACCACAAGGCAATTCCACCACCAGTCAATATTAGTATTAAAAACGTAAGACCAACCCCCAAACCAACTGCATTGTTTCCTGAATTAATTTATACTTAAATGTGTTCAATGAAAAACAAATAACAACAATTAAAACACTTTTTTGACACTGAACACAACACATTTGAAGTTGTTTTTTCTTTAATTCTATCGTAAAATATACTGAAACTTTGTTTTGATAGGTGGTCAAAGAGTTTAAAATAAATTTTTTGACAAACTATTCAAAGTTTGTAATTTAAAAAAAACATACTAGTAAATTACTACAGCGAAAACAGTTTTTTAAAGTTGTAATTTAAAAGCAGCAGACTACGTGTTTTCAAGGTCTTTTATTTTAACATATCAGTTGTTTTTTGTTTGAAACTACCCATTACAATAGTAAAAAATATTTTTGGTAAATAAATTTTGTAAATAAAAATGATACAAAACATTTAAAACACGTTGTTTTAGAAAAAAGTTATTTTAAAAATAAGTATAATTGTAATTACAAAATAACAAGTTTTACCTTTGGAAGTTGTATTTTGCTCTTGTGATGTGTTTGCCTTAGCTGATGCTGAAATTAAAAAAAATAGTAATTTATTAAAACGTTATAAGTTGAAAAGAAGTTTCTTAACGCTCTACTTGTTGTAGATGCTGCAAGTGATGGAGTGTTTAAATCTGAATAAATAAAAATAAAATAACGGTTATTTAATTTTAAAAATTAGTTCAATAACTTTTTTTGTAAGTTTAGTTTTAATGTTTTATTTAAAAAATAGATAGAACTAAATTAAATTTAATTAAATTAAATTAACTTTAAAATAATTATTTTTAAACAAAACAAAACAAATTGAAGTTGAATGCAAACTAGGTAGTTCAAAACTTGTGTACACGGTATTTATTTGAACTCATATGGTTATTTATTAAACCACATATTGAGGAGTAAAAACAAGCATAAAATTAATTTTACTTATATTAACAAATGTTGTCGTTGTAGGTAATAGTGCCGTCGTTGTTGATGCTGATCCTGGTTGTGTTGTTGTTGTTGTTGTCGATATTAATGATGTTTGTGCTGCTGTTGTTAATGTTGATGTTGGTTGTGTTGACAAAGTTGTTGCATTGGTAGTAGTCAACTGTGCACCTTTTGAGAAAAAACAAAAAACAAACTTATTTTTCCAGTTCTCTACAGAAATTTCAAGAAAAAGTTTTAATCTAAGTTTCAGAGTTTTATTTCAAATCAAATAATGTGTTCAAATAGCGTTCCTAAAAACAAAAATGACTTTTTAAAAAATATATTACGAATTTTATTCAATCATACTTTTTAGACAGACGAATGGATGTTGAAGGTCGCAGCCACTAGCAGGAACCCACTTAGAATTAACAATAAAAGTACATAGAGGAGGGTTTAGAGGTCCTGTGTCTTGCCAGTTAAAATATTCTGCTTTTGTACCTGTAAATGTGTTCAATATTTATTAAAAAAAGGTTTTAAAAAATATATAGCAAATTTCTTTTAACCTGAAGTTAACCAGTAAAATTCATTGTTATTATTTCCTAAATTTAACCATCGCCAAGAACCTGTGTTATAATTCAATTGTGCAAATGCCAAATCTACAACGTTTTGAAATGTTTGGTTGTAAATTTCTAGTAATATGGAGTTGTTTTCTTGACATTTAACTTGAGCGTTTTCAAAAGAAAGTAGAGGAGCATCTTGGAAATAGAGACATATATTGAGACTGTTGTCACAATAACTAAAATCACTTGTAACTTTTATTGTTAACCGTAAAATAATCCAAAAATCTGTGATAATAATAAATTTAAACAAATATAAAACAACAATTACTAAAACATATTGATACAATTTCATTTCTTTAGTGCACTTACATATTTGATTTTTCATCATTATTTTCCTTTAAAAACATAAGATATAAAACATCAACTTCTGAACTGCTAACCTAATAGTAGTTTCACTTAAGAATCAGGATACCATTGTGCTACTTGTTGGCAGTCGCTAGCAGAAAGTCTATGTAAACGCCACCTTCATTGTTTCGTCTCTGTCTCTTTTACTACTTCCTCGTTTAAACAGTGATTTTTAAAACATTAATTGAGAAATAAAATACTAAGTGTTTAGTTGAAGCATCTATTAGCACAATTTAAAGTATTCAAGTTTGAAATAGGGAAATTTTAAAACAAAAAAAATAAAACTGTTAGCTGCCAATGCACAGTGAACCAAGGCACAGTAAAGATGGATGTTATAAACGCATTCTGAAATAGGCCGTGTAAAACTTGTTTTAAAAAATTGCTTATGACTATCCTTGTTCCCGTTCCCGTCAATGAATTTGTTTTCAGAAAACCGGTGTAATTTCATCTAAATACGGCCTTGATTAACTACTTTAAATTGATATTTATTTAATTCATTATTTTTAAAAGCAATAAACCAATTTATTTAATTAGATTTAAAAAAAAGATGTTTAAGTATAGAAAGATAGTGCTTTTAAGCTTGATCTGTTTTGAACAGAAAACGTGTCTTAGTTTCTTCTCAAATTAAAATTTCTGTGAGTTCTCATGACAAGACAAATTTAAAAAAGGCCCATATCTGGTAATATTTGTAAAGTTTACTTAAACAAATAAACTGAAAATTATAAACTTAAAGTTTTTCTCAATTACAAACAAAAATATTCTGCTTAAATGACAACAATATAAAATTAAAAGTTTTAAAAATTTTTTTAAAAATACGAAACCGAGAATAAATGATAATATCAACGTGTCCATACAATTGAATACGCTTTTATAAATCCTGGGAGGTGTTTATGATAAAATTGCTAACGATGTTGTTTTCATGTTCGTGAAAGTTCAGTTCAACATAGTTGATCACATCATCAGATGTTGAAAACAAACCATTCGATGTATTATTTGGTTTGAATGAATCTGTTTTAGTGTTGTCATCATGAATGTTGCTGTTCAAGTTGAAGTTGTTGTTGCCGCTCTGATTTTCATCATTGTCAACATTCAATGTCTTCTTGTCCTTTTTCTAAACATTTTCACTACTTTTTATGACATTTAATAGTGACCTGTAACAAATGGTTTAAACAAACAGCTAACTTTTTCTAGTGGTTTTCAAAGTCATTTTGTAGAATGCAGACTATCTCAAAGAATACCGAAGAAAACTTTGAGACAAACAGCACCTAATGATCATTGTAAGTCATTTATAGTCAGATTCAGCCAAGCCACAGGATCCTAATTTATTGAGTCACAATCCCCCGTTGTTATACGTAAAATGATGACCTGTTTTAATATGTCTCAGAGTCTCGTACTGTCATGAAGTGAGATTAAAACGTTTTTGCGTAATTATTTTTATAATCCCAATAAAAACTTACCTAATTTAAACATTTCTGTGTATTAAACGTAAAATTTTATTTACTATTTTTAATTGTAAAATTTTGTTTGTTTTCATTTTTCTGCATTAATTTTAAAAGTTATGCTGAACAATTTAAAAAAATAAATTTCAACTCTTTAATAATTTGTAGTTTTAAAGCAACTAACACTTATTGTTAATATAAATACAACGCTGTTGACATACTGTAGATACACAGATTTTGTATGCTAGGTTTTCTTTTATCTAACCACAATTTTAGAAAATTAAAGTAGAGTTTTCAACAGAAATTAAAACATAAAACTAATGGAAAACACAAACGCACTAATTTCTGTATGGTTTTATTTGTTTCAAACCAATACCGTTTTGTATTTGCAATTTTTAACAATCTTTTGGTATTGATTTTCTTGTTTATCAGTTTCTTCCAAAACGTTGTAGAGCTGCATTTCGTTTTCAGTTCCATTTAGGCCAACGTTTTCATATGTTACTCTTTCGCGAACATCAGTTGAAGGAGTTGCTTGATTGGTTGGTTTTCTTTTGAAGCAGCAGCAGCAGCAGCCTGTCAGACAATTTCTTAATTTTTCTCTTTAAATTACAATTACAATATATTAGTTTAATAGAGTGGTATGTTTTACAATAAAAAATGCAATAAACATTGAATAAATTTTGTTTTTTTTTAATTGTTCGAGTTGTTCAAGTTGTTTACTTTATTAATGATTAATCTGAATTATTGTATATTATTGTTTAATTAATGAGAATAAAAATTTTTACCTAGTGCTCTGTTTGCAAAAACATGATATCAACATTCCAAGACCTATTGAAAACAGCATAAGAAAAGTAACGCCAACACCATGAGCAATTCTTGTATATTTGTTTTCATCTTTCTCTAATTCTCAATAAAAATAGTAAACACTTAATAACATAAACTAAAAGCTTGTTTTATAACAATGTATGTGCTTTTAAAACAGCAATTGTAAGCAAACCTAATGTAACAAAACTAAAACATGTTTAAATTATTCTTTTTTGATGAAATTAACATTTTAATATCGTTTCATACCTTTTGAATTTTCAGTAAAATTATTCGGTTTAGTGATGTCTTTTTTATCCATTGAATTAGACGTTCTAGTTGTTGGTATCGCTGTCAAATTAAAATTAGCAACTAAGAAGGATGCTTGTTAATAATTTTTAAAAATATTAATGTAGTGAAGTTTTTTCAACTATAAGTTGCTGGTGACGCCGGTGAAGCTCGAACTGTTGACTTATTGATCGACTGGCAAACGCTTTACCGCTCTGCCACCAACGCCACTTAATCTATATAGTTACGTTTTCTTTTCCAGTTGAAAGTGACATTGTAGTAGTTGTTTCTACTCCCTAATTAAAATTTATCTTTCAATGAGCAACTAAGTATAGAAATACAAGTTTGTATAACGGTTAGCTAAATCAGAGCAGACAAAACAAAAAATTTTTACTCAAAAATTTTTAAATAACATTCGTCGATCAAGTTGTGTGTTATTTGTGAACTTGTGCGTTTTTAAAAATTAAACTTTACTTGTAGTTGCTGTTGTTGGCTTGTTCGTTGTTGTTGTTGTTGTTGTCGTCGTCGTCGTCGTTGTGGGTTTTGTTGCTATTGTTAGTTGTTGTAAAAAACGTGTTGGAATAAACGTTGTTGTTGTAGATGTTAGAGCTTCAGGTGTCGTTTCAAAATACGATGGCGAAGAAGCTAAAAAATCAAGCTTACAAATAATTTCTATAGATACTAATGGGCATGCTGAAAAATTATTAATGTTGTAAAGCAATTAAAAAAAATGTCACTAATTTCCTTATTATAACAAAATTTAATTTTTTCGGCAATAAATAAAACTAGAAAAACAGCAATACACTTGTTTTATAGTATGATTAAATTTTAATTGTTGCGTTTATTCCATTAAATTATTAAAACCTATTTAATTTAAATAAAATTTATTTAATAATATTTCTAATGTTAAACGTTTAAGAGAAAGTTTAAAGTATTTTAATTTGTCTATTTTTATCTTCACTTATATCTTAAAATTTAATAACCATTCTTTGTATAAAGACAGCTGACCATGCATTAACACGTGTTCATACTGATCATACTTGAACAGTAGTTTTCAAAACATACTTTTCATGCAAACAAACTGATGAGTTTTGTTGCAGTCATCAGAAAGAATCCACTTGAAGTTAGAAATATAGTAGCAATCATTATTTTCAATTTGCTTAGGCTGTCCACTATCCCAATTAAGATAATTGGCTTCTGTACCTGAAATAATCTTAGTTGTAGCTTATAGCTTAATTTATTAATTTTCAACAAATTTGTTTTTCAAATAACCTGAAACCAGCCAATAAAAATTAATGTTTAAATATCCTAAGTTGAGCCAACAATTAGATGAATTGAAATCTATCCACTGAGTTAAAGCTGCTTCAACAACATTTCGGTACGTCTGGTTGTAAATTTCTAATAATATGCTGTTGTTTTGGTTACAGTAAACTTGTGCTTCATTGAAAGACTTTAAAAAATTGTTTCCTTGAGAATACAAACAAATGTCAAAATCACAGTACTGAAGAGCAGTTGCTAATTTCATCAAAAACAAACTAAAAACTGAAAGTAAAAAAAAAACATTTTTTTGTTAATTATATAAAGTTTAAGTTGATAAAGATAAACTATTTTCTGTTAAATAGATAAAATCCCAAAAAATAAAAATTGTTTGTTACTTACAAATTTGTTTTGAAATCATTATCCTGTTTCAAGAAGTAAGGACAGTAAAGCACAATGCCGTTTTAATGTGAATTTCAAATTAAAATGATCTCAAGCTGTTATGAAGGCGTCAACACACGATTATTCTTTTCATTCTCATTTTTATTTCTTCCTTGTAAAACTTGGGATTTGTATGTTAACCTATGATACAACAAAAGTTAAACTTTGCTGGTGTAGTTGTTCCAACAATAATTACTAAGTCGGCTAATGGTGTGGTAGTGTTTGACTTCTATGCACGACTAGCCCGGGTTCGATTGTTTTAGCTGAAAGAAACCTAAAAATCTTTAACGGCATTTGGCAGGAACGTTTTTTTATTCACATCAACTAAGTTTATGTACTAATTTGTTGGTAGTAGTTAACTAAATACGAGTGGGTTTGTTAGAATAAAAGTTCTTAAAGGGTTTTTCATTTGTATGATCACAAATGAGGAAAGCACTCACTGTTACGTGTTCATTATTCATATACTGTATACAAATGACATACGTGAACAGTTCTTGAAATCGATTTATTGACATCAAAATCCAATTAAAGGACATTAAATAAATGCTATTTGTATAGAAAACTGCGAAATCATTGTCTGAGAAAATTTTTTTTTGAGTTATTGTTTTTAAATAGGGTTTCAGCTCTGAAACTTAGAAACACAAATTATTTATTTCAGCAAAATGTTCAGAAAAATGTCTAATAATGACAATGATTGTCAAATTTGTTACTATTGTCAAAACTATTAGCAAGTGAAAGGTTTTTGCATTATTTGTTTTACAATGAAATGATAACGCAGCACTTCAGCATCACAGGCATTTTCAAAATCTGATATTCTAGTAATTTACTTTATTCATTTCTTGTCTATTTTAATGTTTATTTAAAATCGTATTATAAGTGTTACACAAATTGGTATGACAGTGAAAACCGTTTTAAAATAAAACTATTTAATAAAATAAATAATTAATTAAGGTTGCAAACTTTAAGGTAATTTTTTAAACAAAATAATCAATTAACTTAATTAGAATTTGTATTTGTAGATTTTTTTAATCTTTAAACATTGGTCTAGTTAATGTTATGCGCTTAGACGGTTGTGCAAAGCTACCGAACGGTTTGGCTCGTGACATCGCTCCAAAGGCGTACGGATTGCCAGGTTCTGGCGGCTTCTTGACGACAGTTTCATCTAAAAAGCTGGTTGAAGTAAGCCCAGCCAAAGACTGTTCCAACGCTAGTTTTGAGGTTTGATCGCTGAGATCCTGAGGTGGAGAGTCTTCATCTGGGCTTAAATAGTCTTCTCTGTTGTCTTCCGATGTACAGCTGTCGAGCTTCCTAAAATCTTCCAAAACATTATTATAAAAAAAATCTTTTTCTCTGTTTTCCTTGAATACATTCCAGTAATTTTTTTCGTTTTTCATCACAGCTAACTGAATAATTTTGTCTGCAAAGATAGTTTCAGCTGGTGTGTAGTCTTCTTCGGCTCTTAGCGAAACGCTATAATTGTTCACGTTATTACGAACCGACAAGTTTGTCTGATACATTGATGAATGTAGATCGTTTTTATTAATATTTGTGGCACCTACGTGAACATAGCCTGTAGAAACCAGAGAATTTGAATCAACTTTTTTTTTCTTTTTTTTCTTCTTGATGAAATAGCTTGAAACGACTGCAATGCTACACACCAGGGCAGCGCCTCCAACACTTATACCGATTATGAGACCAAGATTGCTCGACTCGGGATATTCGACACAGAAGGCAAACTGAGGTGTCGATTTTGAGATGGATACCTGAGTAAGCAAAGATAGTGTTAGTTTTTGTATCATGTGTCAAATATATTCAATTGTGGTCATACATTCACAGTTGATATTTTAGTAAAACAAATATATGTTAGTTTGATATCAGATCAAACGTATGATTATGTTTAAATAAAAAAAAACACTATTATTGATTAGTAAGAAGAACATTTCTTAGTAACAGAGCATTTCTTGGTAACATAAATAGAAAAGGCTATAACTGATTGGCTAGAAGAACATTTCTTAGTAACAGAAATTGTCGTAGTTGTTCATAATAATATTTGTAAAATAGGATTAAAATGAATTTAAATTATAACAATAACAAAGCTATCAGTAATACTAGTAGTTAACATATAGTTTCTATTGTGAAAAAGCTTTTGCCTGTCAATAGAGGCTTGAATGAAATGCGTTGTACAGCATGGCATTCGTGTATTGGTTTCGTTGTCATTTATTAAGGGTCCAGGATTACAGTTTATAATGTTTTCTAATTTAAATAATAATTGAAAACAAACATACAAGAGCAGGTATAGCTCTAGCTGTACTACAAGGAATTTTAGTAATTTCCTTTGCCAGTTTTGCTGGTTCATTTGACGGAGGCAAGCAGTTTACTTGATTGGTTAATAGGGCAATAACAGTGCAGTTTTCTTGACCAATTGTTATACTGTAGTCAATAGGGCGAACTCCTATATCCATTTTCTCACCCTGAACAATATAAATAAATTATCCACATAAACGAAACATCATCCAAAATGGATCAACTGATCCGAGTGGACTATATTAGCACCTGTTCTCATTAATAATATAACTGTGGATTTTTTAAGTGAAATTGTAATTAGGTAATAACACATGTAATTGGCAATTGCATGTGTTATTACCTAATTACATGTGTTATTACTAATTGCACACTCAATATTAACTTACATTTATTTTTAATGACTCGTTTTTGGATGGATCTATTTTATGCACTTCATTGGAAGATCTTATTAGCGGTGGATCAAATTTTGGATCAAACTTAATGGGAAGGCTGTTGTTAACATTTTCACTATATTTGTCATAATTGTCCATTAATACGGAAATGGCAAAATCTTTTGTTGAACTTGTTGAATTAATCCACGATGCGTCCATTACAATGTTGAGATCTGGCATTGGACACTTTAGGACATTTGAGCCTTCAGCAACGCACAACTGATCAAAAAACATATTGAAACGTTGATGTTTGTAACGTTATTGTTTGCCGCAAAAATTAAAATGTCTATTAGAAATAATATAAGCCAAAAAACCCCATTGTGTTGTTTATAAAAATCATTATATATATATATTGTCTTACACTTAGTCCATAACGGTTGAATACTCTTTTCTCATTTTCCGTAACAATGAGACTTGCTTTCAAGAGTGATTTACTGATGGTGTCCATTCCTGTTCCATTAATCTGTAACTCAGCTCCGCCTTTTGATCTGTTTGAAAAAAAAATCATTTATTCAGTTTTACAAATGCAAGAGTTTAAGTTTAAACCTGATAAAGCGTATGCAATGCCAGATACGAAAAAATTATTTCAGAGGCTTAAATTTTTGAAAAAGCTAAAATCTTACGTTAGTAGAGGGTTTTTAGGAATGATATCAGAAATGCTTGGATTTGGTGCAAAAGAAAAGGACAGATCTTTGTTAACTTCTCCACCAGAAAATTCAATTACGATGTTATAAATTCGACCAGCATAAGAATTGTTGTTTCCGGGAGCACCGGGAGAGAAAATGGTCAAATTGTTCGGACTCAATGGACTTGAAAAAAAATTGACTTATTTTAGTTTTTAAGTTATTACATGTGGGTAAAATTACAATTTTATACAATTTTACTACAAAATAACTACAAAGCTCTTTCAGAATTCCATCTAAGTTAAAAAAGTAAAATCCCACTAAATTAACTGTGGATGAACGTTATTCTTTGAACTAATCAATGTTTTTTTATGACTAATTCAACAAATGCAAAATAACTACGATTTTTGTACAAACTATATAGACTTCCTACTTGAGTAGTTTCATTCGGCCTCTGAGTGTGGTTTCATTAGTTTCCTTAGGCTTAAATTCAACTGACAGAATGGGAAACAGATCAAAATACCGGCCAGTAATTACAAGTTCACCACCACCTGCCAAAATTCCCACATTTCTAGATATGCCAGAAACAGTAGGCTTGATGCCTGGCACATTAGGTTCTGCATAAAAAACAAATAACTGTTTCATTAAAATTGAAAGCTGCTACAATTTTATTACAAAAATAATGGTTGCTATTCGGCAAAGCAATATCGTACCAACCATACTACCAATTTATGAATTAAACCTTACGATGTCGCTATAAAATTTTTCTGCTATTTTAAAAGCATGTTTTTATTTTTTTAAATTAATTTTCACTATTTATATTTCCAATCTTACAAAATTTCAGCTTACTCTTGGTTGTACAGTTAATACCGAAATAATCTCCAATGCATTCACATTTGTAACTTCCATCCATGTTTGTGCAAGATCCTCCATTCTGACAAGGATTTAAATTTTCACATTCGTTCACATCTGTTAGTTGAAATTCTATTCTGATGATCAGATTTTCATTAATTTGGGTTTTTTTAATTTTAAGGTTTTCAAAAACTTGTAAAAAATCATGTAAACTTAACAAAACCCTAAAAATTTGATTGTGCATATTATTATATGTAAAATTGCTTCTCAGTATAAAAACAATTGACTTACTTTGAAAACATCAACATAGCTAACTTCCGCTGTTTTAATGAATGCATTCATGCATTCTTGTATGTTACAAATTTGCATTATGTTGTAAATTGGTAAATAATGTTCTACCTTCTTGGCATTGAAATTTATATATTTTAATGTAGTAAAACTTACCGATGCAGTTCTTGCTACCATTCAACGTGTATCCTTGGTGACATTCGCAGTAGTAATCGTTGAACATGTACTTGCATCTTCCTTGGTTACCACATGGAGATGAAAGACATTTGAGATCCTCTGAAAACAATTATAAATTTATTTAAAGAACATTAGAATAAGTTTATGACTATGTTATAAAATAATACTCAAATTATATGGCAATAAAGAGATTTTCTAATTGTGAATAATTAATGTTCTATGTAATTGTATAAAGCCAATTACAATTTATATTAATTCCAAAGCTCTTAAAATCAATTTGAAACATTGAGATTATCACTTAGAAACTCTGAAAAAAATATGTGAGGGCTTGATTATTTTTTTTAATGACTCCGTTTATTACCAAACAAAGCCTAGATTTTGGTCTTTTATTTTAAAGATACAAATCTTTTACGATGATAATCACCAAATCACCTTGGGCACAATTTTTTCCAATATAACCAGGTGTGCACGAGCAGATGTAATCTTTTCCTATGTTGGTACAGTTGCCGTTGTTGCTGCATGGATTGTTGCTGAAGCAGACGTTTTGTGAAGTTGTTGCAATAATTTGTGTTGTCGCTATTGTTGTTATTGATGTATATGAGAAGTTTGCTAGTGATAAAGTAATACAATTGTTTGTGGTAATTTATTTTTGAAACCTCCTGTCTCAAATGAACCACAAAATAATTAACAAGAAAAACGAATTACCTCTAGTGTTCGGAAGTGGCGTAGTTAGTGTCAACACAGTTCGAGAAACAGTGGTTAAAGCAACTCTTGTTAGAGTTGTAATATCAGTTGCAAATGTCAAAATTGTTGTCGGGTTAGTATTCACAGTTACAGGAGCAGTAGTTAAAACGGCATTTGTTGAAGTTGTATTATCCGTTGCAGATATAAAATTTGTTGTCTCTTTAGTATTCGCAGTTACAGAAGCAGTGGTTAAAACGACTTTTGTTAGAGTTGTACTATCAGTTGCAGATGTCAAATTTGTTGTCGGATTAGTGATCCCAGGTACAAAAGCAGTGGTTGAAGCGGCTCTTGTTGAAGGTGTATTATCAGTTGCAGATATCAAATTTGTTGTTGATTCAGTGTTCGTTCCACATGCATTAACAATAAATTTGTTTAAATAAACAACAGTGCGATTTGTTTTTATTATAAGGTACAGACTATCAGCTACAATTGGGTCATAGCCACTGAGGTAGTCAACCTGAAATTATTAAATAGAAAACGCGCAAATTTTTAACAAGAGGAACTTATTCCCATGTTTGAAACAAATATTCTTTTATTATTATAGCAAATATTTTTCGAAAATATTGTTTATTCAGTTTTAAAAAGATTAGCTTGTTAAAATATTAAAAAAAAGTCATTAACGTTTTTTTTTATTAAAGTTAACATTGTATCTAATGTAATTGTTTAAAAAACTTCAAACAAACCTTACGATTTTGGTTAATAAGCTATTTCTAAAAAAAAAACTGTTAAAACAACAATGTTATTTGTTTGAACAGTTTTTATGCTTTTTAATGTATTGTAAATTGTTGTTAACTAATTTTATTACTATTTGATATTTTTATTTCTATCTACAATGAAAATTGAAAATAATTTGAAATAATTTTTCAGTGTCAGCAATTAAAATGGAAAACTAATGTAAGAACACGTCCTAACGTTCTATTGAAAAATGTAAACATCTAACTTGTGTGTTGGCAACAAACGGTGCTGGTCCATATGTAAATACATTTGTAAAATTTCGTTGAAATATTATTTGAATTGTATTTCCGGATTCCACAGCAATTATAAAATTTACTATCGTTAACGAAATTCCAATGGTTAAGTTTAATGCAGCATTGCTATTCCCATCTGTGAGAAGAGGATAGGTTCCGTAAGAAGAAGAATATTTGCTAGCCACATCTACTAGCTGACACGGAGTTGCTGAAAAGTAACTTTACAATTTTATTTAATCGTCTTATAAGAAACAAGTTGAACTGTAAATATTAATTATAACACCACACGTTATTTGAAAAAATAATTAAATTACTCTATTTGATAAAACAAAAGGTTAAAAAAATTACAGTTTGTTTTAATGGAAAATTTAATTAACAAAGTTTTGAAATGGCTCATTAGAAAATAACAAAGTATTACTTACTAGCTGCCACAGATATTGTTGATGTGGTTTCTGCTGTCGATGTAACGGTTGTTGAAAAATTTGCTTTTGTGACTCCTGTTGTTGCTGGCATAACTGGTGATGTTTTAAAAATTGTACAGCCGATTTGAAGAAAAACTTAATTTAAAATGAATTTTTCAAAAAAATAAAATTTCTAACAATATTTATCAAATTTTGTATAAGCAAATGAAAAATTACTAACTTCATAAAAATATTAAAATTGTTTCCAATTATTTAAAAAAAAAATTATTTGCTAGTTAGGTTATTTGCGTTATGTTATTTTTAAATATTTTTGGTAACTCAAAAATAGAAATTGTACGTCCAGTAATAATTTTTCAATTGAAACAGGAAGATAGTGTTCAATTTGAAAACTGTAAATTTAAACATACACCGGCAGGAATCCATTTATTATTATTAATGAAAGAACATGGACCATTAAATGAGGGATTTCCACCATCCCAATTAAAATAATCTGCTTTTTTGCCTGGTTTGATTTTAAATTTGAAAAAAAACTGCTATGCAAATTTACCAATGTTATTTAATTTAAATATTAATCCAATTTACTAACCCGATGTCAACCAATAGAAACCATCATTAATAACGTATCCTAAATTCAACCAGTTGTAACCTGTTATGAAATTTCCCCACTGAGCAAATGCTGCTTCAACAACATTTTGATATGATTGGTTATAAATTTCTAATAATATGGAGTTGTCTTGTTGACAATATATTTGAGCATCAGAGAAGTTTTTCATAGGAGACCATCCGTTGGAATACAAGCAAATACTGAGGTTGTCGTCACAGTATTCAAGAGCAGTTAAGATTTTCACCGTCGTCATTAGAAATATCCACCTATCTAAAATAGTATGTTTTAATATAATAAATCTTTTGATGATTAATCAAAACTAACATAAAAGGTAGTTTTTACAAACTTACATAAGTGTTCAGTTTTCATTTTTTTATAAATTAACCGGACATTATTCTGAATAATTATTTTACTATTGGCTTTAAATCTGTTTTTTATCTTTTTTTTAAATTAATCTTGATTATTTCATAATAAATGATCTTTGTAAGCTCAGACAAATTTTAAAAACAAAATATTTTTGAGCGTCTGCTACATAACAGATGTCAGTGAATGTAAATGAAAGTGACTTTTTATTTATTATCTATGCAAGACTCGCAATTTTGTTACCGCTGATTTTGTTTCAAGTAGCTCAAACAAAATAAAACGCTTATCAGCTTAACAATAGAAGCATTTTATACCCGAAATATTGGTTCCTGCTTATCTACATTTTTATGTAGTCTACTTCCTTGTTCCACATTAAATATTATGAAACACGAACAGATTTAAAGTGTTTTTGTTTATTAAAATTAGTATTGTTGCATTCAGTAATGTAATTGACTAATAAAAACAAATATTACGTAATTTTTCTTCCTATTCATTTGCCGCAACATTGTTTTTTACTTGTCAAAAATTGAAAAAACAAAACTGAATTAATTGATTATTGACAATGTAGTAACAAATTTAATAACATTTTGGAAAATGTCATTAAATTAGAAACTGGCTTAAAATCTATCAACCAATTTATTCGAGTAATTTAATTTAACTGAAATAATCAAAACATTTCTATTATAATTGAAAAATGTTAGAGTGAAAATTTTATGTTTTGTTGTTGCAGTAGTAGCACAGTTTATGTTGTTATCTCTTTTAATAAAATCCGATGAATACAAACAATTACAACAATGTACAACAGTGACATGAGTTTCACCCAACTAACGTTTAGTTTCAACGTTTTTCTCTTGTAAGACCAATTTACAGAAAAATTAAAAACAGTTGTTTTTATGCGCTCAACATACCATTACAGATGACAAAAAACTAGATCGACTTCACTCAAAAGGTAAACGGTGAGGGTTGAGGGAAAACCTATATACATTGTTCTTTAATAGGTTAATATTGATAAGCTTTGTTCCAATGACTTTGGTTCCTACTGGACGCTACATTACCGCTATACCATTAGGGTCCGTCTAGAAAACAAACCTTGATAAAATCAATGTTCAAACAGTTTTTTTAAGCAAAATACAAATACATGTTTTTTCAATCCGTTAGTATTTGAAGTTTTGTAATAACTGAAAAAAAGATCTAGTGAGTTAAGCGTCAAACGATTCAAAGTTATTTTTCTATGATAAAATTCTCAAACTGTTTAGTTTACTAGGTTGCAAATTATGAAATTAAAGTTCTTATTTAAGAATTGGTCGACTTTTCTTTGTAATCTGGCAAAGACTGTTTCAACGTCAGTGTTGGTTTTGGATTGTCAAATTTCTGTGACTGACTGTTTTCAAATGTTCTTGAATAGTTTTTTCTGTTTCCATCAGATGTGAAATTGTTGAGCTCCCAAAAACCGTCTATAACGTTATCGTAAGGATAAAATGTTTTTCGGTTTCCTTCAAAATTTTCATAATCATTTTCGTCATTTGTTGTCAATGGTATTTCAGTAGTACTACCTGAAAATATGGTTTCAGCTTGCGCAAAATAATCTTCGCCTCTTAGTGAAACACTGTAATTGCTTATTTTATTACCAACAGGTAAATTTGGCTGACCAACTGATGGGAGTTGATCATCGTCTTTAGGTTTTGTAGCGCCCACTCTGACATAACCCGTAGACTCAAGCACAATTGGATCATCGTTTTTTGAATTAGTTTTTTTTTTAATGAAGTAGGTTGAAATGAATACAACCACACCCACTATGATGACACCTCCAACACATAAACCAATTATGAGACCAAGATTGTTTGACTCGGGGTATTCCACACAGAAGGCAAACTGAGGTTTAGAATTGGATATGTAAATCTGGATAAGCAAAAATGGTGTATTTTTTAGCACGATTCAACCTATATTAAATTTCAGTTTATACATTACAATATGATTTTTTAGTAACCAGTTCAATAATTATAAAAAGAAACAAAAAAAACAGGTTAAGAAAAAACTGAAAAATTCTGATTGAAAAATAATAGGTTTTGTAAGATAAAAGTAATAAAAAAATTGTTTCATTTAAAACAGTTTCTAATAAAACAAGGTCCTAATTATAAATATTAATACATGCTATTAGTTTAAATTCAACTGGCACTAACAGTAGTAATAATAATAGTAATTAATAATACAGTGTCACGGTTTAAAATAATTTCTAATGTTGAATAGAAATAAAAAACATTCATACAAGAACAGGCATAGCTTTTACTGTTAAACAGGTAATGTTGGCTATTTCCGGTTTTGGTTCCTTTGACGGAGGCAAGCAGTCTACTTGATTGGTTGACACGGCTATAACAGTGCAGTTTTCTCGACCAATTGTTATTCTGTAGTCATTAATACCAACTCCCACATCCATTTTATCACCCTGAATAATTTGAATAATGTATCCATATATTAATACAGAAATCTTAAACTTTAATGGATGACCAGCTTTATGCTTATCCAGCCAACTGTTTTTAACAAGTTCATATATTGTAATTTTTGTTCTATTTCAGCTAAAATAGCAGTTTAGTAACAACATATGGGCTTAATTTTTCTATATAAACTCACTTTTATTTTCAATGACTCGTTTTTAAATGGATCTATTTTGTACACCTCATTGGAAGATCTTATTAGCGGTGGATCAAATTTTGGAGCAAACTTAATTGGAAGGCTTTTGTTAACATTTTCACTATATTTGTCATAATTGTCCATTAATATGGAAATAGCAAAATCTTTTGTTGAACTTGTTGAGTTAATCCACGATGCGTCCATTGGAATGTTGAGATCTGGCATTGGACATTTTAAGGCAATTGGGTTTGGAGCAACGCACAACTGAACAAAAAGTTTCAATTTTTTTTAATTTTGCAACGTTAATATGAGTTTGATATTACAAATTATAATAGTTTAAAAACAGCTGTCCTGTTTTTTAAAACTAAATCGTACAAAAATTATCTTACACTCATTCCAAAACGGCTGAATACTTTTTCTCCCTTTTCGGTTACAATGAGACTTGCATTCAAGAGTGGTTTACTGATGGAATCCATTCCTGTTCCATTAATCTGTAACTCAGCTCCTCCGTTTGTTCTGTTGATATAAAGAACAACTTTACTAATTAAATATTACTGCTGCATTTTTCTTACTTAATTTTAAACACTTACTTTCTGCATTAAGTAATTATTTTTACAAATTTATTTTTGGTATTGAGAAATAAAATAGTTGAAAAATTGAAATGTTTACTAAAATAAAACCTTACGTTAGTAGAGGGTTCTTTGGAGTAATATCATAAATACTTGGATTTGGTGCAAACGAAAACGACAGATCTTTGTTAACTTCTCCACCAGAAAATTCAATTACGATGTTATAAATTCGACCAGCGTAAGAATTGTTGTTTCCGGGAGCACCAGGAGAGAGAACGGTCAAATTGTTTGGACTCAATGGACTTGAGTACAAAATTAAAATACAATAAACGGAAATAAAATTAATTGTTTTTCAATTAAAAAATTGAATTTTAATAATTTTCACTATAAAGTAAAATTTTTTGTATAGCATTTTATTAGTTGGTATTTTCAATTTCACAGACAAATAATAACTACAGCTTTAAAAAAAAATAAAGTTTTCTCCTACTTTACTACTTTCATTCGGCCTCTGAGAGTGGCTTCATTATTATCCTTGGGTTTGAAAGTAACTGACAGAATAGGAAACAGATCAAAGTGCAGGCCAGTAATTACAAGTTCACCACCACCTGCCAAAAGTCCCACTTTCTTAGATATGCCTGAAACAGTAGGTTTGATACCGGGCAAGCTAGGCTCTGTATGAAAAGCAAAAGTATGGTTCAAGAAAATATAAAAGATCTAAATTATTTTTTAGATCTAATTAACTTTATAATTATTCACAACATTGTTAAGATATTACTGTTTTTTGTAGTCAAGTAATGATGACAAAATTATTGTTTCTGCTTACTTTTGGTTGTACAGTTAATACCAAAATAATCTCCATTGCATTCACATTTGTAATTTCCATCCATGTTTATGCAAGATCCTCCATTTTGACAAGGATTTAAGTTTTCACACTCGTTCACATCTGTATAATAAATTGTTTATCTGATAATTGGATTTTAATGAAGTGTGTGTGATGCTCTTTTGGCAAGTTTTTATTAATTTTATAACAAATATGCTTAGGACCGAATTCATTACCAACATAAAAAGTAGACGGATTTTTTGACATATAATATTTATAAATAGAAATGCAGGAAAACTTACCAATACAGTTCTTGCTACCATTCAACTTGTATCCTTGGAAGCATTCGCAGTAGTAATCGTTGAACATGTACTTGCATCTTCCTTGGTTACCACATGGAGATGAAACACATTTGAGATCCTCTGAAAGAAAGCAACCGAAGTAGGTTAGAATTTGTATTTGAACATTTTATGTGAAACAATTGGATAACTTCATATTTATTTCAAGAAGTAATTTGTTGTTTTAAAATGTTTGTAAGTTTATATAGCGCTAACTACAATTTTATGTACTTTTTAAATTTTTCTAAATTAAATTATGTTAGTAATTTTCTAATTGAATTCGAAAATATTAAAATTATCAATCGAAATTTTTAACTTCAAACGTTAGTTTGAGGAGATAAATAAATTATGCATGTGTGAGGAGATAAATAAATTGGCTGGTCATCAAGCATTGCATAGAGATTGCAGCATTACCGTGTTTTCAGGATAACAATTTTTTACATTATAAAACACTGAATCACCTTGAGCACAGTTCGTTCCAATATAACCAGGTGTACACGAACAGATGTAATCTTTTCCTATGTTGGTACATTTGCCGTTGTTGTTGCACGGATTGCTAAAGCAAACGTTTGGTGAAGATGTTGCAACAGCTGATGTAATCAATGTTTTAAGATGTTGTGGATGAAATTTTCGGTGATGATTTAATTAAAATAGTTTATTAAATTATTATAAAAAAACTCTTACTGCAAGTAACCCAAAAATTCAAAGAGACAAACAAAATACCTGATTTTGTCGAAGTTTCTGGTTTTAAGGTTGTTAGATAATTAGTATAAATTGTATTTGTTTCGAATTCATTAATTGTTTTGCATACAAGAACAGTAAATGTAGTTATATTAACAACAGAAACATTATCATATAAATGCAAGTCTACTGTCAGAGTGTCATCTTCATATGGGCTATATCCAAAAAGATAGTTGTACTAAAATTAAAATTAAACTAATTAAATGCAATAAAGTTAATTCATGCTTGAAACAATTGTTACTCTAAAACTTTTACAAATGTTGTTGTACTAGTTGTTTTGAAATTGCGAAAAACGTGTTAAAATATGGGTTGTAACAAATCTTTAAGCGTTATTTTTGTTGTTTAGCTTATTTATGTTTCTAAGCAAAATTGATAAAAAAAATTGTTAAGTTTATTTTATACATTGATTGTTTGAATACAAACCACGACTATATTATGCGCTTAAAATAATTTTAGTCAATAAGGCGTTTAGCATTTTATTGTAATATTAGCATCAAAACCTGTTCGACGAAAGGCCAAAAATAAAAACAAAAATATAGAAAATAATTTGTTATCAACTACAAAATAAAGATCTCTATGAAATCAATCTAAGATTAGTTGTTTATTAGGTACTAAGTAAATATCTCCTTATAAACAACACTTTTATTTAAACATTATCAGATTCTTTGATTAGATGTCCTTGATCCAAATCTTCCAAAATTTTGATTTTAACGTCGCATGCACTGCGTTATTGTGACACGGCAACATATAACTGTCCATGATTTAAAATAGGCTCTGGTAAATAACTGCCTACCGTATCTAATCTTTGATATTAATTTGTTTTAATTGCAAACGTCAGCTTAATTGCAAACTGTTTTTTTCTGAGAAGAAAAAAAATTTTGGCTTTGTTGGAGCTAAATAATTAACTCCTTCAAAATGTCTGCAATAAATAAATTTAGTGTTAAATCCTTACCCATTCCATTGCATAGTCCTTGTTTAATGTTAAAGTGTATTCATTGTAATATTCTTAAGCAGCCTATTTATATTTAAAGTTTATGTGGCAGCATTCTTAACGGAGCCTGTTCTTTGAGAAACTCAATAAGGTAATTCTGCATGTTTCATCATTTGAATCATCCATAGATTCTGTATTTAGATAAGTTACTTTGTTCGCATTCAATTATATTTTGATTGATTTTCATGAACTTCCGAGATTTTTGAACCTTATCGAGATGGGATGGATAAGCGTTCAATATTTGAAATGGTTTTCTATCTTCAAAAATTTCAATAATTTAAATGACATATTTGACCGGTAATTCTAACCGGATTCATCTACGCAAATACAAGTAAACTATTATAACTTTTAGAATGAAGATGTTGGAAGTACTATAAATGTTGTAAAAGGAAGTATAAAAATTTGACTCCATTTTTTTTTTTTTGAAAACAACGAGTAAGTTTTTTGTCAGATAGCTGTTCTGCTTTTGAAAGTGTTAGGCAATATTCTCAAATTATGTTCAATGGTCCGAAGTAATGTGAACCGACGCAAAAAGTTATTGAAGTTGAAAATAATTTATATGTGTTTGACTCAGCGTTCCAAATTATTTGTTTTCACTAAATTACTTTTCATTTGTCTATTTTGTGTCTTAAAATGCCAAATTTCATTGAAATTGGTGCGATTCTATCAAAATCATAGTGAATTACAGATAGAATATGTTAATCAATTATAAATAGTAGATTAAGTGTCACAATCATTATTTTTATTTGAGAACAATACAAAACGTGTAACTTTATTTAGAAGTAAATAAAAAATTACTATTTAAATGAAAAAGTTAAAAACTTCTTACTTGTTTGTTAGGATTGATATACCTTGACAGATAATCATTGACAAAAACAGAATTGAGAACAAAATTTATCGAACTGTAGGATCGGGTGTCCATACCCAATACGATACTGACTAAAGGACCTGAAAATTTAAAGTTTAATTGTGCCCGGCCACTACTATCTGCATAAAGAGAAAATGGTTGATTCCTGTACGAAGAAGAAGGATTTTGAACCAAATCTTCTAACACACAATTATTTGCTGAAAAATATTTGAAATTATTAATAGTGTGCTTTCCACATTTTAAATTTATTAAAATCAAATAGTTTGAATTATATTAAAAATAATGTGAAAAAAACGTTATTTTGTTACAATAACAATAACAAAATGCTAGTAAAATCATCTAAGATAAAAATCTCAACTTATTTAAACATTGATAAAATTATTGTAAACTTACTTGTTGTAAAATCTGTAAAACAAATAAGAAATTAAAAAACCTTTTAATAAAACCATTTTGTTTTGTTTTTTTATACTGAAAGCTTTTTTGAATTTTTGAAAAATATAAAATAAGTTAATTTTAAATAAATGATAAAAAATAAATATTTTTCCATAGATAAATGTATATTAAAAAAATAAATTAAATATTTTCAGTTTTCATACAACTAACAGTTTTGATTTGTAAATTTTACAAATAAGTAAAATCTTGAAAATAATGAAATAAAGTTAGCTGAGCATGAAAATTATTCTGTTTTTAATACAGATAATAATTTTAAATAAAAAAAACTTACTTTGCAAACAAATAAAATAACAATCTGTTGAGCATGAAAAAGAATACCACATAGAATTGTAATATGAAATGCATGTCTTATTATCTGATGGCTGTCCAAATCCCCATTTCAAGTATTCCGCTTTTGTGTCTTAGATTATTAATTGTCAATCAAATTTTGAAATTGTAGTCATTACTTATTTTGTAACTCACTTGAATTTAACCAATAATAGCCATCGTTTTTATATCTTAAGTTAAGCCATATGGGATTATAATTGAAATTTCCCCACGTGGCAAGTGCTGCTTCAACAACATCTTGATATGATTGGTTATAAATTTCTACTAATATAAAATTATTTTCTTGACAATATAACTGAGCTTCAGTGAAATTTTTATACAGTGAAAGTCCTTTTGTAAACAAACAAATGTTGAGATTATTGTCGCAATATTGAAGAAATTTAGCGTTCGCCATGATCAGAGTTATCATTAGTACTATCCATTGATCTAAAAAAAATAATTTAACTTAAAACGTAAACAAAGTTGTGATGACTATATTTTTTTCATACTTACAAATTAGATTTGTTTTCATTTTATTGTCTAATAAGCTGATGTTATTCTTAACACAAAGTTTTTCTGTTCACCTCAAAACATTTTTTTAAAAGTTTTCTTATAACAACAAACATCAATTGCATACTAACCAATAATAGTATAATTATTTTATCAATATCTAAAGGAAACTAAAATTAAAAAAAAAACTAATGTTTCTGCCAAGTATAAATATAAATGAAAAACGGTGACTATATCTGTTAATAGTACTCACAGACTTGTTTTATTGAGAAAACAGCACAAACCGCATCAATAAACAGCACAACAATATGTAGTTGTATTCATTGCTTGAAATATTAGTTTCTATTTATCTTCCTAATTTACATATGAAATCAACATCTTCCGTGTACACCATTGCATTATATTTAAAAAAATTGTTTTTTAATCAATTAAAAATCAATTGAGCCAACATCTTTTAAATTTTTCAAACAGCAAAAATAAAGCAAAAACATCTTTTTTGCGTATTAAAGTATTTACAAATGTTAATAAGTAGTGAATGTTGTTTGATTTGTGAAAAAACCTATACATTTATTTTGCTATTGATTCAGTTCTAAGTAGCACAATCAACACTATTGCACAGCACAATAATAGTTTCACTCATAGCTTGAAATATTGTTTATTTATTATCTGTACGTTTAACTTCCTTGTGCAACATTAAACGTATTGAATGTTAAACTTTTCAAAACACAAACCATTTAAAAATTTGTTTGTTTATCTAATTAAATAAATTAACTTATGTGCGGATCAAGGAGGAGCCAGTCCGTCCCTGCCCCCCCACATTTTGTCAATAAATTTTGGCCCCCCTCGTCGGAAACAAATTTAAAAATTAAAAAGCCTATAAAAAAGCAAACCATGACACACTTTCAAAATTAAATGTTTCTAAAAAAATTCATGCGTATTAAATTTTTTAGATTGCTACATAATCAAGCATTTTCTCGCGTCCATATCCAAAGTCTCCTATAAACTGTACGCAAAATATTAAAAAACAAAACAAAACATAACAACGGCTTGTGCAAGCCAAAATATAGGTATTTGAATAATGTTAAAGCAGGAACATCATTTCAGCAAAACCTTGGGGGGGGGGGGGGCAACATGTTGAAGGGGCTCAATTTTGTATTACAGTGCTATGTTTTTCTTGTCAAGACAAAATAATGAGAGTTTCTTATAGCTGATGACAGAGAAGAGTAGTTGTAAGTATTTTTCCGATTTTGTTAAAAACTTCGTAGATATCTTTCCAAAAACATTTTTAAAAAATTAAGGGGCATCCATTCCCGCCAAATGACGCCCTATCCCCTCGAAATAGAACTTTTATTGCTCTTAAAACTTTACTAATATTTTTATTTTGCCTCAAACGTGGCCCCCCCCCTCCTCAAACGTTGGCTAGAACCGCCAATGAAAATCTTTACATTAAATTTATTTATGATTGTTTTACTAGCACGGTCATTCTCAGTTGAATTGCATTCACAATTAATGTTGGACTTTATACTTATTTTAAATAAATTGATAGCTATAATAATGTTAAAGTAGTTTTATCATCATTATTATTACCGTTATTGATCTTAACAATGTTTTATTGTGTTACTATTTATTATATATACAACAAAACAATAACAATTTCAAACATAGGAAATACAAATTTGTTATTTTATTATTCAACTCTTAGAAACATTTTTTCAGTACTTGCAAATTTGCAGTTACGTTGTTAGGCTAAAAAAAATTTGTTAAAATTAAACACAGACAAAAAACAGTTTATAAGAAAAACAACTGAAATATTTTTTAAGACGAATCAACAATATTATCCTACACTTTGACAATTTCCTGATATTGATTTTCATCTGATTTAGCTTCACCGAGAGCATTGTAATGTTGATTTGCATCTTCGTCTGAAAGTGAATACAAAGTTTTACGTTTTGATGTTTCGATTGTAGCCACGTTGAGTGAGTTTTTTGTTTTGTTGAATCAATTGTAGGAACATTTTCATGTGAAATTCTTTTGTGATGATTAGTTGAATAATTTGCTTCAATTACTGATTCTTCTTTACAGTGTTTAAGTTTGTTTCTTAAACAATAAAATTTGATAAATTTGATCAAATATTTATTTTTTTATAAACATAATATAAAGTTTGTTTTACTTTTTTTTCATTTTAACAAAATGAAATATTAATATTCCAAAGGCAATCAGAACTAGCATTAGAATTGTGAGACAGACACCAAGCCCAATTTTTAGATCTTCGTTTTGTTTTGAATTGAAATAAAACATTGAACTGCTTCCATCTTTAATAAAAATTAATGAAAGAATTTTCAATTTGATGATTAAAAACATTTTTAATGACATTTTCGTTCAGATTTTAGTAACAAAACATAAAAATTAAAAATTAAAACTTAATAATAATGATGAATTTATATAGCGCCAGATAAGTCAGAGGCGCTTACGAAGGTTCCTTTGGATCGGAAACTTCGAAGAACACGCTATTTTCATAGACATGAGAAAGCAATGCGAGTGAACTCCTTGCCTAAGGGAGTTACGCTGGTGACGCAGGTGAGGCTTGAACTGCCGACCTAACGATCAACAGGCGAGCGCTCTACCGCTCTGCCACCAGCCTCTTAATTAGTTTTTCAAAAACAAAAAAATTATATTACAATCTATTTAAATTTTCTTTGAAATAAGTGTTTTTTATTAAAATTTTGTTTAATTTATTTACTTCTACTTATTTCTGTAGATTTAATAAGTCTCTTTGTATTTTGTTATTCTAGTGTAGTTGATGTAATTGCTTAATAAAATTGTTTTAATATTATTCTCATGAAAAATAAAACAGAAAACTTATTTTCAATGACCATTAAAAAATACAACATTACCTGGATTTGTTGCTGTTGTTGTTGTAAACGTTGTTGTTGTTTCCATAGTTGTTGGTAGCGTTGCTGGTAATAAATTAATTGTGAACAACAAAAAGTTATAATAAAAAAGATCTTACAGCAATGATTTTCATAAAGTGCTTTATTTAAAAAAAAACCTACTCTTTTGAAAAAAACACAAACTTATTTTATTTATTTTATTCATTTTAAACTATGATACAATCAGCACAATCACTTGTGTTTTTTTTTTAAATCTAGGCTATACGATTATAGAATAATTAAATAACACCCACGCTAAAATCTACTTAATAATCATCAGGTAGTTTCCGCACACATACACATACTCATTTATGCAATTTTATCTATTGTTTTTACAACAACCAATTTTTGTTTTTGTGCGTACTTGCGAATGAGTTCGCATCAAATAAATTATTTTATTTAAAGTTATTGGGATCGGATAAAAATTGCGCACAATTGTGCGATTTTAGCATAATGCGCACAATCACGCATCAAAAGCAGGATTTTAATTAATAGATACATTAAGTCACAAATGATGTATTTATTACATTTAAATATGTTTACCTGCATATTTGTAAATAATAACTTTTGAAGATATTTTTGTTAACTTTATAGAATTAATTAATTTTTTAAATACAAAAAAAATCCTTAGAGTTTCTTCTATTAAATACTTTTTGCGTGGATTTATTGAAAAAAGTGTTTCTACAAACGAAACAACTTTGAAAATTAAACAAATTATCATGAATTATTTAATTTGACTATTTTGAGTAAATGTTAAGAAAAATTTAATTAAATGAAAATGATATGACGTATTTGATTGTTAATTCAAAACATTCAATTAGTTAATTAAATAAAGCAACAAATTTATTATTAATGAAAAGTTTTTTTATTGTATTTTAAAACTGTATTTAACTAATAATGATAATAACAAAAACTTTACTTGTGACTGTCTCTGTTGTTGTTGCAAGATTGAGAACTGAAAAATAAAAGTAATATTTAAATAATGTTATTGAAGTGACAATTTAAAGGTGATTTGTGACGTTTTTTTAAAAAGTGCTCAATTGTGTTTAAAATAACAAATTTCACCGTTTCTGTCAGGCTATTTTTCTAATTTTAAAATTTTGTTATCAACTCAATATTAGAAATGTTACGTTCAATAGTTTTTTTTTACAATTAGAACAAAGAAAATAGTGTTTAATTTGGAAATTGAAATGTTAAAACAGACATTTTAAGCAGATGAATGGATGGTAACCGGTACAGGCACCAGAAGCAATCCATTTATTATTAACAATGAAAGAACATGCCCCATTAAATGCAGCATTTCCACCTTCCCAATTAAAGTAATCTAATTTTTTGCCTGGTTTGTTTTTCAAGTTTGAAAAAAATCACCAATAGCGATTAATTTACGAACCCGATGTCAACCAATAAAAACCATCATCTTTGTATCCTAAATTCAACCAGTTGTAAGCTGTTTTAAAAGCTCCCCACTGCTCAAATGCTCCTTCAACAACATTCTGATATCCCTGGTCGTAAATTTCCAATAAAATGGAGTTGTTGTTTTGACATATTTGTTGAGCATTGGTTAAATTTGTCGATATTGCGTATTCTTTAGAATACAAGCAAATACTGAGGTTGTCGTCACAGTAGTCGAAAGCAGTTATGATATTTACAGTCATCATTAGAAATATCCACAAATCTAAAAAAAAGTATGTTTTTAATATATTAGATATTTTGATAATTAATTTTTTATAACTAATTAAAATATTTTTTTTCAAACTTACATAAACGTTCAGTTTTTATTTTGCTAGAAATTAACATTATTCTAAATAACTATTTTACTATTTGCTGCAAATTAATTTTTATTTCTTTTCTGAATCAATATTGCTTGTTTTTTAATTAAAGATCTTCATGAATTCAGGCACATTTTTAAAACAAACTGTTTGTGAACATCTGCGTAAATAGTTGTTAATAAATGTGAATAAAAGTAACTTTTTATTTATTCTCTTTGCAAGACTCGCAATCTTGCTAGCGCTGATTTTGGTTCAAGTAGCTCAAACAAACTGAAACGCTTATCAGCTGAACAATAGAAGCATTTTATATCTGAAATATTGGTTCCTGTTTATTGAAATTTCTATGTAGTCTACTTCCTTGTACCACATTAAATATTATGAAACACAAACAGATTTAAAACGTGTTTGCTTATTAAAAATATTAATAGTTGCGTTCAGTAATGTAATTGTTTAATAAAAGCAAAACTAACGTAATTGTTCTTTTTATTTATTTGCCGCAATATTGTTTCCTCTTGTCTATAAAACCATCAGATTTTAAATTGCTGTTTTTTTAAATTGAAAAATTGTAACTGAATAATTTGATTATTGACAATGTAGCAATAATTTTAATAACATTTTGTAAAATGTTATAATTTAGAAACCGGCTTAAAATATATCAACAAATTTATTGGCTAAATTAAGTTATCTGAAATAATGAAAAAGGTTTTCATGATTGAAGAATATTAGATTTAAAAATTTATGTTTTTCTGTTGCTGTAGTAGAACAGTTTTTTTAATATCACTAATAAGTTTTTGACAATGTACAACAGTGACATAAGTTACGACCAAAAAACTTATAGTTTCTATTTTTTTCACTTGCAAGACCAATTTACAGAACAATTAGAAACAGTCGTTTTAGGCGTTTACCATACCAAAACAGATGAAAAAAAAAACAAGATTGACTTCACCCAAAACGTTGACGGTGGTGTTTGAAGTGAAACCTATAAACGATTTTCTTAAAAAGGTCAATGACTGGAAAGTTTTGACTCCAATGACTTTACTGGACGCTACCTTACTGTTTCACCATTAGCGTAGTCTAGAAAACAAACATCGATAAAATCAATGTTCAAACAGTTTCTTAAGTAAAATAAAAATACACGTTTTTTTCAATCCGTTAGCATTTATTGTTTTTTAATTACTGAACAAAGGTCTAGTGAGTTAAGCGTTAAACGATGCAAAGTTTTTTTCCATGATAACATTCTAAAACCGTTTAGTTTACCAGGTTGCAAATTATGAAATTAAAGTTCTTATTTAAAAATTGGTTGAAGTTTCTTTGCAATCCGGCAATGACTGTTTCAACGTCAGTGTTGGTTTTTTATTGTCAAGTTTCTGTGACTGACTGTTCTCAAATGTTCTTGAATAGTTTCTTCTGTTTCCTTCAGATGTAAAATTGTTGAGCTCCCAAAAACCGTCATAAACGTTATCGTAAGGATAAAATGTGTTTCTGTTTCCTTCAAAATTTTCATAGTCATTTTCGTCATTTGTTGTCAGTGGTATTTCAGTAGTGCAACCTGAAAATATGGTTTCAACTTGCACGGGGTAATCCTCAGCTCTAAGTGAAACACTGTAATTGCTTATTTTATTGGCAACCGGGAAACTTGGCTGACCAGTTGATGGAAGTTGATCATCCTCTTTAAGTTTTGTAGCACCCACTCTGACATAACCCGTAGAATCAGGCACAATTGGATCATCGTTTTTTGAATTAGCTTTCTTTTTAATGAAATAGGTAGAAATAAATACAATGACACCCACTAGGACGACACCTCCAACACATAAACCAATTATGAGACCAAGATTGCTTGATTCAGGGTATTCCACACAAAAAGCAAACTGAGGTTTAGAATTGGATATGTAAATCTGGATAAGCAAAAATATGGTATTATTTGTATCGTGCTTCAAAAATGTTAGATATGAGTTCATACATTTTCGGATGTTTTTTTAATTACCAGATTATTAATTATGAAAACATCGGAAAAAAGAAAAATTGTTTAATAAGTTTAAAAAAAGTATGATTGAGAAATTAAAATAACAATGGGTAAAAAAAATAAAAATGTGTGTTGAAAGAAATAAAAGTTGTTGATAAAATATAAACATAATTGGTAATAGTAATACTTGCTGAGAAAATGAGTTTAAATATAAGTTTTAACAACGAGGATTATAGAACTATCACTACCAGTTGTAATAGTTGTAGTAATTTCTAATTTATTAAGGTTACAGTATATTCTAATTTCTAATTTAAAAATTATTGAAAAAAAACATACAAGAACAGGGATGGCTCTTGCTGTTCCACAGGTAATGTTGGCTATTTCCCTTTTTGGTTCCTTTGACGGAGGCAAGCAGTCTACTTGATTGATTGACACGGCGATAACAGTGCAGTTTTCTTGACCAATTATTATTCTGTAGTCATTAATACCAACTCCCACATCCATTTTGTCACCCTGAATAATTTAAGTAATTCATTCATATATTAATACAGAAAATATCAGCTTTAATGAATGACTAGTTTTATGCTTATCCAACCAACTGTTTTCAACAGGTTCCTATATTATATTTTTTGTTTTTTTAAGCTAAAATAGCAGTTTAGTAACAACATATGAGCTTAGTCATTCTATATAAACTTACTTTTATTTTCAATGACTCGTTTTTAGATGGATCTATTTTGTGAACCTCATTAGATGATCTTATTAGCGGTGGATCAAACTTTGGAGCAAACTTTATTGGAAGGCTTTTGTTAACATTTTCACTGTATTTGTCATAATTGTCCATTAATATGGAAATAGCAAAATCTTTTGTTGAACTTGTTGAATTAATCCACGATGCGTCCATTGGAATGTTAAGATCTGGCATTGGACACTTTAAGGCAATTGGGTTTGGAGCAACGCACAACTGAACAAAAAGTTTCAATTTTTTTTACTTTCGAAACGTTAATATGAGTTTGATATAAAAAATTATAATAGCTTAAAAAACAACTTTCCTGTTTTTTAAAACAAAATCGTAAAAATATTATCTTACACTTATTCCAAAACGGCTGAATATTTTTTCTCCTTTTTCGGTTACGATGAGACTTGCATTCAAGAGTGGTTTACTGATGGAATCCATTCCTGTTCCATTAATCTGTAACTCAGCTCCTCCGTTTGATCTGTTGAAAAAAAGAACAACTTTATTAATTAAATATTACTGCTGCATTTTTTCAACTTAATTTTAAACAATAACTTTCTGCATTAAGTGATTATTTTTACAAATTAATTTTTGGTATTGAGAAATAAAATAGTTGAAAAATTGAAATGTTTACTAAAATAAAACCGTACGTTAGTAGAGGATTTTTTGGAGTAATATCAGAAATGCTTGGATTTGGTGCAAAAGAAAACGACAGATCTTTGTTAACTTCTCCACCAGAAAATTCAATTACGATGTTATAAATTCTACCAGCGTAAGAATTGTTGTTTCCGGGAGCACCAGGAGATAGAACGGTCAAATTGTTTGGACTCAATGGACTTGAGTACAAAATTAGAATACATTAAATCAAAATAAAATTAAATGTTTTTCAATTATTAAATTGAATTTTAAAATGTTTTACCACAAAGTAAATCTTTTTTATAGCATTTTATTAGTTGGTATTTTCAATTTCCCAGACAAATTATAACTAAAACTTTAATAAAAAATAAAGTTTTCTCCTACTTTACTGCTTTCATTCGGCCTCTGAGTGTGGTTTCATTATTATCCTCGGGTTTGAAAGTAACTGACAGAATAGGAAACAGATCAAAATGCAGGCCAGTAATTACAAGTTCACCACCACCTGCCAAAAGTCCCACTTTCTTAGATATGCCTGAAACAGTAGGTTTGATACCGGGCATGCTAGGCTCTGTATGAAAAGCAAAAAAACGGTTCAAGAAAATATAAAAGCTCTGATTATTTTTAGATTTAATTCACTTCATAATTGGTTAGTTTTTAACAATATTGGTTATAGCGTTGTTGATGAAAATGTCAAGAGAAGTAATTATAAAGTTGTTATTAATTGTTTATTGTGTAACAAAGCAAATCACGACATTTACCACGCTTACATAACTTTTTATTTTTTTTTAAAACACATTAATTAAAACCCTTAACGATTATTATTGACAACATTGTTAAGATATCACTGTTTTTTTGTAGTAAAGTAATGGTGATGACAAAATTATTGTTTCAGCTTACTTTTGGTTGTACAGTTAATACCGAAATAATCTCCATTGCATTCACATTTGTAACTTCCATCCATGTTTATGCAAGATCCTCCATTTTGACAAGGATTTAAGTTTTCACATTCTTTAACATCTGTATAATAAATTGTTTATCTGATAATTGGATTTTAACGAAGTTCGCGTGACGCTCCTTTTGCATGTTTTTAATAATTTAATAACAAATATGCTTAGGACCGAGTTTATTACCAACATATATAATAGAAGTATTATAACTTACCGATGCAGTTCTTGCTACCATTCAACTTGTATCCTTGGTAACATTCGCAGTAGTAATCGTTGAACATGTACTTGCATCTTCCTTGGTTATCACATGGAGATGAAAGACATTTGATATCCTCTGAAAGAAAGCAACGGAAGTACGTTAGGATTTGTATTTGAACATTTTATATGAAACAATTGTATAACTTTATATTTATTTCAAGAAGTAATTTGTTGTTTTAAAAGGTTTGTAAATTTACATAGCGCTTATTACAATTTTATGTACTTTTTTAAATTCAATTAAGTTATTGATTTTCTAAGTGAATTCAAAAATATTGAAGTTATTAATCGATATTTTGAACTTCAAACGTTAGTTTAAGTATGCATGATTGAGGAGATAAATAAATTGGCTGGTCTTCAAGCATTGCATAGAGATTGCAGCATTACCGTGTTTTCAGAATAACATTTTTCTTTACAATATTAAACATTGAATCACCTTGAGCACAGTTTGTTCCAATATAACCAGGTGTGCACGAGCAGATGTAATCCTTTCCTATGTTGGTACATTTGCCGTTGTTGTTGCACGGATTGTTGATGAAGCAGACGTTTGGTGAAGTTGTTGCAACAGCTGATGTAATCAATATTTTTAGTTGTTGTGGATGACGTTTCGGTGATGATTTAATTAAAATAGTTTAATAAGTTATTATATAAAAACTCTTACTGCAAGTAAACCAAAAATTCAAAAAGACAAACAAAATACCTGATTTTGTCGATGTTTGTGTAGTTGGTGCTAGTGTTTTTTTAGTTGTTGCTTTTGTAGTAACTTTATTTGTAGTTTTTCGAGTAGCAGTAGTAATATCGGGTTTTAAGGTTGGTAGATATTTAGTATACATTGTATTTGTTTCAAATTTATTAAGTGTTTTGCAGGCAAGAACAGTAAATGTAGTTATATTAACAACAGAAGCATTAGCATATAATTGTATTTCTACTTTCAGGGTGTCAACTTCATATGGGCTATATCCAAAAAGAAGGTTGTACTAAAATTAAAATTAAAATAATTAAATGCAATAAAGTTGATTCATGCTTGAAACAATTGTTGCTCTAAAAATTTTACAAATCTTGTTGTACTAGTTGTTTTGAAATTGCGAAAAACGTGTTAAGATATGTGTTGTAACAAAGCCTTAAGCGTTATTTTTGTTGTTTAGCTTATTTATGTTTTCAAGTAAAATTGATAAAAAAATGTTAACTTTATTTTATACATTGATTGTTTGAATACAAACCACGGCTATATTATGCGCTTAAAATGTTTTAGTCAATAAGGCGTTTACTATTTTATTGTAATATTAACATAAAATCCAGTAAGACGATAGGCCAAAAAAAAAACAAAATCTAAAAAATAATTTGTTATCAACTACAAAATAAAAATCTCTATAAAAATAATCTAAAAATAGTTATTTATTAAGTACAATGTAAATATCTCATTATAAACATTATAATTAAAGTTTAATTTTTTCGGCTTTCTTAACGGAGCATGTTTTTTGAGAAACTCAATAAGGTAATTCTGCATGCTTCATCATTTGAATCATCCATAGATTCTGTATTTAGATAAGTTGCTTTGTTCGCTTTCAATTATATTTATATTGATTTTCATCAACTTGCGAGATTTTTGAACATAATTGAGATGGGATGGAAATGCGTTCAATATTTGAAATGGTTTTCTATCTCCAAAGATTTCAATAATTGAAATGACATATTTGACCGGTAATTCTAACCGGATTCATCTACGCAAATACAAGTAAACTATTACAACTTTTAGAATGAAGATGTTGGAAGTTCTATAAATGTTGTGAAAGGAAGTATAAAAATTTGACTCCAATTTTTTTTTTTTGAAAACAACGAGTACATTTTTTGTCAGATAGCTGTTCTGCTTTTGAAAGTGTTAGGCAATATTCGCAAATTATGCTCAATGGTCCGAAGTAATGTGAACCGACGCAAAAAGTTGAAAATAATTCATGTGTGTTTGACTCAGCGTTCATTTGTCTATTTTGTGTCTTAAAATGCCAAATTTCATTGAAATCGGTGTTGTTCTATCAAAATCATATTGAATTACAGATAGAATATGTTAATCAATTATAAATAGTAGATTAAGTGTCACAATCATTATTTTTATTTGAGAACAATACAAAACGTGTAACTTTATTTGTAAGTAAATAAAAAATTACTATTTAAATGAAAAAGTTAAACATTTCTTACTTGTTTGTTAGGATTGATATACCCTGAAGGATAATCATTCACACTAACAGAATTGAGAATAAAATTTATCCAGGAGTAGGATCGGGTTTCAATACCCATTACGACACTGACTAAAGAACCTGAAAAATTAAATTCTAAACGTGCCCAGCCACTACTATCTGCATAGAGAGAAAATGGTTGATTCCTGTACGAAGAAAAAGGATTTTGAACCAAATCTTCTAGCACACAATCATTTGCTAAAAAATATTTGAAATTATTAATAGTGTACTCTTCACATTTTAAATTTATTAAAGTCAAATAGTTTAAATTAAATTAAAAATAATGTGAAAAAACGTAATTTTGTTACAATAACAATAACAAAATGCTAGTAATATCATCTAAGATAAAAATCTCAACTTATTTAAACATTGATAAAATTATTTTAAACTTACTTGTTGTAAAATCTGTAAAGCAAATAAGAAATTAAAATAACACAACATAAAAAACGTTTTAATAAAAACATTTTGTTTTTTTTTTTATACTGAAAGCTGCTTTGAGTTTTTAAAAAATATAAAATAAGTTTATTTGAAATAAATAATAAAAAATAAACAGTTTTCCATAAATAAATGTTTATTAAAAAAATAAATAAAATATTTTCAGTTTTCATACAACTAAGAGTTTTGATTTAAAAATTTTTTAAATAAGTATAATCTTGCAAATAATTAAACAAATTAGCTGAGCATAAAAATTATTCTATTTTCAATACAGATAATAATTTTAAATAAAAAAAACCTACTTTGCAAACAAATAAAATGGCAATCTGTTGAGCATAGATGAAAAGAATACCACTTAGAATTCGAATAAGAAATGCATGTGTTATTATTATCTGATGGCTCTCCACTTTCCCATTTGAAGTATTCCGTTTTTGTGTCTTAAATTATTAATTTTCAATTGAATTTTGAAATTTTCATTATTCTTAAATCTTTAACTCACTTGAACTTAGCCAATGAAAGCTATCGTTTTTATATCCTAAGTTGAGCCAATGGCAATTCTGTTTTAAAACTCCCCACTGAGCAAATGCTGCTTCAACAACATCTTGATATTCCTGGTTGTAAATTTCTAATAATATAAAATTGTTTTGTTGACAATATTTTTGAGCTTCAGTGAAATTTTTCGCTAATGAAAATCCTTTTGTAAACAAACAAATGTTGAGATTGTTGTCGCAGTATTGAAGAAATTTAGCGTTCGCCATGATCAGGGTTATCATTAGTACTATCCATCGATCTAAAAAAAATAATTTAACTTAAAACGTAAACCAAGTTCTGATGACTTTATTTTTTTTCATACTTACTTATTAGATTTGTTTTCATTTTATTGTCTAATAAGCTGACGTTATTTTTAACACAAAGTTTTTCTGTTCACTTCAAAACATCTATTTTTAAAAGTTTTCATGTAACTACAAACATCAACTGCATACTAACCAATATTAATATAATTATTTTATCAAAGTCTATAGGAAACTAAAATTAGAAAACAAACTCATGCTTCTGCCAAGTAAATGCATAAATGAAAAACGGAAACTAAATCTGTTGATTATACTCACAGACTTGTTTTGTTACTGATTTTGTTCTAAGACAGCACAAACCGCATCAATAAACAGCACAAGAATATGTAGTTGTATTCATTGCTAAGCAGGAACGCTATTTCAGCAAAACCTTGGGGTCAACATGTTGCAAGGGCTCAATTTTGTATCATAATGCTAAACTTTTCCTTTAAAAAAGCTAATAACGCACAATTTGAGGTAGCCACCACATTAGCGTAATAAACTTTTTTTTTGCCGAATTTAAATGTTATTATTTGTTTTTAAATCAAATTTTGTTTTGATGAGCACTAACAACGTGCATAAACACCACAACAATAGTTGTATTCAAGGCTTAAATTGTTGCTTCTCATTTATTTATACAAGTAACTTCCTTGAGCAGCAATATATTATTCACAATATAAACAATGTTAAACATAGAAATTTGAAACTTTGTTTAATGATTATAATAATATAAAATTATAATAATAAATTTAATTAGTCATTACTTAGTTGAAACAACACATGTTTGTCGCTATCTACGAAGACTTGATTAAAAAATAAAGATGAATTATCCGATCATATCGAAATGAATCGATTTCAAGACCACTACGATGCAGTGAAAACACCGGTACTCATTTGACTACCACAGGAGAATGAAAGGGTGAGTTGACCTGAGATGTAAGAATGAACTCCTTGCCCAGGGAAGTTATGCGTTGTGGGATTTTACCTATCCGGGAGTTGAACCCGGGACCTTATGTTAAAAAGTCATATATATACTATCGCGCCTCATTCTATTATGTCAGAACACGTTTTCAATTTCTACTTTGTTATTGAAAAAAATGTATGCTGGTATTTCATTATTTTAACTTTTAGATATAACAACCAATAAAATACTTATTTTAGTCAGATTTTAATGTGGTTGATAGTCTTCAATATTGTTGAATTGCAATAGACACCTTGACAAAAAATGTTGAAAACAATGCTGTCACAGCAAAAAATGAAGCTCTTTAGCAGAGTGACTTGCCACATAGCCTTCCATCTTGCTTCAAATGAATAATGTCATCACACATTTTAAATCCTTAACAACAAATCTTGACCCAAAAAAAAAAATAAATTACCTTTTTCTACATAAAAGTTTTTTTAAGGTTATTTGGAGATATTATGTTTGCTAATACTGTCATCGCAACAGAAATAGCTAAAAAAATTTAAAAGCAATCTCGTTAAAAAAATTATAGATCAGCTAATTAAACTGCAAATACTTTGCCAGGAACAAAATTTAATTTTATATTTCATTTAGTTTTCTTTGTTGGACTGAAAATTTCGCAGAATTGTTTGACTGCTTATTGTGCAGCTGTACGATAAGGACTGTTAAATTGCCACTATATTGAATAGTTTTTATAGCAATAAGGACGATTAAAGTAGTTTATCATCATCATCATTACCGTTATTGAAAACACCTATTTAAAAACTAATTAACAGTTTCTAATAACGATTTTTTTGTTTTTTAAAAACTAATTTGGTTTTATTATCACGTTTTGTTACTAAAATATGAACAAAAAAGTATGCATATGTTAGTCACAAATATGTTAGTCACAAATGCATACCTACCTGCATATCTGTAAATACATATTTTTAAATTCTCAAATTAAATTGTTGTTAACTTTAAAGTAAATTATTAAAAACTAGACTAATTACCGTAACTTTAATTTCTAAATTTTCAAATATTTTTAAATTTACATAGTATTAAAAAATGTTATTCAAGTGAAGTTTTAAAAATTTTTCCAAATTGTGCTTAAATAATTAACTTTAATTTGTTTGTTTTCAAATGTTTTTTTTGAATTCAAAATCAGAACTGTTACCTTCACTAGTATTTTTTAAATAGAACGAGAAAATAGTGTTTAATTTAAAAATTGTATTGTTGAAACAAATATTTTAAGCAGATGAAAGAGTTGTCAATGTTTCATACACTAGAAGGAATTCATTTATTATCAGTAATGAAAGAATATGCACTATTAAAAGAAGGATTTCCATCAACACCATCCCAATTGGTGTAATCTGCTTTTTGCTTGGTTTTTTTTATGTTTGGAAAACGTTCACCAATAGTATGTAATTTAAATATATAAGAAAATTACGAACCCGATGTCAACCAATAGAAACCATCATTTCTGTATCCTAAATTGAACCAGTTGTAAGCTGTTTTGAATGATCCCCACTGAGCAAATGCTGCTTCAACAATATTCTGATATTACTGGTTGTAAATTTCTAATAATATAGAGTTGTCTTGTTGACATATTAGTTGAGCATTGGATAAATTTGTCAAAATTGCGTATTCTTTATAATATAAGCAAATACTAAGGTTGTCGTCACAATAGTAAAGAGCAGTTATGATATTTACCGTCATCAGTAGAAATACTTAGCAATCTAAAAAAATATGTGATTTTAATGACCACCCTACTCGATTTTGTTGGAGGAATAAAATTTAACTTATCTGTTATTTTTTTATTTATTAAGGAGTTTTTTTGTTAATGACAATTTATGGGCATTAAATTATTATTTTTATAATAAATTGTTTGTACTGTTGGTGCATATAAACTTTGTCTTCGCCTTGTAATAAACTATGTTGAGTTATGTTAACAAATTTATTTAGGCAATTTAATTTTTCTAAAATTATGAAAAACCGTCTTATCATGATTGAAAATTATTAAAATTAAAATTATATTTTTTACTGTTGCAGTAGTAGCACATCGTTTTGTTATTATTTTATTATAATAAACTTTAATAAATAAATCATAACAATCTGTAGTTTTATTCTGCAGCTCAACATACCATTACAGATGACAAAAAACTAGATCGATTTCACCCAAAAAGTTCACGGTGGGGGTTGAGATGAAATTTTTAAACTTCTTTTTGAAAAGCTTACTGACTGAGAAGATTTGATCCAATGAATTTAGTGCATACTGGCCACTACCTTAGCCTTATTGGGTATTATTAGATTCTGTTTAGGAAAACATGGTCAAGAAAATCATTATTTGAATTATATAACAAATGTTCAAACAGTTTATAAGCAAATTAGAATAAATTTTACTAGATCTGTTAGTATTTAACATTTGTCCAAGTACTGAACATAAGTCTAGTGAGTTAGGCGTTGAAAGATGCAAAGTTTATTTCTATTATAAAATTCTAAAACCGTTTAGTTCACTAGGTTGCAAATTATAAAATTAAAGTTCTAATTTAAGAATTGGTCGACGTTTCTTTGTAATCCGGCAATGACTGTTTCAACGTCAGTGTTGGTTTTTGATTGTCAAGTTTCTGTGACTGACTGCTTTCAAATGTTCTTGAATAGTTTCTTCTGTTTCCTTCAGATGTAAAATTGTTGAGCTCCCAAAAACCGTCTAAAACGTTATCGTAAGGATAAAATGTTTTTCTGTTTCCGTCAAAATTTTCATAGTCATTTTCGTCATTTGTTGTTAGTGGTATTTCAGTAGTGCTACCTGAAAATATGGTTTCAGCTTGCACTGGGTAATCTTCGGCTCTAATTGAAACACTGTAATTGTTTATTTTATTACCAACAGGTAAATTTGGCTGACCAACTGATGGAAGTTGATCATCCTCTTTAAGTTTTGTAGCACCCACTCTGACATAACCCGTAGAATCAAGCACAATTGGATCATCTTTTTTCAAATTATTTTTCTTTTTTATGAAGTAGGTTAAAATAAATACAACGACACCCACTAGGATGACACCTCCAACACATAAACCAATTATCAGACCATGAGTGTTTGATTCGGGGTATTCCACGCAGAAGGCAAACTGAGGTTTAGAATTGGATATGTGAATCTGGATAAGCAAAAATATGGTATTATTTGTATCATGCGTCAAAAATGTTAAATTTGAGTTTATACATCTTTGAATGTTTTTTTTAGTAACCAAATTATTATTTATGAAAACATCAAAAAAAGAAAAAAATGGTTTAATAAGTTTAAAAAAATATGATTGAAAAATTAAAATAACAATGGATAAAAAACATAAAATGTGTGTTGAAAGAAATAACGGCTGTTGATAAAAGATAGACATAATTGTTAATAGTAATACTTGCTGAAAAAAATGAGTTCAAATTTAAGTTTTAACAACGAAGATTATAGAACTATCACTACTAGTTGTAATAGTTGTAGTAATTTATAATTTATTTAGGTTACAGTATATACTAATTTTTAATTTAAAAATAATTCAAAACAAACATACAAGAACAGGTATAGCTCTTGCTGTTCCACAGGTAATGTTGGCTATTTCCGGTTTTGGTTCCTTTGACGGAGGCAAGCATTCTAATTGATTGATTGACACGGCAATAACAGTGCAGTTTTCTTGACCAATTGTTATTTTGTAGTCATTAATACCAACTCCCACATCCATTTTGTCACCCTGAATAATTTACATAATTCATCAATATAATAATACAAAAAATATCAACTTTAATGGATGATTAGCTTTATGCTTATCCAACCAACTGTTTTCAACCAGGTTCCTATGTTATAATTTTTGTTTGTTTAAGCTAAAATAGCAGTTTAGTAACAACATATGGGCTTAATCTTTTAAAAAATACCTGATTTTGTTGATGTTTGTGTAGTTGGTGCTAGTGTTTTTACAGTTGTTGCTTTTGTAGTAACTTTAGTTGTCGTTTTTAGAGTAGCAGTAGTAATATTGGTTTTTAAGGTTGTTAGATAATTAGTATAAAATGTATTTGTTTTAAATCCATTAATTGTTTTGCATGCAAGAACAGTAAATGTAGTCACATTAACAACAGAAGCATTAGCATATAATTGTATTACTACTGTCAGAGTGTCAACTTCATATGGGCTATATCCAAAAAGTAAGCTGTACTAAAATTAAAATTAATTAAATGCAATAAAGTTAATTCATGCTGAAAACAATTGTTGCTCCAAAAATTTTACAAATGTTGTTGTACTAGTTGTTTTGAAATTGCGAAAAACGTGTTAAAATATGTGTTGTAACAAAGCCTTAAACGTTAATTTTGTTGTTTAGCTTATTTATGTTTCTAAGCAAAATTGAGAAAAAAATGTTAACTTTATTTTATACATTGATTGTTTGAATACAAACCACGACTATATTATGAGCTTGAAATAATTTTAGTCAATAAGGCGTTTAGCATTTTATTGTAATATTAGCATCAAATCCTGTTAGACGACAGCCCAAAAAAAAAAAATCTAAAAAATAATTTGTTATCAACTACAAAATTAGGATCTCTATAAAAATAATCTAAAAATAGTTGTTTATTAGGTACAAAGTAAATATCTCCTTATAAACAACATTTTTATTTAAACATTATCAGATTCTTTGAATAGATGTCCTTGATCCAAATCTTCCAAAATTTTGATTTTAACGTCGCAAGCACAGCGTTATCGTGACACGGTAACATATAAATGTCTATGACTTAAAATAGGCTCTGGTAATTAACTGCCTACCGTATCTAATTTTTGATATTAATTTGTTGTAAATGCAAACGTCAGCTTAATTGGAAACTGTTTTTTGTGAAAACAATAAGACTTTTGGTTTTGTTGGAGCTACTAAATTAACTCATTCAAAATGTCTGCAATAAATAAATTTAGTGTTAAATCTTTAATCATTTCATTGCAGAGTCCATGTATAACATTAAAATGTCTTCATAACATTCTCAAGCAGCCTATTTATAATTAAAGTTTATGTGGTAGCATTCTTAACGGAGCTTGTTCTTTCAGAAACTCAATAAGGTAATTTTGCATGCTTCATCATTTGAATTATCCATAGATTCTGTATTTAGATAAGTTACTTTGTTCGCTTTCAATTATATTTTGATTGATTTTCATCAACTTCCGAGATTTTTGAACAGAATCGAGATGGGATGGAAATGCGTTCAATATAAGAAATGGGTTTCTATCTCCAAAAATTTTAATAATTGAAATGACATATTTGACCGATAATTCTAACCGGATTCATCGACGCAAATACAATTAAACTATTAAAACTTTTAGAATGATGATGTTGTAAGTTCTATAAATGTTGTGAAAAAGCAGTGTAAAAATTTGACTCCAATTTAATTTTTTCTATTTTTGACAACAACCAGTAAATTTTTTGTTAAATGGTTGTTCTGCTTTAAAAATGTTAGGCAATATTTTCAAATTATTTTCAATGGTCCGAAGTAATGTGAACCAACTTCTTTTTCATTATTAATTTCTTCAACTGCAACTCTTATGTTTGAATAACGTTATCTAAAAGTTTTAAATCTTTGTAAAGCGTTTGTTTTTCTTGTAATACTTGTTTACCTATAAATTCTTTTTGAACTACTTTACGGCTTCAAGCACCTGTTTCTCGAAATTAATATTGATGTTTTTTGTCCATGTTTTCCTGAGCATTTTTGTGTCATTTTTTTTGAAGTTAAGATTTTTGCTCCTCACTCATATTTAAACTTAGGTACTGCAATTTTATCTCAAAATAATAAAAAGAAATACAAAAGAAAAATGAGAATCAGCAATTTTTTTTTAGATACTAACCTTTGTTTCGGATTAAGAACAAAAACAGTTTAACGGAGGCGTGTTGTTGATATAAGGAAAACAATAAACAAAAACGCAAAAAGTTATTGAAGTTGAAAATAATTTATATGTGTTTGACTCAGCGTTCTAAATTATTTGTTTTTAATACATTACTTTTCATTTGTCTCTTTTGTGTCTTAAAATGCCAACTTTCATTGAAATTGGTGCGGTTCAATCAAAATCATATTGAATTACAGAAAAACTATGTTAACCAATTATAAATAGTATATTAAATGTCACAATCATTATTTTTATTTGAGAACAATAAAAAAACGTGTAACTTTATTTGTAAGTAAATAAAAAATTACAATTTAAATGAAAAAGTTAAAAACTTCTTACTTGTTTGTTAGGATCGTACCTTGAAGGTTGATCATACAACGTAACAGAATTGAGACTAAAATCTATCCAAATGATATATCGGGTGTCAATACCTAATATGACATTGACTAAAGCACCTGAAATATTAAAGTTTAAACGTGCCACACCACTACTATCTTTATAAAGAAGAAATGGTTGATTCCTGTACAAAGAAGAAGGATTTTGAACCAAATCTTCTAGCAGACAATCATTTGCTGAAAAATATTAAAAAATATTAAAAGTGTACTTTTTACATTTTAAATTTATTAAATCAAATAGATTAAATTAAATTAAAAATAATTTAAAAGAATTGTTAATTTTTTTCAACAACAATAACAAAATGCTTGCAAAACTTATTGAGATAAAAAACTCAACTTGTTTTAAATATTGATAAAATTTTTTTAAACTCACTTGTTGTAAAATCTGTAAGACAAATAAGAATTTTAAATAACACGACAAAATAAAAAAAAGTTTAGAAAAAAAACAATTTTTGTTGTTATTTATGCTAAAAGTTGTTTTGAGTTTTAAAAAATTAAATATTTAAAATGAATGAATAAAAATTAGAATTTTTCTACAAATGAATTTATATTAAAATAAAATCAATGAGACATTTTTCTGGATTCATACAATTAACAGTATTGAGTTTAAAATCTTTTAAACGTATTTTGAAGATAAATAAAAGATTGCTGAACATGAACATTTTTTTGCATTATTACAATTAATTATTTTGAATTAAAAATTAAAAAAAAAACTTACTTTCCAAGCAAATAAATGGTAACTTTGGTGAGCATGGATAAAGAGAATACCAATAATAAATGCATGGATTATTATATGATGGCTCTCCACTTCCCCATTTGAAGTATTCCGCTTTTGTGTCTTAGATAATTAATTGTCAATAAAATTTTGAAATTTCAATCATTACCTATTTTGTAACTCACCTGAACTTAACCAGTAAAAGCCATCGTTTTTATATCCTAAGTTAAGCCATTTGGCATAACTGTTTAAATTTCCCCACGTATTAAGTGCTGCTTCAACAACATTCTCATATGATTGATTATAAATTTCTAATAATATAAAACTATTTTGTTGACAATATTCTTGAGCTTCATTGAAATGTTTAGAAAGCGACAATCCTTTTGTAAACAAACAAATGTTGAGATTATTGTCGCAATATTGAAGAAATTTAGCGTTTGACATAATCAGTGTTAACATTAGAACTATCCATTGATCTAAAAAAAAATAAATTAACTTTAAACGTAAAAAAATGTTTAAGGACTATTTTTTTACACTTACTAATTGGATTTGTTTTCATTTTGTTGTCCAATAAACTGAGTTTCTCTGTTCACCTCAAAACATTTTTTAAATGCTTTCCTATAACAACAAACATCAATTGCGTACTAACCAATAATATTATAATTATTTAATCAAAGTCTATAAAAACTAAAATTAGAAAAAAAATAATATTTCTGCTCAGTATATACATAAATGACAAAATGCTTACTGAATATGTTAGCAATATTCACAGACTTGTTTTATTACTAATTCTGTTTTAAAGCAGCACAAACCGCAACAATAAACAGCAGAACAATATGTAATAGCATTCATTGCTTGAAATATCAGTTCCTATTTATCTACAAAATCTACATGCAATATCTACATCTTCCTTGTACACCATTGCGTTAAGCAAAATTAATTGCTAAATCAAATAATAATCACTTGAGCCAACATCTCGTAAATTTGCCAAACTGCAAAAATGAAGATAGAAACATATTTTTTTAATTTTAAAATGTTTAGAATTGGTAATAAGTAGTAAATGTTGTTAGATTTGTGAATAAAACTTATACATTTATTTCACTATTGATTCTGACCAAAATATAGCACAAGCAACACTATGGCATAGCACAATAATAGTTTTACTCAGAACTTGACATGTTGCATATTTATTATCTCTACGTTTAACTTCCTTGTGCAACATTAATCGTATTGAATGTAAAACTTTTTAAAACACGAACCACTTAAAAATGAGTATGTTTAGTTAGTTAACTAAAATAAGTAATGTGCTTATAGTTTGATTTTTTCTAAATCACAAATTGTTGTGAAAATTCTATTCTACTGCCGACATTTGGCTTTTGTTTTTTTTCGTTGTTATTAAAATTGTTTTTCAACTTTACCATCATTTTTTTCAATGTAAAATATCTACTAGCGGATCCAGGGAAAGGCAGTCCGGCTATGCCCCCCTCACAATTTGTCAATAGACTTTGGGCCCCCTTGTCGGAACCAAATTCAAAAATTAAAAAAAACCTATGTTCAGAATGCTAAATAGACATGCATTTTTTCTCGTTCATATCCAAAATCTCCTATAAACTGGACGCAAATTATTAAAAAATAAAACAAAAAAAAAACGGCTCGTGTAAGCCAAAACATATGTATTTGAATAATGTTAAGCAGGAACATTATTTCAGCACAACTTTGGGGTCAACATGTTGAAGGGGCCTAATTTTGTATCATAATGCTAAACGTTTCTTTTCAAAAATAATTAATGACCGGGTATTAGTGGGAGTTTCTTTTCTTTAAAAAATCTTAAGAGTTTTGCATTTTTTTATATAGCTGATGACAGAAAAATGCAATTTTAAGTATTTTTTGATTTTCTTAAAATTTTGTAGATATTTTTCCAAAAACATTTTAAAAACATTGCCAAATAAAATCTTTACGGCTCTGAAAACTGTACTATTCTTTTTTATTTTGCGTAAAAATTGGCTTCCCACTCAAACGTTGGCTAGATCCGTCAATGAAAGTAATTATATAAAATGTATTTATGATTGTTTCACCAGGTACGAGCCGTCTTTAGCTGAATTACAATCTGACTTGAAACAATTATTGTGAAATTTTTACTTATTTTGAATCAATCGATAGCTATGATAAAGTTAAAAGTAGTTTTATCATCATTATTATTACCGCTATTGATTTTATCAATGTTTTATTGTGTTACTTTTTATTATATATACAACAAAACAACAGCGATTTCAAACATAGGAAAAACAAATTTGTTATTTTATTATTCAACTCTTAGAAACATTTTTTCAATACTTGCAAATTTGCAGTTACGTTGTTGGGCTAAAAAAATTGTTAAATTAAATACAAAAAAACCGTTTATAAGAAACACAATTGAAATACTTTGAATTTTAAAACTTTTTAAGACGAATCAACAAGATTGTCATACAATTTGACAATTTTCTGATAATGATTTTCATCTGTTTTAGCTTCACCGAGAGCATTGTAAAGTTGATTTGCATCTTCTTCTGAAAGTGAATACAAAGTTTTACGTTTTGATGTTTCGATTGTAGCCACGTTTTCATATGAAATTCTCTCATGAAGATCAGTTGAGTGAGTTTTTTGTTTTGTTGATTCAGTTGTAGGAACGTTTTCAGGTGAAATTTTTTGATGATGATTAGTTGAATAAGTTGCTTCAATTACTGATTCTTCTTTACAGTGTTTAAGTTTATTTCTTAAACAATAAAATTTTATATGTTTGATAAAATATTTAATTTTTTATAAACATTATATAAGGTGTGTTTTACTTTTTTTTCATTTTAACAAAATGAAATAATAGTATTCCAAAGGCAATTAGAACCAGCACTAGAATTGTGAGACAGACACCAAGAGCAATTTTAAGATCTTCGTTTTGTTTTAAATTGAAATAAAACATTGAACTGTTTCCATCTTTAACAAAAAATAGTTTGAAACAATTTTTAATTTGATGATAAAAAACATGTAGTGACATTTTCGTTCAATTTTCAGTAACAAAACGTGAAAATTAAAACTTATTTATTTTTTCAAAAACAAAAAAATTATATTACAAACTATTTAATTTTTTTTGAAATAAGTGTTTTTTATTAAAATTTTGTTTAATTTATTTACCTCTACTTATTTCTGTAGATTTAATAAGTCTCTTTGTATTTTGTTCTTCTAGTGTAGTTGATGTAATTGCTTAATAAAATAGTTTTAATATCATTCTCATGAAAAATAAAACAGAAAACTTATTTTCAATGACCATTAAAAATACAACATTACCTGGATTTGTTGCTGTTGTTGTTGTAAACGTTGTTGTTTCCATAGTTGTTGGTAGCGTTGCTGGTAATAAAACAATTGTGAACAACAAAAAGTTATAGGAAAAATGATCTTACAGCAATAATTTTTATAAAGTGCTTTATTTAAAGCAAACCCACTCTTTTGAAAAAAATACAAACTCATTTTATTTATTTTATTCATTTTAAACTATGATACAATCGGCACAATCACTTGTGATTTTCTTTTAAATCTAGGCCATACGATTATAGAATAATTAAATAACACCCACGCTGTCTTCTAGAATCTACTTAATAATCATCAGGTAGTTTCCGCACACATACACATACTCATTTATACAATTTTATCTATTGTTTTTACAACAACCAATTTTTCTTCTTGTGCGTACTTGCGAATGAGTTCGCATCAAATAAAATATTTTCTTTGAACCTATTGGGATCGGTTAAAAATTGCGCACAATTGTGCGATTTTCGCATAATGCGCACAATCCCGTATCAAAAGCAGGACTTTAATTAATAGATACATAAAGTCACAAATGATGTATTTGTTACATTTAAATATGTTTACCTGCACATTTGTAAATAAGAATCTTTGAAGAATTTTTTTCGTTAACTTTATTGAATTGATTAATTTTTTAAATACAAAACATATCATTAGAGTTTCTTCTATTAAACACATTTTGCGTGGATTTATTGAAAAAAGTATTTCTACAAACGAAGCAACTTTGAAAATTAAACAAATTATCATGAATTAATTAATTTGACTATTTTGAGTAAATGTTAAGAAAAATTTAACTTTCTATTTATTCTTTATGCAAGACTCGCAATCTTGTTAGCGCTGATTTTGTTTCAAGTAGCTCAAACAAAATAAAACGCTTATCAGCTTAACAATAGAAGCATTTTTTACCTGAACTATTAGTTCCTGCTTATCTATCTTTCTATGTAGTCTACTTCCTTGTACCACATTAAATATTATGAAACATAAACAGATTTAAAACGTGTTTGTTTGTTAAAAATATTACTAGTTGCGTTTTGTAATGTAATTGTCTAATAGAAACAAAATTAACGTAATTGTTCTTCCTATTCATTTGCCGCAATTTGGTTTTGCTTGTCTCTAAGGTCAACAGATTTAAGAATTAAAAGATATAGCTGAATGTAGTAATAAGTTCAATAACACTTTGGAAAAATGTTATAAGTTAGAATTTATCAACAAATGTATTTAAGTAATTTAATTTAACTTAAATAATGAAAACATGTTTATCATGATTAGAAAATATTAGAGTTAAAATTTTATGTTTTGCAATTGCAGTTGTAGCACAGTTTTTGCTATTATCTCGTTTAATAAAATCCACTACAGTTTTATTTGTTAAAAATGATTTGTTAAAAATTTGCGTAGTAATAACTCAGTAAATAAATTATGAAGATTGGTCAGAAGTTCATATTTTTTTTGATTTTATTAATTTTGTTGATAAAGCTGACAATTGTGTTATTATTAATTGATTTCTCCACCTTATTTAATTTTTTTAAGAAAATCTGTTTTGTGTCACAAGTCACGCCATAAAAAAACCATAAAAAGCTCCTTGAAAAACGGTTCCTTTGGTTAAAACTTAAACTATGAAATAAATTAGCAATTGTGTAGACTATACGCCCAACAGCCGAATGTTAAACACGAATATCTTATGCATTTAATGTTTATCGGGTAGATTCACCACAATTAAACGTAAAGTTTTGCATATTAAAGACTAAATGACAGTCATACTTATGAAGCAACAGGAAAACAATTTTCAAGAGTTCACTATCAATTTTATTAAAGCTTTTTCTCACTTTGCATATGATTTAAACTCATTTAGATTTTTTTAATTTTGCTTTTTTCTTCATTGTTATTTGTTTTTTTTTTATTTTTGTGCAATCAATGTTTCTAAATATATCGAATAATATCGATATAGTTTGTGCTAACTCTTGAACATGTCTTTTGAAGTATTAGTGTTTTGAGTTGAGTATTGATATTGGTATGGTCAATACTATCTAAGTGCCTATTGGGAATAATATTGTGAATATAATTTCTGAATAATGTTACCAGCCCTGTTAACATAGCAGCAATAATTTCAAAGTCGTTTAAGAAAACAAAACAGGCAAACAAAAAAGCAAAACAAAATGAATAACTAACCAAATACATAATAACCAAAATTATGGTGACAAAATAAACAAAATATAGTCATATAAAGAGGAGATATAATTTAGTTTGTTTTTTTAATGAAAAGAATCATTAACAAAATATTTTAACAAGCATTTTCATCAGTTTACACACTTTTTTTTCAATCTTAATCCCGTGGGTAATGTGTCAGAGTCGGACATATTTCAGTGTCTGAACTTTTTAAGCGTTTTAAAACTTGGACAAGTTCGGCAGTAGCTTTGTTACCATAACTGTCACTCTCATTATCTGAAATTACATTTTTATTGCTTGTTATCTGTTCACCATTATGCGGGTTGTGATTTGTTTCTCCAGTTTGTTCATCACTTATCGGAGTAACATAAAATTGTTTAGTTTGTTCATCACTTATTGGAGTAACATAAAATTGTTTAGTTTGTTCATCAGTTATTGGAGTAACATAAAATTTTTCCGTTTGTTCCACAGTTATCGGAGTAACGTATAATTTTTCAGTTTGTTCATCAGTTATCGGAGTAGCAGATGTTTCTCCAGCCTGTTCTTCAGCTATTTGAGTAGTATATGTTTCTCTAGCCTGTTCATCAGTTAATAGATTGGTATATGTTTCTCCAGCTTGTTCATAATTTATTGGAGTAGTATATGTTCCTTTATCTTGTTCATCAGTTATTGAAGTCTCATCAATTTCTCCAGCTATACGATGAGACTCATCTGTATGTTCATTATGTTCAACCATATTTTCTTGTATTTCATCATACACATAAGACTGTCGAACACTTTCCATAGGTATGTAATCGTGTCCAGGAACAGGGTTTATGTAAACATTAGGAGATTTTGTTTTTCTATAAAATATATTATAGTTAAACTTCAATCGTTTAATTAGTTGAAATTGTCATTTTTAACAAATTCTCAAAGTAGTTTTTCACCCTTTAGTGAAAACCTAAGAAAAACGTTTGTTTGTTTCAACTACGAATATTTTTGTAATTTCAAGTGTCTCAAAACTAGTAAATCTCAATTCACAGAATTTTTCTAGAAAGTCAAAAAAACAGCGACCATAATTAAATCATTTTAAAAATATCCAATATAGTAGTTTGTGAAAAAACAGTAACAGACATAAAATAGCCAATCATGGCCACCAAGAAAACATAATTTTTTATTGTTCAGATACACAACTTTAAATTTTTAAATGAAAAAATGCCAAACTGACCTAAACTTTTTGAAAAGCACAACTACAATTGCCACGATGGCTATCAAAATCAAAATTCCTCCAGCAACAGAACTTGAAATTATAACTTTTTCTAGCCAAGAGAGACCTTGGAAAATAAAATTTTAAACAAACATACAAAGTAAGAAAATTTTAGAAAAATTAAAATAAGCTTTAAATTTGTCATAATTTATTTAAAAACTAATTTACCCGGGTTTGGAGTAGTAATGGCACTATTTGTCGTTGATTGTGCTTCTGTAACAATTGATGGTGTAGTGTTTAATGATTTCGTTTTTCTATTTGGGGTTATAAAAACTCTCACCTAGAGTGAGTCACAAAATAATCAACATAGATAGACAAAATACCTGTTGTTATCGGTGGCGATGTAGTTGGTGCTAGGAGTGTTGTCAAAGCTGTCAAAGTAGCGGTAGTTATAATAGTTGTAGATTCAACCTTTGGCTTGCATGCATTAAGAATAAATTTGGTTATACGTATGACATCACTATCTGTTGTCATTATAATATGCAGGTTATTAGCTTCAACTAGACCTTGTCCACTAAGGTAGTCAACCTGAAATAGTCACAAAGATAATTGGACTTATAATAATGTGCATTTTTTATAAGAATATAACAATTTATAGTTATTTTAATAGTGTTGTATTCAGTGGTGATGTTGTCGTCTGTTGCTATAACAATTATTATTATTATTATTATTATTATTATTATTATTATTATTATTATTATTATTATTATTATTATTATTATTATTATTATTATTATTATTATTATTATTATTATTATTATTATTATTATTATTATTATTATTATTATTATTATTATTATTATTATTATTATTATTATTATTATTATTATTATTATTATTATTATTATTATTATTATTATTATTATTATTATTATTATTATTATTATTATTATTATTATTATTATTATTATTATTATTATTATTATTATTATTATTATTATTATTATTATTATTATTTTTATTTTTATTATTATTATTGTTATTATTATTATTATTATTATTATAATTATTATTATTATTATTATTATTATTATTATTATTATTATTATTATTATTATTATTATTATTATTATTATTATTATTATTATTATTATTATTATTATTATTATTATTATTATTTTTATTATTATTATTATTATTATTATTATTATTATTATTATTATTATTATTTTTATTATTATTATTATTATTATTACTGTAGCAAATAGCCGATGATTGTCTCAAGGAGGTGATTTTGCAGAGGGTGTCTAAACCGTTCGACATGTCGCACCTGAAACCGGAGTGATCTGAATTGTCTTCTTTGTTACCCTGGTGGTTTTTGTCTTCCTTTAATTACTAATGGAAGAAAAACAGCTTTTGTCAAACGCCACTACCGTTGTTGCCGCAGCCGTCACCGAACTCGCAACGGACTTTAAGTAAAAAGACCGATTTCGTGAAGACAGTGACTCGACACGTGACAATGGACATGAAAAGCGGATGTTCGTTTGACGATAAATGAATGCTTTATTTTTACTATTAATTGAATGCTGCTAGAAAAGTTTCAAAATTAGGTTTCTCTTAACAAATATTTAAATATTGAGCTTGTTTAATAACATTTAAACCAAAATGTCTCGTTTTTATTTTTCTATTTTAACAAATAATAAATTTGAATGGAAATTTAAAAAAAACTAAAAAAAAACTAAAGAACTTCTTACTTCTTTGTTAGCAACAAATGGTTTTGGACCATAAGTAAACACATCAATGGAATTCAAATACAAATGTATTTCAATTGTGTTTGCGGGGTCGGCAATCATAATTAAATTTTTCATTTTTCTTGGTTTGGGTATAGACAAAGGAATTTCAGCAAAACCGCTCGTATTCGGACGAAGGGGATAATAAGGAGAGTAGTATATCGAAGCTTCTTCAGCCAAATTTTCCAGCTCGCATTCTGTAACTGAAATAAATACATCATACATTCACTTTGAAAATTTATGGAAAAACTAGTTTTAAAATTTAAAATTTAAATATAACATAATTGATTTATTAAATCAAACATCCTTAATCGTTTGAAACAGTTCAATTGAATTAAGTAACCAAATTGAATTTCAAAATTGCTGCAAAAAACGGTTCTCTTAACAAACATTTATGGTTTTAGCTTTTTAAAATAAATTTTATACAGAATTGAAAAAAAATTATATAATTTACTTTTACACTTTGTAATTATGAAGATCACAGATCCTTTAATTTAAACTTGAAATGTAATAAATACAAAAAAAAACTTTCTTAACAGATTTAGCACTTGGATGTTGAACGTTTAATACAATTTATTAATTAATGAGTTCATAACCCAATAAAATTAATGAAAAACAGCTTTTTCTAATTAAAAAAAATAATCCTTAATAAACAGTCATAAACACCCACATTGTAGACAAATGAATGGATTAGATAATTCACACCAATGGTTATTTATCCAAGTAAAATTATGAATCAAAGAGCATATATCATTGATCATCATCCAATTAATATCCCAATTGAAATAATTTGCTTCTATGTCTAAATTCAATTGTTTTTGTTAAATTTAAAACAATAATTAATAAGTTATATTTTAACTCACCCGAAGTCAACCAATAAAAACTGTGATTTTTATATCCTAAATTCAACCAACAGTAAGCTGCTTTTAAGTCTGTCCACTGATCAAATGCTGCTTCAACAACATCTTGATATGATTGATTGTAAATTTCTAATAATATAGAGTTGTTTTGTTGACAGTATAACTGAGCTTCACTGAAAGACTTCGAAAAAGAAATTCCTTCTGAATACAAACAAATGTTGAGGTTGTCGTCACAATATTTGAGAGCAGTCAATAAATTCAGTGATAACAATAAAAATGACCATGGATCTGAACAAGTAAAATTTATTCTAGAAAATAAACCGAGTTTTGATTATAAGCATTTTTTTTCAAACTTACTAATTTGATCTGTTCTCATTTTGCTGTCAAGTTACCAGAAGTTAACATAAACACAAGGCTATTTTTAACGACCTATTTCTAAATACAAGTTTTATAGAAGGTTTTTTTTGTAAATGTAAATTGTAACAAATATTGATGTCACAACAGCTAACAGCATCAACGATGTTCATTCAATTACTTTAGACAGCCGAAATTAAACAGAATGTAATCATGTGCAAATAAGTTTTTACTAAATGTAAATAAGCAGAAATTTGTTTTACTTCTGGTTTTGTATTAAATAGCGCCACAATCAACATGAATACCAGCACTACAATGGCTGTATATTCAATGCTCTAATATATCCTTTATAAGATTAATAAATTGGCTGTATATTCAATGCTCTTATATATCCTTTATTAGATTAATACTTTTTGGTCAGTTCAATTTCTCTGTTAAATTTAATGCCTGAAATATTGGTTTACAACTATTTGAACGTTTGCATTAATGACTTTACGATTAACTTGTCATTAAAAAAACAAATAATTATGGAAAATGTGTTGTACTAAATTAAATGTGGTACTTTGCAAAGTATTTGTTTATTTAAACAAAACCTGTCATGTAGTTTTTACTATATTGGAACAATTTAGTTTGCAATTTCAATTAAGAAATAAAATCATATAAATATCTTTTTTGATAATTTTTTTTTAATCCAACTTTTTGCCTTTTGTTTTTAAACTATTTGTTAAAAAAAAATGTTTTCAGTTAAAACAAATGTGATAGTTTTGATAACTTATTACAAACACTCAAAAATTATTTTAACAAAATAAATAGTTAAATTCGATTTATGTCGTAAAATATAAATATAATCAGTTTACAAGTTTTTCATTTTAATAAATTACTCATTCTATTGAGTTTTCATTCAATCAGAAATCAACGGCAAACGTCCAATGGTCACTATTTTAATAATAATAATAATAATAATAATAATAATAATAATAATAATAATAATAATAATAATAATAATAATAATAATAATAATAATAATAATAATAATAATAATAATAATAATAATAATAATAATAATAATAATAATAATAATAATAATAATAATAATAATAATAATAATAATAATGAAGATAATAATAATAACACAAAAATGATTTAATTTTTAGTAGAATAATATCACGGTTATTATTGAGTGAGTAAATCAGTGAGAGTTTTGGCTTTTGTTGGTATTGTATTGTAATGCACCGTAACACAACGGTAAGGGGAGTTATGCAATCATACTTCCTTAGCGGGTTCAAATCTCTCTCGCGGCGAGACTTAGAAGATTCTATGACCATATTGCTCAGACCATTTTCACTGATCAATAAAATGTTACCATTGTCAATATTTTGGACAGTAGGAATGGGTACACCCCAATTCCTATTCATTTGCCGCAACATTGATGTTATTAAATTAGAAACCGGCCTAAAATCTATCAACCAATTTAATCGGGTAATTAAATTTAACCGAAATAATTGAAACATTTCTATTATAATTGAAGATTATTAGAGTGAAAATTTTATGTTTTGTTGTTGCAGTATTAGCACAGTTTATGTTGTTATCTCTTTTAATAAAATCCGATGAATAAAAACAATTACGACAATGTACAACAGTGACATGAGTTTCACCCAAAAAACGTTTAGCTTAAACGTTTTTTCTCTTGTAAGACCAATTTACAGAAAAATTAAAAAAAGTTGTTTTTAGGCGCTCAACATACCATTACAGATGACAAAAACACTAGATCGACTTCACTCAAAAGGTAAACGGTGAGGGTTGAGAGAAAACCTATATACATTGTTCTTTAAAAGGTTAATATTGATAAGCTTTGATCCACTGACTTTGGTTCCTACTGGACGCTACCTTACCGCTATACCATTAGGGTCCGTCTAGAAAACAAACCTTGATAAAATCAATGTTCAAACAGTTTTTTTAAGCAAAATACAATTACATGTTTTTTCAATCCGTTAGTATTTAATGTTTTTTAATTACTGAACAAAGGTCTAGTGAGTTAATCGTCAAACGATTCAAAGTTTTTTTTCTATGATGAAATTCTCAAACCGTTTAGTTTACTAGGTTGCAAATTATGAAATTAAAGTTCTTATTTAAGAATTGGTCGAAATTTCTTTGTAATCCGGCAATGACTGTTTCAACGTCAGTGTTGGTTTTTGATTGTCAAATTTCTGAGACTGACTGTTCTCAAATGTTCTTGAATAGTTTCTTCTGTTTCCTTCAGATGTAAAATTGTTGAGCTCCCAAAAACCGTCTAAAACGTTATCGTAAGGATAAAATGTGTTTCTGTTTCCTTCGAAATTTTCATAGTAATTTTCGTCATTTGTTGTCAATGGTATTTCAGTTGTACTACCTGAAAAATGGTTTCAGCTTGCGCGGGGTAATCTTCTGCTCTTAGTGAAACACTGTAATTGCTTATTTTATTACCAACAGGTAAATTTGGCTGACCAACTGATGGAAGTTGATCATCCTCTTTAGGTTTTGTAGCGCCCACTCTGACATAACCAGTAGAATCAGGCACAATTGGATCATCATTTTTTGAATCAGTTTTCTTTTTAATGAAGTAGGTTAAAATAAATACAACGACACCCACTAGGACGACACCTCCAACACATAAACCAATTATGAGACCAAGATTGCTTGACTCGGGGTATTCCACACAGAAGGCAAACTGAGGTTTGGAATTAGATATGTGAATCTGGATAAGCAAAAATATGGTATTATTTGTATCATGCGTAAAAAAGTTAAATTTAAGTTTAAACATCTTTGAATGTTTTTTTTTTAGTAACCAGATTATCAATTATGAAAACATCAGAAAAAAGAAAAAATGGTTTAATAAGTTTGAAAAAGTATGATTGAAAAATTAAAATAACAATGAATAAAAAACATAAAATGTTTGTTTAAAGAAATAACAGTTGTTGATAAAAGATAGACATATGTGTTAATAGTAATACTTGCTGAGAAAATGAGTTTAAAATTAAGTTTTAACAACGAGGATTATTGAACTATCACTACCAGTTGTAATAGTTGTAGTAATTAATAATTTATTTAAATTACAGTATATACTAATTTCTAATTCAAAAGTTATTAAAAAAAAAATATACAAAAACAGGGATAGCTCTTGCTGTTAAACAGGTAATGTTGGCTTTTTCCGTTTTTGGTTCCTTTGACGGAGGCAAGCATTTTAATTGATTGGTTGACACGGCAATAACAGTGCAATTTTCTCGACCAATTGTTATTCTGTAGTCATTAATACCAACTCCCACATCCATTTTGTCACCCTGAATAATTTAAATAATTCATCAATATATTAATACAGAAAATATCAGCTTTAATATATCACTAGCTTCATGCTTATCCAACCTACTGTTTTCAACCAGGTTCCTATATTATAATTTTTGTTTGTTTAAGCTAAAATAGCAGTTTAGTATCAACATATGGATTTAATCTTTCTATATAAACTTACCATTATTTTTAATGACTCGTTTTTAGATGGATCTATTTTGTACACCTCATTGGAAGATTTTATTAGCGGTGGATCAAATTTTGGAGCAAACTTAATTGGAAGGCTTTTGTTAACATTTTCACTGTATTTGTCATAATTGTCCATTAATATGGAAATAGCAAATTCTTTTGTTGAACTCGATGAATTTTTCCACGATGCGTCCATTGGAATGTTCAGATCTGGCATTGGACACTTTAAGGCAATTGAGTTTGGAGCAACGCACAACTGTACAAAAAGTTTCAATTTTTTTTTTACTTTTGCAACGTTAATATGAGTTTGATATCACAAATTATAATAGTTTAAAAAACAACAGTCCTGTTTTCTAAAACAAAATCGTAAAAATATTATCTTACACTTATTCCAAAACGGCTGAATACTTTTTCTCCTTTTTCGGTTACGATGAGACTTGCATTCAAGAGTGGTTTACTGATGGAATCCATTCCTGTTCCATTAATCTGTAACTCAGCTCCTCCGTTTGATCTGTTGAAATAAAGAACAACTTTTCTAATTAAATATTACTGCATCATTTTTTCAACTTAATTTTAAACACTAACTTTCTTCATTGAGTAATTATTTTTACAAATTAATTTTTGGTATTGAGAAATAAAATAGTTGAAAAATTGAAATGTTTGCTAAAATGAAACCTTACGTTAATAGAGGGTTTTTTGAAGTAATATCAGAAATGCTTGGATTTGGTGCAAAAGAAAACGACAGATCTTTGTTAATTTCTCCACCAGAAAATTCAATTACGATGTTATAAATTCGACCAGCGTAAGAATTGTTGTTTCCGGGAGCACCAGGAGAGAGAACGGTCAAATTGTTTGGACTCAATGGACTTGAGTACAAAATTAGAATACATTATATCGAAAAAAAATTAAATGTTTTTCAATTATTAACTTGAATTTTAATAAGTTTCACTACAAAGTAAATCTTTTTTTATAGCATTTTATTAGTTGGTATTTTCAATTTCACAGACAAATTATAACTACAACTTTAATAAAAAATAAAAATTTCTCTTACTTTACTACTTTCATTAGGCCTCTGAGTGTGGTTTCATTATTATCCTTGGGTTTGAAAATAACTGAAAGAATAGGAAACAGATCAAAGTGCAGGCCAGTAATTGCAAGTTCACCACCACCTGCCAAAAGTCCCACTTTCTTAGATATGCCTGAAACAGTAGGTTTGATACCGGGCATGCTAGGCTCTGTATGAAAAGATAAAAAATTGGTTCAAGAAAATATAAAAGCACTAATTATTTTTTAAATCTAATTAACTTCATAATTAAGAGAAGTAATTATAAAGTTGTTATTAATTGTTTATTGTCTAACAAAGCAAATCATGACATTTATCACGCTTACATAACTTTTTATTTAATAAAAAACATTGATTAAAACGCTCAACGATTATTATTGAAAACATTGTTAAGATATTACTGTTTTTTTGTAATAAAGTAATTGTGATGACAAAATTATTTTTTCAGCTTACTTTTGGTTGTACAGTTAATACCAAAATAATCTCCATTGCATTCACATTTGTAACTTCCATCCATGTTTATGCAAGATCCTCTATTTTGACAAGGATTTAAGTTTTCACATTCGTTCACATCTGTATAATAAATTGTTTATCTGATAATTGGATTTTAACGAAGTTTGCCTTATGCTACTTCTGCATGTTTTTATTAATTTAATAACAAATATGCTTGGGACCGAGTTTATTATCAACATAAATAATTGAAGTATTTGTTGACAAATATTATTTATAAATTGAAATGCAGAAAAACTTACCAATGCAGTTCTTGCTACCATTCAACTTGTATCCTTGGTAACATTCGCAGTAGTAATCGTTGAACTTGTACTTGCATCTTCCTTGGTTACCACATGGAGATGAAAGACATTTGAGATCCTCTGAAAAAAAGCAACCGAAGTACGTTAGTAGTTGTATTTGAACATTTTATGGGAAACAATTGTATACATTTATATTTTATTCAAGAAGTAATTTGTTGTTTTAAAAGGTTTATAAATTTATATAGCGCTAATTACAATTTTATGTACTTTTTTAAATTTTCTAAATTAAATTATGTTAGTAATTTTCTAATTGAATTCAAAAATATTGAAGTTATCAATCGAAATTTTGAACTTCAAACGTTAGTTCAAGAATGCATAATTGAGAATATAAATAAATTGGCTGATCATCAAGCATTGCATAGAGATTGCAGTATTACCGTGTTTTCAGAATAAAATATTTTTTACAATATTAATCAATCACTGAATCACCTTGAGCACAGTTTTTTCCAATATAACCAGGTGTGCACGAACAGATGTAATCCTTTCCTATGTTCGTACATTTGCCGTTGTTGTTGCACGGATTGCTAAAGCAAACGTTTGGTGAAGTTGTTGCAGCAGCTGATGTAATCAATGTTTTTAGTTGTTGTTGATGAAGTTTCCAATGATGATTTAATTAAAATAGTTTAATAACTTATTATAAAAAAAACTCTTACTGCAAGTAAACCAAAAATCCAAAAAGAAAAAAATTAATACCTGATTTTGTCGATATTTGTGTAGTTGGTGATAGTGTTGTTATAGTTGTTGCTTTTGTAGTAACTTTAGTTCTAGTTTTTCGAGTAGCAGTAGTAATATCGGTTTTTATGTTTGTTAGATGTTTGGTATACATTGTATTTGTTTCAGAATCATTAATTGTTTTGCATGCAAGAACAGTAAATATAGTTATATTAACAACAGAAGCATCAGCATTTAATTGTATTACTACAGTCAGAGTGTCAACTTCATTTGGGCTATATCCAAAAAGATAGTTGTACTAAAATTAAAGTTATACTAATTAAATGCAATAAGGTTAATTCATGCTTGTAACAATTGTTGCTCTAGAAATTTTACAAATGTTGTTGTACTAGTTGTTTTGAAATTGCGAAAAACGTAAGATATGTGTTGTAACAAAGCTTTAAGCGTTATCTGTGTTGTTTTGCTTATTTATGTTTCTAAACAAAATTGATAGAAAATGATTGATAAAGACAACTTTAAATTTATTTTATACATTGATGGATTGATCACAAACCACGACTATATTATGCGCTTAAAATAATTTAGGTCAATAAGGCGTTTAGCATTTTATTGTAATATTTGCATCAAAACCTGTTAGACGAAAGGCCAAAAAAAAACAAAATCTAAAAAATAATTTGTTATCAACAACAATCATTTTCACAATTATTATTTTTATTTGTAAACAATATAAAAACGTGTAACTTTATTTGTAAGTACAAACTTCTTACTTGTTTGTTAGGATCGATATACCTTGACGGATATTCATACAAACTAACAGAATTGAGAATAAAAGATATCGAAAAGCAGGATCGGGTGTCAATACCCAATACGACACTGACTAAAGAACCTGAAATATTAAAGTCTAAACTTGCCCAACCACTACTATTTTTATAAAGAGAAAATGGTTGATTCCTGTACGAAGAAAAAGAATTTTGAACCAAATCTTCTAACACACAATTATTTGCTGAAAAATATTTGAAATTATTAATAGTGTACTCTTCACATTTTAGATTTATTAAAATCATTTAGTTTAAATTAAATTGAAAATAATGTGAAAAAACGTTATTTTGTTACAATAACAAAAACAAAATGCTAGTAAAATTATCTAAGATAAAAATCTCAACTTATTTAAACATTGATAAAATTATTTTAAACTTACTTGTTGTAAAATCTGTAAAGCAAATAAGAAATTAAAATAACACAACTTAATAAAAACATTTTTTTCTGTTTTTTTTTATACTGAAAGCTGCCTTGAGATTTTTAAAAATATAAAATAAGTTTATTTCAAATATATGATAAAAAATAAACATTTTTCCATAAATAAATATATATTAAAAAAAATAAATAAGATATTTTCAGTTTTCTTACAACTAACAGTTTTGATTTGAAAATTTTAAAAATAAGTAAAATCTTACAAATAATTAAAAAAAGTTAGCTGAGCATGAAAATTATTCTGTTTTTAATACAAATAAACTAACTTTGCAAACAAATAAAATAGAAATTTGATGAGCATGAATAATGAGAATACCACATAGAACTCCAATAAGAAATGCATGTATTATTATATAGTGCCTCTCCATTTCCCCATTTGAAATATTCGGTTTTTGTGTCTTAAATTAATAATGTTTAATTGAATTTTGAAATTTTCATCATTCCTTAATTCTTAACTCACTTGAACTTAACCAATAATAGCCATCGTTTTTATAACCTAAGTTGATCCATTTGGCATAATATTTGAAATCTCCCCACGTATCAAGTGCTGCTTCAACAACATCATGATATGATTGATTATAAATTTCTAATAATATAAAACCGTTTTGTTGGCAATATTCTTGAGCTTCAGTGAATGTTTTTTGCAGTGAAAATCCTTTTGTAAACAAACAAATGTTGAGATTATTGTCGCAATATTGAAGAAATGTAGCGTTTGACAAAATCAGGGTTAACATTAGAACATCTCTTAAATTTTCTAAACTGCAATATTGAAGATATAAACATATTTTTTGCATTTTAAAATGTTTTGAATTGGTAATAAGTAGTGAATGTTGTTTGATTTGGGAATAAAACTTACACATATATTTTACTATTGATTCTGACTCAAATAAGGCACAAGCAACACTATTGCACAGCACAATAATAGTTGTACTCAAAACTTGACATATTGCATATTTATTATCTGAACGTTTAACTTCCTTGTGCAACATTAATCGTATTGAATGTAAAACATTTTAAAACACGAACCGCTCAAAAATGAATATGTTTAGTTAATTAACTAAATTAAGTTATGTGTTTATAGTTTGATTTTTCTAAATTAAAAAATGTTGTGAAAATTCTATTTTACTGCCGACATTTAGCTTTTGTTTTTTTTTCGTTGTTATTAAAATTGCTTTTTACTTGAAAAGCCAATCCGCCTAATTTTGTATCATAATGCTAAACATTTTTTTTTAAAAATAACTAATGACCGGGTAATAGTGGGAGTTCCTTTTCTTAAAATAACTCTTAAAAGTTTTTTATTTTTAATATAGCTGATGACAGAGAAATGTAATTGTAAATATTTTTTTTTATTTTTTAAATTTTTGTAGATATTTTTCCACAAAATATTTTTAAAAAATGTAAGGGGTCAACAGCACCGCCAAATAACGTCCCTACCTCTGCAAAATAAAACCTGTACGGCTCTGAAAACTGTACTATTCTTTTTTATTTTGCTTAAAAATTAGCTTCCCACTCAAAAGTTGGCTAGATCAGGTAATGAAAGTAATTATTAAAAATTTATTTATTTAACTAACTGTTTCACCAGGTACAAGCCGTCTTCAGCTGAATTACAATTTGACTTGAAACAATTATTGTGAGATTTTTATTTATTTTGAATAAATTTATAGCTATGATAAAATTAAACGTAGTTTTATCATCATTATTATTACCGTTATTGATTATAACAATGTTTTATTGTGATACTATTTATTATATATACAACAAAACAATAACAATTTTAAACATAGGAAAAATAAATTTGTTATTTCATTGTTCAAAGTTTAGAAACATTTCTTTAATACTTGCAAATTCGCTAAAGCATTTGGTTAAATTTTAATACAGATAAAAACAACAGTTTATAGAAAAACAATTGAAAAACTTCAAATTTTAAAACTATTTAAGACGAATCAGCAATATTGTCAAACACTTTGACAATTTCCTGATATTGATTTTCATCCGATTTAGCTTCACCGAGAGCATTGTAAAAATGATTTGCATCTTCGTCTGAAAGTGAATACAAAGTTTTACGTTTTGATGTTTCGATTGTAGTTACGTTTTCATATGAAACTTTTTCATGAGGATCAATAAATTGAGTTTTTTGTTTTGTTGATTCAATTGTAGAAATGTTTTCAAGTGAAATTCTTTCATGATGATTAGTTGGATAAGTTGCTTCAATTACTGATTCTTCTTTACAGTGTTTAAGTTTATTTCTTAAACAATGAAATTTGATAAATTTGATCAAATATTTGGTTTTTTTATAAACATAATATAAAGTGTGTTTTACTTTCTTTTCATTTTAACAAAATGAAATATTAGTATTCCAAAGGCAATTAGAACCAGCACTAGAATAGTGAGACAGACACCAAGCCCAATTTTCAGATCTTCGTTTTGTTTTAAATTGAAATAAAACATTGAACTGCTTCCATCTTTAATAAAAAATTGAAATAATTTTCAATTTGATGATAAAAAAACTTGTAGTGACATTTTCGTTTAATTATTAGTAACAAAACGTGAAAATTGAAACTTAATTACTTTTTCAAAAACAAAAAAATGATATTAGAAACTACTTAAATTTTCTTTGAAATAAGTGTTTTTTCTAATAAAACTTTGTTTAATTTATTTACCTCTATTTATTTCTGTAGATTTAATAAGTTTGGTTGTATTTTGTTCTTCTATTGTAGTTGATGTACTTGCTTAATAAAATTGTTTTAATATCATTCTCATGAAAAATAATAATTTGAACTTTTTTTAATAATTTAACTTTTCTTCGACGTTATTTGAAACAGAAAATTAATTTTCAATGACCATTAAAAAATACAATATTACCTGGATTTGTGGCGGTTGTAAACGTTGTTGTTGTTTCCATAGTTGTTGATAGCGTTGCTGGTAATAAAATAGTTGTGAACAACAAAAAGGTATAGAAAAAATAATCTTACAGCAATGAATTTTATAAAGTGCTTTATTAAAAAAACCTACTCTTTTGAAAAAAAAACACAAACTTATTTTATATATTTTATTCATTTTAAACTATGATACAATCGGCCCAATCATTTGTGTTTTTTTTAAATCTAGGCCATACGATTATAGAAAATTCTTGTGAATTTTGAAATCAGAGGTTCTTAAACATATATAAAACTGCTGGGCTTTGTTGCACCGAAATTAATATTTTTATATGCGCAATTATTCGGTTTTTTGTGCGAAATTGTGCGCGCTTTTTTCAATACAATTTTTGTTTTAGCGCGCACTTGCAAATGACAATGAGTGCGCATTAAATAAAATATTTTATTTGAACCTATTCGGATCGGATAAAAATTGCGCACAATTGTGCGATTTTCGCATAATGCGCACAATCCCGCATCAAACGCAGGACTTTAATTAATAGATACATTAAGTCACAAATAATGTATTTATTACATTTAAATATGTTTACCTGCATATTTGTAAATAATAACTTTTAAAGATATTTTTTTTTAACTTTATAGAATTAATTAATTTTTTAAATACAAAAACAAATCCTTAGAGTTTCTTCTATTAAAAACTATTTGCGTGGATTTATTAAAAAAATGTTTCTACAAACGAAACAACTTTGAAAATTAAACAAATTATCATGAATTAATTAATTTGACTATTTTGAATAAATGTTAAGAAAAATTTAATTAAATGAAAATGATATGAAGTATTTGATTGTTAATTCAAAAAACTCAATTAATTAATTAAATAAAGCAACAAATTTATTATTAATGAAAAGTCATTTAATTATATTTTAAAACTGTATTTAACTAATAATAATAATAATAATAATAATAATAATAATAATAATAATAATAATAATAATAATAATAATAATCATAACTTTACTTGTGACTGTCTCTGTTGTTGCAAGATTGAGAACTGTAAAATAAAAGTAATATTCTAATAATGTTATTGAAGTGAAAATTTGACGGTGATTTTGTGACGCTTTTTTAAAAATCTGTGCTTAATTGTGTTTAAAATAACAAATTTCATCGTTTCTGTCAGGTTATTTTTCTAATTTTAAAACTTCATTATCAATTCAATATCAGAAATGTTACGTTCCGTAGTATTTTCAATTAGAACAAAAATAGTGTTTAATTAGGGAATTGAAATGTTAAAACATACATTTTAAGCAGATGAATGTATGGTCAGAGTTACATGCACCGGCAGAAAGCCATATATTATTTGTAATGAAAGAACATGCCCCATTAAATGCAGCTCTTCCACCATCCCAATTGAAGTAATCTGCTTTTATGCCTGGTTTGTTTTTCAAATTTGAAAAAAAAAATTATTAATAATTAATTTAATTATATAAATATATTACGAACCTGATGTCAACCAATAAAAACCATCATCTTTGTATCCTAAATTCAACCAGCTGTAAGCTGTTTTGAATGCTCCCCACTGATTGAATGCTGCTTCAACAACATCTTGATATTCTTGGTTATAAATTTCTAATAATATGGAATTGTTTTGTTGACAATATAACTGAGCATCAGAAAGGTTTTTTAAAAAAAACCATTCTTTGGAATACAAGCATATATTGAGATTGTAGTCACAGTAATCAAGAGCAGTTAAGATCTTCACCGTCATCATTAGAAATACCCAGCTCTCTAAAAAAATATGTTTTCAATATTTTAGATAATTTAATGATTTTTAATTTCAAAACTAATAAAAAGTAGTGAAAAATTATTGTTTTTTTTTAAACTTACTTAAATGTTTAGTCTTCATTTTGCAATAAACAACCTGACGTTATTCTAAAAAACGTTTTTATCATTCACTTTGAATTATTTTTTTCATCCTGTTTTTGAATCAAAATTGATTATTTTATACTAAATGATCTTTGTGATATCAGGCAATTTTTTCAAACAAAATATTTTCGAGCTTCTGCGTAGATAAATGTTAATAAAGGTAAATAATGATAACGTTTTATTCATTCTCTATGCAAGACCCACAATCTTATTACCGCTGATTTTGTTTGAAGTAGCTCAAACAAAATGAAACGCTTATCAGCCAAACAATTGATGCATTCAAGACCTAACATATTAGTTCCTGTTTATCAACATTTCTTTGTAGTCTACTTCCTTGTACCACATTGAATATTATGAAACACAGATTTAAAAAGATTTGCTTATTAAAAATGTTATTAGTTGCGTTCAGTAATGTAATTGTCTAATGAAAGCACAATTTACGTAATTGTTCTTCTCATTCATTGTCCGCATTATTGTTTTGCTTGTCTCTAAGGTCAACAGATTTAAGAATAAAAAAATGAAACTGAATGTAGTAATAAGTTCAATAACATTTTGAAACTTATTAAGTTAACTTATTAACTAAATTAGATACCGGATAAAAATCTATCAAAAAGTTTATTTCTGTACCTAATTTAATTTACCTAACTCAAATAATAAAAACATGTTAATCATGATTGAAGGATAATATAATTTCAATTTCTGTTATGCTGCTGCAGTAGTAGCACAGTTTTTTTTATTATCTCTTCTAATAAAATCCGTTTAATCAAAACAAATTTTTTTGATAATGTACAACAGTGACATAAGTTTCACCCAACAAGCTTATTATTCCAATTTTTCCCATGTGTGGTCTAGTGTGGGACGTGTTGGTCTAGTTGTGGGACGTGTTGGTCTAGTGGTATAGATACCGGCTTTGAGAGTCGTAGCACCCGGGTTCGTTTCCCGGTCCAGGCACGTAATTTCCTTGAGCAAGAAACTCACATGTGCTCACGTCAACTCAGCGTTATCTAGGGTTAACTTCTCATGTCTATGTAAATAGCGTGTTCTTCGAAGTTTCCGATTCCAAAGGAACCTTCGTAAGCGCCTCTGACTTTATCTGGCGCTATATAAATAAATTCATCATTCATCATCATGTAAGGCCAATTTAGAGAAACATTAAAAACAGTCGTTTTTATTCGCTTACCATACCATTACAGATGAAAAAAACTAGATCGACTTTACCTAAAAAATTGACGGTGAGGACTGAGGTGAAATTTATTAACTGTTTTTTTTTAAATGGTTAATAACTGGGAGGATTTGATCAAATGCCTCTGGTTTATACTGGTACGCTACCTTACCGTTATTCCATTAGCATACGTCCAGAAAACAAACATCGATCAAATCAATATTAAAACAGTTTTTAAAACAAAATAAAAATATTTTTTTTCAATCCGTTAGTAAAGAAATTGTTCTTAATTAGTAAACATAAGTCTAATGATCTAAGCGTTAAACGATGCAAAGTTTTTTTTTTTCTATGTATAAAATTATCAAACTGGTTAGTTTACTAGGTTGCCAATCAAGAAATTAAAGTTCTTATTTAAGAATTTGTCGACTTTTCTTTGTAATCTGGCAAAGACTGTTTCAGCGTCAGTGTTGGTTTTTGATTGTAAGGTTTCTGTGACTGACTGCTTTCAAATGTTCTTGAATAGTTTCTTCTGTTTCCTTAAGATGTAGAATTGTTGAGCTCCCAAAAACCGTCTAAAATGTTATCGTAAGGATAAAATGTTTTTCTGTTTCCTTCAAAATTTTCATAGTCATTTTCGTCATTTGTTGTCAATGGTATTTCAGTAGTGCTACCTGAAAATATGGTTTCAGCTTGCACGGGGTAATCTTCGGCTCTAAGTGAAACACTGTAGTTGCTTATTTTATTACCAACAGGTAAATTTGGCTGACCAACTGATGGAAGCTGATCATCCTCTTTAGGTTTTGTAGCGCCCACTCTGACATAACCCGTAGAATCAAGCACAATTGGATCATCGTTTTTTGAATTAGATTTCTTTTTAATGAAGTAGGTTGAAATAAATACAACGACACCCACTATGATGACACCTCCAACACATATACCAATTATGAGACCAAGATTGTTTGACTTGGGGTATTCTACACAGAAGGCAAACTGAGGTTTAGAATTGGATATGTAAATCTGGAAAAATATGGTATTCTTTGTATCATGCGTCAAAAAAGTTAAATTTGAGTTTATACAACCTTGGATGTTTTTTTTTAGTAACCAGATTATTAATTATGAAAACATCGGAAAAATGAAAAAATGGTTTAATAAATTAAAAAAGTATGATTGAGAAATTAAATTAACAATGGGATAAAAAAAAATAAAAATGTGTGTTGAAAGAAATAACAGTTGTTGATAAAAGATAGAAATAAATGTTAGTAGTGATACTTGCTGAAAAAATGAGTTTTAATGTAAGTTTTAACAACGATGATTATAGAACTATCACTACCAGTTGTAATAGTTTTAGTAATTTATAATTTATTTAGGTTACAGTATAAACTAATTTCTAATTCAAAAGTTATTCAAAAGAAACATACAAAAACAGGGATAGCTCTTGCTGCTCCACAGGTAATGTTGTCTATTTCCGTTTTTGGTTCCATTGACGGAGGCAAGCAGTCTACTTGATTGGTTGACACGGCAATAACAGTGCAGTTTTCTTGACCAATTGTTATACTGTAGTCATTAATACCAACTCCCACATCCATTTTGTCACCCTGAATAATTTACATAATTCATCAATATATTAATACAGAAAACATCAACGTTAATGGATTACTAGCTTTATGCTTATCCAACCAACTGTTTTCAATCAGGTTTCTATATTATAATTTTTGTTTGTTTAAGCTAAAATAGCAGTTTAGTAACAACAAATGGATTTAATCTTTCTATATAAACTTACTTTTATTTTCAATGACTCGTTTTTAGATGGATCTATTTTGTGAACCTCATTAGAAGATGTTATTAGCGGTGGATCAAATTTTGGATCAAACTTAATTGGAATGCTTTTGTTAACATTTTCACTGTATTTGTCATAATTGTCCATTAATATGGCAATAGCAAAATCTTTCGTTGAACTTGTTGAATTAATCCACGGTGCGTCCATTGGAATGTTGAGACCTGGCATTGGACACCTTAAGGCAATTGAGTTTGGAGCAAAGCACAACTGAACAAAAAGTTTAATTTTTTTAAATTTCTCAACGTTAATATGAGTTTGAAATTAAAAATTATAATAGTTTAAAAAACAACTGAGCTGTTTTTAAAAACAAAATCGTAAAAATATTATCTTACACTCATTCCAAAACGGCTGAATACTTTTTCTCCTTTTTCGGTTACGATGAGACTTGCATTCAAAAGTGGTTTACTGATGGAATCCATTCCTGTTCCATTAATCTGTAACTCAGCTCCTCCGTTTGATCTGTTGAAATAAAGACCAACTTTACTAATTAAATATTACCGCTGCATTTTTCTACTTAATTTTAAACACTAACTTTCTGTATTGAGTAATTATTTTTACAAATTAATTTTTGGTATTGAGAAATGAAATAGTTGAAAAAGTGAAATGTTTACTAAAATAGAACCTTACGTTAGTAGAGGGTTCTTTGGAGTAATATCAGAAATGCTTGGATTTGGTGCAAAAGAAAACGACAGATCTTTGTTAACTTCTTCACCAGAAAATTCAATTACGATGTTATAAATTCGACCAGCGTAAGAATTGTTGTTTCCGGGAGCACCAGGAGAGAAAATGGTCAAATTGTTTGGACTCAATGGACTTGAGTACAAAATTAGAATACATTAAATCAAAATAAAAAATTAATAGTTTTTCAATTAATAAATTGAATTTTAATAATTTTCACTACAAACTAAATCCTTTTTATAGCATTTTTTTAGTTGGTATTTTCAATTTCACAGACAAGATATGACTACAAATTTAATAAAAAATAAAATTTTCACCTACTTTACTACTTTTATTAGGCCTCTGAGTATGGCTTCATTATTATCATCGGGTTTGAAAGTAACTGACAGAATAGGAAACAGATCAAAGTGCAGCCCATTAATTACAAGTTCACCACCACCTGCCAAAAGTCCCACTTTCTTAGATATGCCTGAAACAGTAGGTTTGATACCGGGCAGGCTAGGCTCTGTATGAAAAGCAAAAGAATGGTTCAAGAAAATATAAAAACTCTAATTATTTTTTAGATCTAATTCACATCATAATTGGATAGTCTTTAACAATAATGGTTATAGAGCTGTCGATGAGAATGTCAAGAGAAGTAATTATAAAGTTGTTATTAATTGTTTATTGTCTAACAAAGCAAATCATAAAATGTATCACGCTTACATAACTTTTTATTTATTAAAAAACATTTTGATTAAAACCCTTAACGATTATTATTGACAAAATTATTGTTTCAGCTTACTTTTGGTTGCACAGTTAATACCAAAATAATCTCCATTGCATTCACATCTGTAACTTCCATCCGTGTTTATGCAAGATCCTCCATTTTGACAAGGATTTAAGTTTTCACATTCGTTCACATCTGTATAATAAATTGTTTATCTTATAATTGGATTTTAACGAAGTTCGAGTGACGCTACTTTTGCATGTTTTTATTACTTTAATAACAAATATGCTTAGGACCGAGTTTATTACCAACATAAATAATAGAAGTATTTGTTGACATATAATGTTTATAAATTGAAATGCACTTTTAAAATTACCAATACAGTTCTTGCCACCATTCAACTTGTATCCTTGGTAACATTCGCAGTAGTAATTGTTGAACATGTACTTGCATCTCCCTTGGTTACCACATGGAGATGAAATACATTTGAGATCCTCTGAAAGAAAGCAACCGAAGTACTTTAGGATTTCTATTCAAACATTTTATGTAAAACAATTGTATAACTTCATATTTATTTCAAGAAGTAATTTGTTGTTTTAAAAAGTGTGTAAATTTATATAGCGCTAATTACAATTTTATGTACTTTTTTAAATTTTTCTAAATTAAATTAAGTTAGTAATTTTCTAATTGAATTCAAAAATATTGAAGTTATCAATTGAAATTTTGAACTTCAAACGTTAGTTCAAGTATGCATGATTGAAGAGATAAATAAATTGGCTGGTCATCAAGCATTGCATAGAAATTGCAGTATTACCGTGTTTTCAGAATAACATTTTTTTTACAATATTAAACACTGAATCACCTTGAGCACAGTTTGTTCCAATATAACCGGACATGCACAAACAGATGTAATCCTTTCCTATGTTGGTACATTTGCCTTTGTTGTTGCACGGATTGCTAAAGCAAACGTTTGGTGAAGTTGTTGCAACAGCTGATGTAATCAATGTTTTTAGTTGTTGTAGATGACATTTCCGGTGATGATTTAATTAAAATAGTTTAATATATTATTATTTAAAAACTCTTGCTGCAAGTAAACCAGAAATTCAAAAAGACAAACAAAATACCTGAATTTGTCGATGTTTGTGTAGTTGGTGCTAGTGTTTTTATAGTTGTTGCTTTTGTAGTAACTTTAGTTGTAGTTTTTCGAGTAGCAGTAGTAATATTGGTTTTTAAGGTTGTTAGATAATTAGTATAAATTGTATTTGTTTCAAATTTATTAATTGTTTTGCATGCAAGAACAGTAAATGTATTTACATTAACAACAGAAGCATTAGCATATACTTGTATTACTACTGTCAGAGTGTCAACTTCATATGGGCTATATCCAAAAAGTAAGTTGTACTAAAATTAAAATTAAACTAATTAAATGCAATAAAGTTAATTCATGCTTGAAACAATTGTTGCTCCAAAAATTTTACAAATGTTGTTGTACTAGTTGTTTTGAAATTGCGAAAAACGTGTTAAGATATGTGTTGTAACATAGCCTTAAGCGTTATTTTTGTTGTTTAGCTTATTTATGTTTCTAAGCAAAATTGATGAAAAATGTTAACTTTATTTTATACATTTATTGTTTGAATACAAACCACGACTATATTATGCGCTTAAAATAATTTTAGTCAATAAGGCGTTTAGAATTTTATTGTAATATTAGCATCAAATCCTGTTAGACGACAGGCCAAAAATAAAAACAAAATTTAAAAATAATTTGTTGTTAACTACAAAATAAAGATCTCTATAAAAATAATCTAAAAATAGTTGTTTATTAAGTACAAAGTAAATAGTTCCTAATAAACAACTATTTTATTTAAACATTATCAGATCCTTTGATTAGATGTCCTTAATCCAAACCTTCCAAAATTTTGATTTTAACGTTATCGTGACACGGCAACATATAACTGTCCATAACTTAAAATAGGCTCTGATAAATAACTGCCTACCGTATCTAATCTTTGATATTAATTAGTTGTAACTGCAAACGTCAGCTTAATTGGAAACAGTTTTTTCTGAGCACAAAAGGAATTTTGGATTTGTTGGAGCTTAATAATTAACTCATTCAAAAAGTTTGCTATAAATAAATTTAGTGTTAAATTTTTAACCATTCCATTGCAGAGTCTTTGTTTAATGTTAAAGTGTATTCATAACATTCTTAAGCAGCCAATTTATAACTAAAGTTTATTTTAGCAACATTCTAAGCAGAGCCTGTTCTTTGAGAATTTATCGACTCAAATACAAGTAAAACATTACAACTTTTAGAATGATGATGTTGGAAGTTCTATAAATGTTGTAAACAATAAGTGTAAAAATTTGACTCCAATTTGTTTTTTAATATTTTGACAACAATGAGTAAATGTTTTGTTAGATGGGTGTTCTGCTTTGAAAGTGTTAGGCAATATTCACAAATGGTCCGCAGTAATGTGAACCGACTTATATTTAAACTTAAATTTTATCTCAAACAATAAACAAATACGCAACAAGTTATTGAAGTTGAAAATAATTTATATGTGTTTGACTCAGCGTTTTAAAATATTTGTTTCTACTAAATTACTTTTTTGTGTCTTAAAATGCCAAATTTCATTGAACTCAGTGCGGTTCTATTAAAATCATATTGAATTACAGATAGACTGTGTTAACCAATAGTGGATAAGGTGTCACAATCATTATTTTTATTTGAAAACAATAAAAAACGTGTATCTTCATTTGTAAGTAAATAAAAAATTACTAATTAAATGAAAAAGTGAAAAACTCCTTACTTGTTTGTTAGCATAGTTCTTTAAAGGTTGATCATACAAATCAACAGAATTGAAAATAAACTCTATCCAAATGATATATCGGGTTTCAATTCCCAATACGACACTAACTACAGGACCTGAAATATTAAAGTCTAAACGTGCCTGGTTATTTCTATCTTTATAAAGAAAAAATGGTTGATTCCTGTAAAAAGAAGAAGGATTTTGAACCAAATCTTCTAGTAGACAATCATTTGCTGAAAAATATTAAAAAATATTGAAAGTGTACTTTTTACATTTTAAATTCATTAAATCAAATAGTTTAAATTAAATTAAAAATGATTTAAAAGAATTGTTAATTTTTTTTAAAAACAATAACAAAATGCTTACAAAATTAATTGAGATAAAAAACTCAACTTGTTTTAAATATTGATAAAATTATTTTAAACTTACTTGTTGTAGAATCTGTAAGACAAATAAGAATTTAAAATAACACAACAACATAAAAAACGTTTTAAAAGACCATTTTTGTTGTTATATATGCTAAAAGTTTTTTTAAGTTTTTAAAAAATTAAATATTTAAAATAAATGAATAAATTTAGAATTTGTCTACAAATGAATTTATATCGAAATAAAATCAATGAAAAATTTTTTCTGGATTCATACAGCTTACAGTTTTGAGTTTAAAATCTTACGAACGTATTTTGCAGATTGATAAAAAATTGCTGAACATTAACATTTTTTTCATTATTACAGTTATTTATCTTGAATAAAAAATAAAAAAACGTACTTTGCAAACAAATAAATGGCAAATTTGATGAGCATGAAATATAGGAATACCACATATAATTCACATGAGAAATGCATGTCTTATTATCTGATGGCTCTCCACTTTCCCATTTGAAGTATTCCGCTTTTGTGTCTTAAATTATTAATTGTCAATCAAATTTTAAAATTTTAATCATTACTTATTTTGTAACTCACCTGTACTTAACCAATAAAAGCCTTCGTTTTTATATCCTAAGTTAAGCCATTTGACATTATTATTCAAATATCCCCACGTATTAAGTGCTGCTTCAACAACATTCTCATATGATTGATTATAAATTTCTAATAATATAAAACCGTTTTGTTGACAATATTCTTGAGCTTCAGTAAAATTTTTATACAGTGAAAATCCTTTTGTAAACAAACAAATGTTGAGATTACTGTCGCAATATTGAAGAAATTTAGCGTTTGACATAATTAGAGTTAACATTAGAACTATCCAATGATCTGAAAAAATAATTTAACTTAAAACGTAAAAAACGTTTAAGGACTATTATCTTACACTTACTAATTGTATTTGTTTTCATTTTGTTGTCCAATAAACTGAGTTTCTCTGTTCATCTCAAAAAATTTTTTAAATGTTTTCCTATAACAACAAACATCAATTGCATACTAACCAATATTATTATAATTATTTAATCAAAGTCTATAAAAAACTAAATTTAGAAAAAAATAATGTTTCTGCCAAGTATATACATAAATGACAAAATGCTTACTAAATCTGTTAGCAATCTTCACAGACTTGTTTTACTACTGATTCTGTTTTAAAGTAGCACAAACCGCAACTATAAACAGCAGAACAATATGTAATAGCATTCATTGCTTGAAATATCAGTTCCTATTTCTCTACAAAATCTACATGTATTATCTACATCTTTCTTGTACACCATTGCGTTAAGCAAAATCAAAGCTAAAATCAAATAATAATCACTTGAGCCAACATCTCGTAAATTTGCCAAACTGCAAAAATGAAGATAGAAACATATTTTTTTAATTTTAAAATGTTTAGAATTAATAATAAGTAGTAAATGTTGTTAGATTTGTGAATAAAACTTATACATTTATTTCACTATTGATTCTGACCCAAATATAGCACAAGCAACACTATGGCATAGCACAATAATAGTTTTACTCAGAATTTGATATATTACATATTTATTATCTCTACGATTAACTTCCTTGTGCAACATTAATCGTATTGAATGTAAAACTTTTTAAAACACGAACCACTTAAAAATGAGTATGTTTAGTTAATTAACTAAAATAAGTAATGTGCTTAAAGTTTGATTTTTTCTAAATCACAAATTGTTGTAAAAATTCTATTCTACTGCCGACATTTAGCTTTTGTTTTGATTTTCTTTTTTGTTGTTATTAAAATTGCTTTTCAACTTTACCATCATTTTTTTAATGTAAAGTATTTACTAGCGGATCCAGGGAAAAACAGTCCGGCTATGCCCTCCTCACATTTTGTCAATAGACTTTGGGCCCACTTGTCGGAACCAAATTAAAAAATTAAAAAAACGTATGTTCATAATGCTAAATAGTCATGCATTTTTTCGCGTTCATATCCAAAATCTCCTATAAACTGGACGCAAATTATTAAAAAATAAAACAGAAAAAATGGCTTGTGTAAGCCAAAATATAAGTATTTGAATAACGTTAAGCTGGAACATTATTTCAGCACAACTTTGGGGTCAACATGTTGAAGGGGCCTAATTTTGTATCATAATACTAAACCTTTCCTTTCAAAAATAATTAATGACCGGGTAATAGTGGGAGTTTCTTTTCTTTAAAAAAATCTTAAAAGTTTTTCATTTTTTTATATAGCTGATGACAGAAAAATGCAATTTTAAGTATTTTTTGATTTTCTTAAAATTTGTGTAGATATTTTTCCAAAAACATTTAAAAAAAATTTAAGGGGTCCCCAGCCTTGCCAAATAACGTCCCTACCCCTGCAAAATAAAATTTTTACGTGTCTTAAAAACTGTACTATTCTTTTTTATTTTGTCTGAAAATTGGCTTCCCGCTTAAAAGTTGGCTAGATCCGTCAATGAAAGTAATTATATAAAATGTATTTATGATTGTTTCACCAGGTTTTAGCTTAATTACAATCTGACTTGAAACAATTATTGTGAGATTTTTACTTATTTTGAATAAATCGATAGCTATGATAAAGTCAAAAGTAGTTTTATCATCATTATTATTACCGTTATTATTTTATAAATGTTTTATTGCGTTACTATTTATTATAAATACAACAAAACAATAACGATTTTAAATATAGGAAAAACAAATTTGTTATTTTTACCAATGCTTTTATTAACTCGTCGGCTCTGTTTCTCTGTCTGTCTGTTTCTCTGTCTGTTTCAAATCTTGCAATCAATTTTTGAGTCACTTCCTGATGATAGATTTTTTTCAAATTTTGCATACATGCTCAAGATAGAAGACAATGCAATATTCAATTATTAGTTTTACAATAAGTCAATTAATTTAGTTAATTTTCTTGAGGATTTTATCGAGGGGTTTCTTGAGGGTTTTCTTGAGGGTTTTCTTGAGGGTTTTCTTGAGGGTTTTCTTGACCACAAAACGCTAACCGACTGGCAGACTATTTTACCAAGTTAACACAAACCAAACTCACTGACCGCGATTCTCAAGCGTGTACGAAATTTTCATGAAAATAGTTGAGATATTTAAATTCGATGCTTTTTGATGATATTTTTATTATTATTACCAATGCTTTTATTAACTCGTCCTCTCTGTTTCTCTGTCTGTCTGTTTGTTTCTCTGTCTGTTTCAAATCTTGCAATCAATTTTTGAGTCACTTCCTGATGATAGATTTTTTCAAATTTTGCATACATGCTTAAAATAGAAGACAATGCAATATTCAATTATTAGTTTTACAATAAGTCAATTAATTTAGATAATTTTAATTAATTTCGATATTTCGATATAATTAAGATGTTTCGACTTTAACATAAAATAAAAGAGTAATATAAGAAAAAATTGATTGCAAAATTTGTGTTTTAATTACATATAAGAGCATTGGTTTTAAAAATTCGTTTTTAATTTACTTGTTTGTTTTTATCTCTATTTTTACTCGCTAGCCGTATAAATATAAATACGCTGTTAAAAAGTTATTTTTGTAGATGATTAGACAAAGTTATAACTTTCCTTTACAATTCTTTTAGTAATTAGTTTATCAAATGTCAACATTGCAAGAAAAATATAAAGAGACCTGACACCTAGCGAAAAATTATATATCTGGAGAATTTGTATGTAAGTCAACTGGCGAACAGTTTGCAGTTTAACTAAATATAATCTGTCAACATACACTCCGGAAAGTTTAACATTCATCTTGTAGGATAGCAAAACACCCCATCAACGGATGTCAAAGAGTTAACTCATTTTGTACAATAATTATACATCCGTTGATCATATTACAATGGTATCGCCATTTTTTATGGTTGCCATACACTCCTTCAACATTACACAATAGATTCGCCTATTTAAAAGAGCAGCCTTACACCCCTTAAAATATAATAATAAACTTATCTGTTGTGTAGTATACCCAGTCACCCCTCAACATATCACAATGGATTCATCCTCTTTGCATACACCCTTCAACATATCAGAATGGATTAATCCACTTTGCATACACCCCTCAACATATCAGAATGGATTCATCCACTTTGCATACACCCCTCAACATATCAGAATGGATTCATCCACTTTGCATACACCCCTCAACATATCACAATGGCTCATCTTATTTTGCATACGCCCCTTAGCTTATCACAGTGGACTCGTCCATTTTACATACACCCCTCAACATATAACAATGGACTCATCCAATTTCTATACAACCCTTAAAATATTACAGTGGACTAACCCATCTTTTTTAATGAGTCTCAAAATATCATTGGACTCGTCCATCTTGAGGTGTTTAACTACATAAAAATTAGACGAGTCCATTGTGAATGGATGTATGGCTTTCTATGGAAATGGTTGAGTTCATTGTAACAAGTTGAAGGGGTGTAAAACTACCCCACAAGATGAATGATCGTTTTGAGGGGATGTATGTCAACCATAGAAAAAATTGGTGAGTCTACTTCTAGTGCGATAAGTTGAAGGGGTTGTATCAAATTCTCGGAAAACTGTCATATATTGAGGGGTGTACGACTTACCCACTGGATGAATGAATCCATTGCGATACTTATCAGGTAGCCTTATCAGTATTTAGATTAACTTCAAACCATTTTAGCGCCAAATCGGTAGATATTGTATTGCTCCATGAATCTATTATTTTTTTTAAGAATTTTACACATTTAGTTGTTTTAGGATTTGAAACTTTAAATCGCCACAGCGCCATTAAATGCAGCATTTCCACCTTCCCAATTAAAGTAATCTAATTTTTTGCCTGGTTTGTTTTTCAGGTTTGAAATAAATTACCAATAGCGATTAATTGAATAAATAGTTAATTTACGAACCCGATGTCAACCAATAAAAACCATCATCTTTGTATCCTAAATTCAATCTCGTTTAATAAAATCCACTACAGGTTTATTTGTTAAAAATGATTTGTTAAAAATTAGCGTAGTAATAACTCAGTAAATAAATTATGAAGATTGGTCAGAAGTTCATAATTTTTTTGATTTTATTAATTCTGTTGATAAAGCTGACAATTGTGTTATTATTAATTGATTTTCCACCTATTTTAATTTTTTTAAGAAAATCTGTTTTGTGTCACAAATCACGCCATAAAAAAACCATGAAAAGCTCCTTGAAAAACGGTTCCTTTGGTTAAAACTTAAACTATGAAATAAATTAACAATTGTGTAGACTATACGCTCTTCAGCAAAATGTAAAACACGAATATCTTATGCATTTAATGTTTATCTGGTAGATTCACCACAATTAAACGTAAAGTTTTGTGTTTAGCGTATTAATGACTAAATGACAGTCATACTTATGAAGCAACTGGAAACAACGTTTCAAGAGTTCACTATCAATTTTATTAAAGCTTCTTCCCACATTGCATATGATTTAAACTCATTTAGATTTTTTTAATTTTGCTTTTTTCTCTATTTTTATTTGTTTTTTTTTTCTATTTTTGTGCAATCAATGTTTTTAAACATATTTTAATTATTGTTTGTGCTAACTTTGAACATGTCTTTTGAAGTATTAGTGTTTGTTGGTATTTAGTATTGACTGCAATACGGTTTTGAGTTGAGTATTGATATTGGTATGGTCAATATTTTCTAATTGCCTATTGGGATTAATATTGTAAATATAATTTCTGAATAATGTTACCGGGCTGGTAACATTATTCAGAAATTATATTTACAATATTATACCCAATAGGCAATTAGAAAATATTGACCATACATAGAAACGATAATTTCAAAGTCGTTTAAGAAAACAAAACAGGCAAACAAAAAAGCAAAAAAATGAATAACTAACCAAAAACATAATAACCAAAATTATGGTGAAAAAATAAACAAAATATAGTCATATAAAGAGGATATATAATTTAGTTTAATTTTTTAATGCAAAACAATCATTAACAAAATATTTTAACAAGCCTTTTCATCAATTTACACACTTTTTTCAACTTTAATCCCGTGGGTAATGTGGCAGAGTCGGACATATTTCAGTGTCTGAACTTTTTAAGCGATTTAAAACTTGGACAAGTTCGGCAGTAGCTTTGTTACCATAACTGTTACTCTCATTATCTGAAATTTAATTTTTATTGCTTTTTATCTGTTCACAATTATGCGGGTTGTGATTTGTTTCTCCAGTTTGTTCATCACTTATCGGAGTAACATAAAATTGTTGAGTTTGTTCATCAGTTATTGGAGTAACATAAAATTTTTCAGTTTGTTCTACAGTTATTGGAGTAACGTATAATGTTTCAGTTTGTTCATCAGTTATCAGAGTAGCAGATGTTTCCCCAGCCTGTTGATCTGCTATTTGAGTAGTAAATGTTTTTCTAGCCTGTTCATCAGTTAATAGATTGGTATATGTTTCTCCAGCTTGTTCATAATTTATTGGAGAAGTATATGTTCCTTTATCTTGTTCATCAGTTATTGAAGTCTCATCAATGTTACCAGCAATACGATAAGACTCATTTGCATGTTCATTATGTTCAACCATATTTTCTGGTATTTCATCATACACGTAAGACTGTCGAAAACTTTCCATGGGTGTGTAATCGTGTCCAGAAACAGGGTTTATGTAAACATTAGGAGATGTAGTTTTTCTATAAAAAATATTTTAGTTAAACATTAGTTGACATTGTCATTTTTAGCAACTTTTCAAAGTAATTTTTCACCCGTTAGTGAAAACCTAAGACAAACGTTTGTTTCAACCACGAATATTTTTTTTAAATTTCAAGTGTCTCGAAACTAGTAAATCTCAATTCACAGATATTTTCTAAAAAGTTAAAAAACAGCGACCATAATTAAATCATTTTAAAAATATCCAAAATAGTAGCTTGTGAAAAAACAGTAACAGACATTAAATAGCCAATCATGGCCACCAAGAAAACATAATTTTCTATTGTTTAGATACAAAACTTTAAATTTTTAAATCGAAAAATGCCAAACTGACCTAAATTTTTTACAAAGCACAACAACAATTGCCACGATGGCTATCACAATCAAAGTTCCTCCAGCAACAGAACTTGAAATTATAACTTTTTCTAGCCAAGAGAGATCTTTGAAAATAAAATTTTAAAAACACATACAAGACACTTTAATAACAAATAAATATTTTGATATTACTTTTAAATAACTTTTTTATTATTTGTATTTTGTAATTCGATAACATTTTAAAGGTATCTTTAGCAACCAAGTTGAAAAAATGTAATTCCCATATAAATTTGTTATTCGCGGTTATATTTTTAACAAATTAAATAAATATAGTTTAATTTACAAAATTTACGGCTAGTAATCAACTGATAAATTAATAAATATAAGCCATTTTTGTCAAACCTTTTATTTACTCATTTTTAGGTTAGTGAAAACCCCGCGAGACACTCAAACTGAGCAATGCGAGTAAAACCATCGCTTAAGAGAGCTGCGATGGTGCTGCCGGTGATATTCGAACCGCGACCTAGGCGAACGCTTTACCATTATACCACCACAGCCTTTTAGCATTAAATAACACAACAGAGTTATTATTTTTTATTAAAATGAGGATGATGGTGATGATGATGATGACGACGACGATGATGATGATGATGATGATGATGATGGTGGTGGTGGTGATGATGATGATGATGATGATGATGATGATGATGATGATGATGATGCATATGATGATGACGATGACGACGACGACGACGACGACGACAATGACGATGACGCTGACGATGACGATGACGACGACGGTGATGATGATGATGATGATGATGATGATGATGACGATGACGACGACTACGACAATGACGATAACGCTGACGATGACGATGACGACGACGGTGATGATGATGATGATGATGATGATGATGACGAGCAGATGTAATCTTTTCCTGAGTTGGTACAGTTGCCGTTGTTGTTGCATGGATTGCTAATGCAAACGTTTAGTGAAGTTGTTGCAACAGCTGATGTAATCAATGTTTTTAGTTGTTGTGGATGAAATTGACGACAATGACATGATTAAAACAACTATTAATTTTAGTTAATAAAAACGCTTACTTTAGGTAAGCAACAATATCAACAAGACAAACAAATACCTGATTTTGCCAGTGTTTGCGTAGTTGGTGCTACTGTTTTAACAGCCGTTGGTTTAGTAGTAATACCAACTATAGTTGTTAAAGTAGCAGTGGTTATAATAGGTTTTGTTGTTGTTAGACTTTTAGTATAAAATGTATTTGCTTCAGATTCAATATTTGTTTTGCATGCACCAACAATAAATGTAGTCACGTTAATAACAGAAACATTAGTATTTAAATACAATATTATATGCAGATTGTTAACTTCAAGTGGGCTAGCTCCAAGAAGAAAGTCGAACTAAAATAAACAAAACAATTTTAATGCAATAAATATAAATAAGAATAATTGAATGCCGTAAATATTAATAAAAATTATTAAATGCAACAAATGTTAATAAAATTAATTGAAAGCCATCAAAGTATTGTGTTCTCTAAAATATAACAAATGTTGTTGTAGTAGCTGTTAAAATTGCGCAAAACATGTTGAGTTTTGTGCTGTGATAAAGTTTAAAACTTTCTCTTGATAAATTTGTTGTTTAGCTTTTTATACTTGTAATCGGAATGTATCAACATTGTTTATTTTATTTTATACATTGATTGTCTAATTACAAACCACAATAATATTTGTTTAAATTAACTTAAGTTAATAAAACGTTTAGCGTTTTTCTGTCATTCTGTTATTAACACTTGTCATACGACAAGTCAAACTAATCACATACATGTTTAAATCTAAAAAAAATATCAACTACAAAATACAGATTTCTGTGTCTTCGAAAATCATTCTCTCAAATTTCAGACCTCTCATATATTTTTACACATATTTGCACAATAATTGTGAATATAATCTGCCCGTTTGCATTTAAATTAACCATCGCTGTGGTCAATTTTAAAGAAGCAATAAAAAATAATTTATATGTGTTCCACTTGACCCAATAGAAATTGTCCAAGTTTTAAATGAATTTTTATTTTCAAAATGAAAAATTTCATTGAAATAGTTGCGCTTCTTTAAGAATCATATCGAATTACACACAAAATTAGCCATTTCCTCTATCTAGATCAAAAGACACCATTTTTGTTTGTTTAGGAGAATAAAAATTGTGTAATTTTATTTGTGAAAAATAAATAAAAAAATAATATTTAAATGGAAGAATTAAAAAAAATAAAAATTTTTACTTGTTTGTTAGGAAGGAGGTTCGTTAAAACGTTATAAGGCGGCACATTAACAGAATTTAGTTTAAAAATTACTCCAGTGTTGCCTCCAAATTCGGTAGCCAATACGATACTTGTCACCGTTCTGACTACAAAACCTGAAATATTAAAGTCAAATGAAGCCAAGCCACTCCCATCTGAATAAATAGAAAATGGTTGATTCTTATAAGGAGAAGAAGGATCTTGAACTAAATCTTCTATATCACAATCATTTGCTGAAACAAATATTAAAAAGTATTAGTAGTGTAATCTTTACATTTAAAATTTATAAAAGTAATATAGTAATTTAATTCAATTACAGTAACAAAATGCTAATAATATTATTTGAGATAAAAAACTCAACTTAATAAAAATTTTGATTGAACTATTTCAACCTTACTTGTGAAATCTGTGAAACAAATAAAAAGTTAAAAATAACATAACAGAAATTTTGTTTTTTAATAACAACAAATATCTCTGTTTTTTTATACTAGAAGTTTTTTCTTAAATTTCACTAATTATAACAATAAGTGCATTCAAAATAAAAGCTAAAAAATATGAAAAAAATAAAAAATGAAAGAATTTACATTGAAACTATATGATAGAAAAAACGCTTTTGGTTTTTTACAACTAAGAGTTTTGAATTACAAATCTTTTAAATTTACTTGCAGATAAATAGAAAAAAATTAGTTAAGCATGAAAATTATTTTATTCTTAATACACCTAATTATCTTAAAATAAAAATTATAAAAACATACTTTGCAAGCAAATAAATGGACGAATCAATGAGCATGAAGAAGTAGAATACCACAAAGAATATCTTAAATAATTGCATGTACTATTATATGCTGGCTCTCCATTTTTCCAATCCCAATTCAAGTATTCTGCTTTTGTGTCTTGAATTATCATTTTCAAATTAAATTTTAAAATTGTATTCATAACTCATTTTTCAACTCACCTGAACTCAACCAATAATAGCTATCGTTTTTATATCCTAAATTCAGCCATTTGAATTCTTCTTTCATATTTCCCCATGTGATAACTGCTGCATCAACAACACTTTGATATGACTGATTATAAATTTCTAATAATATAAGATTGTTTTGTTGACAATATTTTTGAGCTTCAGTAAAATTTTTTAAAAGAAAATATCCTTTGGTGAACAAACAAATGTTGAGATTTTCGTCACAATATTGGACAAATTTAGCGTTCGACATAATCAGTGTTAACATAAAAACTATCCATTGATCTATAAACAATTATAACTTAAGTTAAAAAATAAACAAAGTTGTGATGATTATTATTTTTTTTAAACTCACCAATAAGTGTTGTTTTCATTTTGCTATCAAATAAACTGACGTAATTTCAAAAACAGAACTTATCTGTTTACATTAAAACATCTTTCTTTAAAAAGTTTTCAAATAACAAGAAACTTCAATTGCACGATACCCAATTTTATTGAAATTATTTATTGAAAATCTTTAGACTACTAAACTTTGAGGAAAAAAACTAATGCTTATACCAAGTACATAATCAAATATAAAAAACACTAATTAAATATGCTAATAATACTCACAAACTTGCTTCACCACTGATTGTGTTTTGAAGTAGAACAAAAGGCATCAATAAACAGCGCAATAATAACATGTAGTTGAATTCATTGCTTGAAATTAAGGCTTTTATTTATCAACATAATCTGGAGAATATTTATATTTTTCGGGTACACCAGTGTTTTATATTTTATTACTTTTCTCTTAATAATATTTTTTTATTTTAGTTTTAAAATACTAGGTTTATAAAAAAAAGTCATTTTATTTATCAAATAAAAATTACATGACCTAACATTTTTTAAATTTTCCAAATAGCTAAATTACAAAAAAAAACAAATTCTCTCTAATACAATTTCACAAATACTAAATAATAAGTAGTTGTTGTTTAAACAGTGAATATTACTTACAAACTTGTTTTTCCGTTGAATCTTTTTCAAATAGTACAAACAACATAATTAAACAGCACAACATAATTTATGTGCAATACTCTAAATAGGGCTTCATTACACACTTTTATTTAACTTGACTTCTCTGTCTGTCTATCTATCTGTCTATCTGTCTGTTGTCAAATTTTGCAATCGATTTTAAACTAACTTCCCGATGAGATAGAGACTTCAAAATTTAAACATACCTCCGAACAAATTAACAAAGCATTCTATCAGATTTTCGGATCTATTGAACAAAATTTAATTAAATAACTATTTGTGATTTTTTCGTCGAACTAAAAATAAAATCAATGTTCAAACAGTTTTTTCTAAGCAAAATAAAAATTCACGTTTTTTTCAGTCCGTTAGTATTTAATGTTTTTTAATTACTGAACAAAAGTCTAGTGAGTTAAGCGTTAAACAATGCACAGTTTTTTTCTATGATAAAATTCTAAAACCGTTTAGTTTACTAGGTTGCAAATTATGAAATTAAAGTTTTTATTTAAGAATTGGTCGACTTTTCTTTGTAATCTGGCAAAGACTGTTTCAGCGTCAGTGTTGGTTTTTGATTGTCAAGTTTCTGTGACTGACTGCTTTCAAATGTTCTTGAATAGTTTCTTCTGTTTCCTTCCGATGTAAAATTGTTGAGCTCCCAGAAACCGTCTAAAACGTTATCGTAAGGATAAAATGTGTTTCTGTTTCCGTCAAAATTTTCATAGTAATTCTCGTCATTTGTTGTCAATGGTATTTCAGTAGTGCTACCTGAAAATATGGTTTCAGCTTGCGCGGGATAATCTTCGGCTCTAAGTGAAACGCTGTAATTGTTTATTTTATTACCAACAGGTAAATTTGGCTGACCAACTGATGGAGGTTGATCATCCTCTTTACGTTTTGTAGCACCCACCCTGACATAACCCGTAGAATCAGGAACAATTGGATCATCGTTTTTTAAATTAGTTTTCTTTTTAATAAAGTAGGTTGAAATAAATACAACGACACCAACTAGGATGACACCTCCAACACATAAACCAATTATGAGACCATGATTGTTTGACTCGGGGTATTCCACACAAAAGGCAAACTGAGGTTTAGAATTGGATATGTAAATCTGGATAAGCAAAAGAATGGTATTTAATGTATCATGCGTCAAAAATGTTAGATTTGAGTTTATACATCTTTGAATGTTTTTTTAGTAACCAGATTATTAATTATGAAAACATCCAAAAAAAAGAAAAAATGGTTTAATAAGTTTAAAAAAAAGTTTTATTGAAAAATTAAATTAAAAAAGCGTAAAAATATCAAAAATGTGTGTTAAAAGAAATAACAGTTGTTGATAAAAGATAGACATAATTGTTAATAGTAATACTTGCTGAAAAAATGAGTTTAAATATAAGTTTTAACAACGAGGATTATAGAACTATCACTACCAGTTGTAATAGTTCTAGTAATTTATAATTTATTTAGGTTACAGTATATACTAATTGCTAATTCAAAAATTATTGAAAAACAAACATACAAAAACAGGGATAGCTCTTGCTGTTCCACAGGTAATGTTGGCTATTTCCGTTTCTGGTTCCTTTGACGGAGGCAAGCAGTCTACTTGATTGTTTGACAGGGCAATAACAGTGCAGTTTTCTTGACTAATCGTTATTCTGTAGTCATTAATACCAACTCCCACATCCATTTTATCACCCTGAATAATTTAAATAATTCATCCATATATTAATACAGAAAATATCAGCTTTAATGAATGACTAGCTTTATGCTTATCCAACCAATTGTTTTCAACCAGGTTCCAATATTATATTTTTTGTTTGTTTAAGCTAAAATAGCAGTTTAGTAACAACAAATGGATTTAATATTTCTATATAAACTTACTTTTATTTTCAATGACTCGTTTTTAGATGGATCTAGTTTGTGAACCTCATTAGAAGATGTAATTAGCGGTGGATCAAACTTTGGAGCAAACTTAATTGGAAGGCTTTTGTTAACATTTTCACTGTATTTGTCATAATTGTCCATTAATACGGCAATAACAAAGTCTTTTGTTGAACTTGTTGAATTAATCCACGATGCGTCCATTGGAATGTTGAGATCTGGCATTGGACACCTTAAGGCAATTGAGTTTGGAGCAAAGCACAACTGAACAAAAAGTTTCAATTTTTTTTATTTCGAAACGTTAATATGAGTTTGATAGTAAAAATTATAATAGTTTAAAAAACAACTGTCCTGTTTTTTAAAACAAAATCGTAAAAATATTATCTTACACTTATTCCAAAACGGCTGAATACTTTTTCTCCTTTTTCGGTTACAATGAGACTTGCATTCAAGAGTGGTTTACTGATGGAATCCATTCCTGTTCCATTAATCTGTAACTCGGCTCCTCCGTTTGATCTTTTGAAATAAAGAACAACTTTACTAATCAAATATTACTGTTAAATTTTTTCAACTTAATTTCCAACACTAACTTTCTGCATTAAGTAATTATTTTCACAAATTATCTTTTGGTATTGAGAAATAAAATAATTGAAAAATTGAAATGTTTACTAAAATAAAACCTTACGTTAGTAGAGGGTTCTTTGGAATAATATCAGAAATGCTTGGATTTGGTGCAAAAGAAAACGACAGATCTTTGTTAACATCTCCACCAGAAAATTCAATTACGATGTTATAAATTTGACCAGCGTAAGAATTGTTGTTTCCGGGAGCACCAGGAGAAAGAACGGTCAAATTGTTTGGACTCAATGGACTTGAGTACAAAATTAGAATACATTAAATCGAAATAAAACTAATTGTTTTTCAAATAACAAATTGAATTTTAATAAGTTTCTTTACAAACTAAACTTTTTTATAGCATTTTATTAGTTGGTATTTTCAATTATAACATTATAACTAAAACTTTAATAAAAAATAAAATTTTCTCCTACTTTACTGCTTTCATTAGGCCTCTGAGTGTGGCTTCATTATTATCCTCGGGTTTGAAAGTAACTGACAGAATAGGAAACAGATCAAAGTGCAGGCCAGTAATTACAAGTTCACCACCACCTGCCAAAAGTCCCACTTTCTTAGATATGCCTGAAACAGTAGGTTTGATAACGGGCATGCTAGGCTCTGTATGAAAAGCAAAAGAATGGTTCAAGAAAATATAAAAGCTTTGATTCTTTTCTAAATCTAATTGACTTCATAATTGGATAGTTTTTAAGAATAATGGTTATAGCGTTGTCGATGAAAATGTCAAGAGAAGTAATTATAAAGTTGTTATTAATTGTTTATTGTCTAACAAAGCAAATCATGATTTTTATCACGCTTACATAACTTTTTATTTATTAAATAACATATTGATTAAAACCCTTAACGATTATTATTGACAACATTGTTAAGATATTACTGTTTTTTGGTAGTAAAGTAATGGTGATGACAAAATTATTGTTTCAACTTACTCTTGGTTGTACAGTTAATACCAAAATAATCTCCATTGCATTCACATTTGTAACTTCCATCCATGTTTGTGCAAGATCCTCCATTCTGACAAGTAATTAAGTTTTCACATTCGTTCACATCTGTATAACAAATTGTTTATCTAATAATTGGATTTTAACGAAGTTCGCCTTACGCTCCTTTTGCATTTTTTTATCATTTTTATAACAAATATGCTTAAGACCAAGTTTATTACCAACATAAGTAATAGAAGTATTTGTAGACATATAATATTTTAATATTTATAAATAGAAATGCAGGAAAACTTACCGATGCAGTTCTTGCTACCATTTGACTTGTATCCTTGGTAGCATTCGCAGTAGTAATTGTTAAACATGTACTTGCATCTTCCTTTGTTACCACATGGAGATGAAAGACATTTGAGATCCTCTGAAAGAAAGCAACCGAAGTACGTTAGGATTTGTATTTGAACATTTTATGTGAAACAATTGTATAACTTCATATTTATTTCAAGAAGTAATATGTTTTTTTAAAAGGTTTTTAAATTTATATAGCGCTAATTAAAATTTATTGTACTTTTTAAAATTTTTCTAAATTAAATTAAGTTAGTAATTTTTTAATTGAATTCAAAAATATTAAAGTTATCAATCGAAATTTTGAACTTCAAACGTTAGTTCAAGTATGCATGGTTGAGGAGATAAATAAATTGGCTGGTCATCAAGCATTGCATAGAGATTGCAGTATTACCGTGTTTTCAGAATAACAAATTTTTTACAATATTAAGCACTGAATCACCTTGAGCACAGTTTGTTCCAATATAACCGGACATGCACAAACAGATGTAATCCTTTCCTATGTTGGTACATTTGCCGTTGTTGTTGCACGGATTGCTAAAGCAAACGTTTGGTGAAGTTGTTGCAACAGCTGATTTAATCAATGTTTTTAGATGTTGTTGATGAAGTTTCCAATGATGATTTAATTAAAATAGTTTTATAACTTATTATTTAAAAACTCTTACTGCAAGTAAACCAAAAATTCAAAAAGATAAACAAAATACCTGATTTTGTGGATGTTTGTGTAGTTGGTGCTAGTGTTTTTATAGTTGTTGCTTTTGTAGTAACTTTAGTTGTAGTTTTTCGAGTAGCAGTAGTAATATCGGGTTTTAAGGTTGGTGGATATTTAGTATACATTGTATTTGTTTCAGAGTCATTAATGGTTGTGCATGCAAGAACAGTAAATGTAGTTATATTAACAACAGAAGCATCATCATTTAAATATATTAGTACTGTCAGATTGTCAACTTCATATGAGCTATATCCAAAAAGATAGTTGTACTAAAATTAAAATTAAACTAATTAAATGCAATAAAGTTAATTCATGCTTAAAACAATTGTTGCTCTAAAAATTTTACAAATCATGTTGTACTAGTTGTTTTGAAATTGCGAAAAACGTGTTAAGATATGTGTTGTAACAAAGCCTTAAGCGTTAATTTTGTTGTTTAGCTTATTTATGTTTCTAAGTAAAATTGATAAAAAATGTTAACTCTATTTTATACATTGATTGTTTGAATACAAACCACGACTATATTATGCGCTTAAAATAGTTTTAGTCAATAAGGCGTTTATCATTTTATTGTAATATTAGCATCAAACCCTGTTAGACAACAGGCCAAAAAAAAACAAAATCAAAAAATAATTTGTTATCAGTACAATCATTGTCACAATCATTATTTTTATTTAAAAACAATACAGAACCGTGTAACTTAAATGAAGTTGAAATTTATTTATATGTGTTTGACTCAGAGTTCTTTTTACTAAATTACTTTTCATTTGACTCTTTTGTGTCTTAAATTGCAAAATTTTATTGAAATCGGTGCTGTTCTATCAAAATCATATTGAATTACAGAAAAACTATGTTAATCAATTATAAATAGTATATTAAGTGTCGCAATCATTATTTTATTTGAGAAAAATAAAAAAAAACGTGTAATTTTATTTGTAAGTAAATAAAAAATTACTATTTGAATGAAAAAGTTAAAAACTTCTTACTTGTTTGTTAGGATTGATATACCCTGAAGGATTATCATACACAAGAACAGAATTGAAAATAAAATATATCCAACTGTAGGATCGGGTGTCAATACCCAATACGACACTGACTAAAGAACCTGAAATATTAAAGTTTAAACGTGCAAAGCCAATACTATCTTTATAAAGAAAAAATGGTTGATTCCTGTACGAAGAAAAAGGATTTTGAACCAAATCTTCTAAAACACAATTAGTTGCTGAAAAATATTTGAAATTATTAATAGTGTACTTTTTCACATTTTAGATTTATTAAAATTAAATAGTTCAAATTAAATAAAAAATAATGTGAAAAAACGTTATTTTGTTACAATAAAAATAACAAAATGCTAGTAAAATTATCTAAGATAAAAATCTCAACTTATTTAAACATTGATAAAATTATTTTAAACTTACTTGTTGTAAAATCTGTAAAACAAATAAGAAATTAAAATAACACAACATATAAAACCTTTTAATAAAAACATTTTGTTTTGTTTTTTTTATAATGAAAGTTGTTTTGAGTTTTAAAAAATTATAAAATAAGTTTATTTAAAAAAAAATAATAAAAAATAAATATTCTCCATAAATAAATGTATATTAAAAAAATAAAAAAAATATTTTTAGTTTTCATACAACTAACAGTTTTAATTTGAAAATTTTACAAATAAGTAAAATCTTGCAAATAATTAAAAAAAGTTAGCTGATTTAAAATAGAAAAAAATTATTTTGTATTAATCACCCTTACAATACTGTAAAAATTATTTGAGTATAACATAACATTTATCTGCTAAATGTAGTTATCAAGCATGAAAATTATTTTGTTTTTAATATAGATAATACATTTAAATAAAAAAAACTTACTTTGCAAGCAAATAAATGGAAAATTTGTTGAGCATGGATAGAAAGAATGCCACACAGAATTCCAATGAAAAATGCATGTGTTATTATATGCTGGCTGTCCACTTCCCCATTTGAAGTATTCCGCTTTTGTGTCTTAAATTATTAATTTTTAATTGATTTTTGCAATTTTGTCATTTTTTAATTCTTAACTCACCTGAACTTAACCAATAATAGCCATCGTTTTTATATCCTAAATTAAGCCATTTGCCATAATCATTTAAATTTCCCCACGTGGCAATTGCTGCATCAACAACATCTTGATATGATTGATTATAAATTTCTAATAATATAAAATTGTTTTCTTGACAATATTCTTGAGCTTCAGCAAAATTTCTCTTAAATGAATATCCTTTTGTAAACAAACAAATGTTGAGATTATTGTCGCAATATTTAAGAAATGTAGCGTTTGACATAATCAGGGTTAACATTAGAACTATCCATTGATCTGAAAAAAATAATTTAACTTAAAACGTAAACAAAATTGTGATGACTATAATTTTTTTCACACTTACTAATTAGATTTGTTTTCATTGTTTTGTCTAATAGGCTAACGTTATTGTTAACAAAGAGTGTATCTGTTCACCTCAAAACATCTATTTTTCAATGATTTCATATGACAACAAATATAAATTGCATGCTAACCAATATTAATATAATTATTTCAACAAAGACTTTAAAAAAAACTAAAATTAGAAAAAAACTAATGTTTTTGCCAAGTATAAACATAAATAAAAAATGGTAACTAAATTTGTTAGCAATACTCACAGACTTGTTTTATTACTGAAACAGCTCAAGAATATGTAGTTATTTTAAAGCAGCACAAACCGCATCAATAAACAGCACAACAATATGTAGTTATATTCATTGCTAGAAATAACAGTTTTCATATAATATCAACATCTTCCGTGTACACCATTGTGTTATATTTAAGAAAAATTGTTTTTTAAATCAAATAAAAATCAATTGAGCCAACATCCTTAAATTTTTCAAACATCAAAAATAAAGAAAAAACATCTTTTTGCATATTAAAGTATTTAAAAATGTTAATAAGTAGTGAATGTTGTTTGATTTGTGAATACAACTTTTACATTTATTTTGCTATTGATTCAGTTCTAAGTAGCACAGACAACACTATTGCACAGCACAATAATAGTTTCACTCAAAGCTTGAGATGTTGTTTATTTATTATCTGTACGTTTAACTTCCTTGTGCAACATTAAACGCATTGAATGTGAAACTTTTCAAAACCCGAACCATTTAAAAATGTGTTTGTTTAGCTAAGTAAATAAAGTAACTTATGTGCTTTATAGTTTGATTTTTTTATAAATTTAAAAAAAATTATGAAAATTTTATTTTACTGCCGAGATTAAGCTTTGTTTTTCTCTTTTTTTGTTATTAAAATAGCTTTTCAACCTGAGGTTGAATCAACCTTACCATTATTTTTGCTGATGTTAAATATCCACTAGCGGATCTAGGAGGAGCCAGTCCGCCGCTTCCCCCCCTACATTTTGCCAATAAATTTTGACCCCCCTCGTCGGAAACAAATTCAAAAATTAAAAAAACTTATGAAAAAGCAAACCAGGACACACTTTCAAAACTAAATGTTTCTAAAAAAATTCATGCGTTAATAAATTTTTAGATTGCTAAATAATCAAGCATTTCCTTGCATTTATATCTTAAATCTCCTATAAACTGGAAACTGGTTAAATTTTACTTGCAAGATTTGCGTACATAAAAAGAAACCCACTAACAAACAGAAAATAGAAGTTAAATAAAAGTGTGTAAAAATTATACTAAATAAAATATTTTGCTTTGCTAATTGGTTGGCTTTACAATTAAGATATGTTTTACCATTCTAGTTCTATTCCCGTAATTCAGCTTTTAATTTTAATTATGCAATAAAACGATTTTATGTTTTTATTGTCTATAATACAATGTTTTATTTTTACGATCTTCTTTTTGACGTACTGTACCATTATTAGATTTATTTACAAATGTCTAATTTCACCTTTTTGGATGTTCTTTTTAGAATTTGGTTTTCTCATCTTCTGTTGTTTGCAATTATTTAAATACGTTTATTTGTATCATTTTTATTTTTTTTGTGTTTATTAAACAAACTAAATTGAATCAAACTATTATTTTTAAGTTTCTAGTGATACTTTATTGAGTCTTTATTTAGTTATCAATAATGAATTCGTTATTTCCTACTAGTGTTTTTTTTTTGCAAATAGATTGTTTTCAAATCTAGCTGAAACTTATTGTAATTCATTTAATTTATTAAATAAAAAAAATAGGGGTGATCAAGTAAAGGAAATCAAATACTTTTCCATAAACCATCTAAATTCTTTCAAATTTCTGGGTGTCTTGATAGATGAGTATTTTACATGGTCACATCATATCAACTACGTTAAATCACAAATTTGTAAAACAATTACATTGGCATCATGTCATGTATACGTTTTCTCGTTGAAAAAAACTGTAATGTACCTTTTTCTCATTCACCCATACTAATAATAATATATTTATATAGCACCAGAGAAGTCTGAGGCCCTTTCATTTATCCATTATCATACTGTAACATTGTCTGGAAGTTTAAAAACGTCACCCGCCTTAAACACTTATACATCGCTCAAAATAGATAGACCTATACGCATATTGTTCAGACTTCAACCTATGTCATCATCAAAGTCTTCATTCATCTATATATATAAAAGAACATCTCCTGACTGACTGACTGACTGACTGACTGATGACTTACTGATAATCAACGCCGAACTCACACGCCTCATCCTAGGAACGTGAAATTTGGAACTTATATTACTTTTATAGCGTAAACATCCGCTAAGAAAGGATTTTTTTAAATTTTGCTCCTGAGGGGAAAAAACTGGAAAACAAACTTTTTTCTAAAACAATGTATATCTCGAAAACCAAAAATGAGGAGATTTTGAAATTTGGTATATAGATTTTTTTGGAAAAATAAAAAGATACGTGTTTCACAATTTTTTGAAAATTCGGTTTCCCGGACCTCAAATGTGGGTTGGAAAATTGGGTTATTTGGTTTTTAAAGTAGCTTCTACTCAAAAACTGTTAATGCTACAGGAGTTAAAAATTAGTATTTAGTTTTTACTCCAAAAATAATGAAATACGTGTTTTAGCATTTTTTGAAAATTTGGTTTCCAGGACTTCTAATGTGGGGTGGAAAATAGGGCTAATTGTCTTTTATAGTAACTGCAACTCAAAAACAGTAAATACCACAGATGTAAAAATTATTATTTAGTTTCTTTTCTAAAAATAAAGATATACGTGTTTCACCATTTTTTACAAATTTGGTTTCCCGGACCTCAAATGTGGGTTGGAAAATTACGTTATTTGGTTTTTAAAGTAGCTTCTACTCAAAAACTGTTATTGCCACAAAAGTAAAAATTAGTATTTAGTTTCTACTCTAAAAATAATGATATACGGGTTTTACCAATTTTTGGAAAATTTGGTTTGCAGGACTTCAAATGTGGGGTGGAAAATAGGGTTATTTGGTTTTTAAAGTAACTGCTACTCAACAACTGTAATTGCCACAGATGAAAAAATTAATACTTAGTATCTACTCAAAAAAAAAGATATACGTGGGGGGAAGAAACTGGAAAACAAACTTTTTTTCTAAAACAATGTATATCTCGAAAACCAAAAATGAGGAAATTTTGAAATTTGGTATATGGATTCTTCTTGAAAAATAAAAAAATACGTGTTTCTCCATTTTTTGAAAATTCGGTTTTCCGGACCTCAAATGTGGGTTGGAAAATTGGGTTATTTGGTTTTTAAGTTGCTGCTACTCAAAAACTGTGAATGCTACAGGAGTAAAAATTAGTATTTAGTTTCTACTCCAAAACTTATGAAATACGTGTTTTACCATTTTTTAAAAATTTGGTTTCCAGGACCTCAAATGTGGGGTGGAAAATAAGGTTATTTGGTTTTTAATGTAACTGCTACTTGAAAACTGTAGATGCTACAGGAGTAAAAATTAGTATTTGGTTTCTACTCCAGAAATAATGATATACGTGTTTTACCATTTGTTTAAAATTTGGTTTCCAGGACTTCAAATATGCAGTGGAAAATAGGGTTACTTGGTTTATAAAGTAACTGCTACTCAAAAACTGTAAATGCTACAAAAGTAAAATTAGTATTTAGTTTCTACTCTAAAAATAAGGATATACGTGTTTCACCATTTTTTGAAAATTTGGTTTCCAGGACCTCAAATGTGAAGTGGAAAAAGGGTTATTTGATTTTAAACTAACTGCTACTCAAAAACTGTAAGTGCTACAGATGTGAAAATTAGTATTTTGAGGTTTTGTGCCGGTTAAAAGTAGATGAGTTCCGTTTATCACCGGACGGACGGGCCAAGCCGTTATTTTTGGGTCTTCATACGGCCCTGCCCAAACCTTAAATCAAGGTGGGACGGGCCGAGATTTTTAACCAAGTATATAGACATTTTAGTGATTTTAGGGTGTTCAGACGGGCCGGGCTAAACCTGAAGTCAAGGTGGGACGGGCTGAAGTTTTTCATCAAGTATATAGAACTTCTAGGCCTGTAAAAACGGACAGGGCCCATATTAGACGGGCTGTGCCGGGCCAGGAATTTCGGTTTTTGAAACGGGCTGGGCCAAGTTGTCGACGGGCCGAGCCGAGACCTAAAAAATTGATCCGTGCAATACACTACTATGTATGCACGATTCAAATTCTCTAATTTCATGCGAGCGAAGCCGCTACGGGCACTGCTAGTTGATAATAAAATACTAAATATTGGTCAGTTAAGCATGTTTTATACTGTTGTATTTATGTATAAATTCAAGAATAACATTTTGGCTGCTTTTGTAACAAATATCTTACACGATTATCTGAAATTCACTCTCGTGTAGTTTTCGTGAACTGCGCGGTCTTAATTACTTTCGAGCTAAATTTGATGATTTTCCATTCATTGTTTTGGTCCTTGTGTATATTCAAGTTTAATACTTAAAAAAATCAGATCAAATTCATTATTCTCATTTAATTTTTTTTTTTAAATCATTTTGGTTGAAACACTGGGGTGAACCTTTAGCGTGATGTATATTTCTTGGAGCCTACCTTTTTGACATCGTTCATTAACTTCATTTTAATAATAAATTTCGTGAACCAAGGTGACGCTGTAATTATTGTTTTGCATGTTTTATGGTTTTTATGTTGTGTTTTGTTTGATTTTACTAAATCAAAACAACTGAAAATTGTTTTTGTAGAACATTTCAACAATGTAAAAGAAAATAAGTAATTTAAGTCGACTCATGTTGGATGATAGAATTATAGTCAATTTGACATAAATATTGTTTAACTCAAATATATTATATGTTTCTACAGATTTTATATTGATATACAATCAGACTTGAAACAATTAATGCTACCACAATTTTACTTACTTGAATTCCTTTAAAATCAATACAAATTATTAAAGTGGAATGATCGGCAACTGGGTATTATTACTAATATCTGATTATATTTTCATAAAATATAAATACAACCATAGATTATAATTTAAAAAGCTAAACAAACGTTTGTTTTACTCTTTTGTTTATCAACTCTGAAAACAAAAGTTTTTTTTTTTCAAATCCTGGCAGCAACTTGTTTTAATATTGGTGGATTACCAATTACGTTTTTAAGCTGAAACACTTTTTTATTTTAAAACAAACGTTTAGAAAAAACAATTTAAATTTTCAACAATTTTAAGACAAATCAACAACGTTGTCATATACTTTGACAATTTTTTGATATTGATTTTCATCTCTTTTAGCTTCCCCGAGGGCGTTGTAAAGTTGATTTGCATCTTCGTCTGAAAGTGAATTTAAAGTTTTATGTTTTGATGTTTTAATAATAACTATGTTATCATATGAATTCCTTTCATAAAAATCCGTTGAATTAATTTTATGGTTTGTTGCCATGTTTTCATATAAAACTGCTCCATGATGATTAGTTGAATTAGGTGCTTCAATTTTTGATTCTTTTTTACAACAGCACGTCAAATAATTTTTAATTTTATTTCTGTAATAATTATAAAAACAATACAATTGTTTTTAATTTATTCATTAAAATAACAAAACAAATGTTTAACTTTTTATCTATTTTGACAAAGTAGAAGATTAATATTCCCAAAACAATTAGAAACAGCACTAGAATACTAAGACCAACACCAAGTCCAACTTTTAGATTTTTGTCTTCTTTTGAATTATAGTAAAGCATTGAAGTGTTTCCATCTTGAATAGGCACATAAATAAGTAACAAATTAAATACGTAAAAAACTAAATTAGTAAGATTCATTTTATACATAATAAAAAACATTTTCATAATTAACCACATGTAACTGTATACACTTAAAATCGTTTGCTTATGTTTTAATAAATTAATCTCTTACTCAATTACCTTGGTTTATATTTGTAGACTGAATGAATTTGGTTGCATTTTGTTCTTCTGTTACAGTTGATTTTACTGCACAATTAATTTTTTTATTATGATATTTTATATAATAAATAAAAAATTATTTTTAAATTTTTTATGAAAAAAATCTTTTTAAAACCCATTTAAACTTCCGTAACAACAAAAAATTATTTCTGGGGCGCACTTAGAAAAATACTACATTACATGGTTTTGTTGTCGCAGTTGTAAAAAATGCTTTTTTTGATGTTGTTGTCGCCATAGTTGCTGTTTTTGTTGTTGCAATCGTTCTAGTTGTTGTTGTAGATGCTGTTGTTGGTGTTTGTAATGTTGGTGTTGTAGTTGTTGTAGTGGTTGTTGTAGTTGTTCCCAAAGTTGATGGTACCATTTCTGTTAATAAAATAAACAAGTTCAATAAATAAACAAAAAAATTAATTGCAATAAATAATTTTTATAGGATGTTTTATAGTTTGGGCAAACACGTCTTTACTGATTATAACACTAACGTGCTTATTCACGTTTTGCTTTAAAATTATTTTTATCATTAAAAGATTCAGTTTGAATAAAACACATAAACATGACAAAGTTTTATAATGAAACGTACGTTGTAAACAAATGAAATGATGGTTCGTTGTACAATCGCTAGCAGGGAGCCACTTAGAATTAGTAATAAAAGAACATGGACCTGCGAATGTCGGGTTTCCATCATTCCAATTATAATAGTCTGCTCTGGTACCTACAATTAGTTTCAGTTTGTATTATTCATTTTTAAATTTTTTAAGCATATTTGTCTTTTACAAACCTGATGTCAACCAATAGAAACCGTTATTTCTGTATCCTAAATTCAACCAGTTGTAAGCTGTTTTAAAATCTCCCCACTGAGCAAATGCTGCTTCAACAACATGTTGATATTCCGGGTTGTAAATTTCTAATAATATGGAGTTGTCTTGTTGACAATATAACTGAGCATCAGAGAAGTTTTTCATAAAAGACCATCCTTGAGAGTACAAACAAATGCCAAGAATGTCATCGCAGTAGTCGAAAACAGTCACATAATTAAGATTTACTATCGTAAATATCCATTGAACTGTAAAAATTTTAATTTTAACTTAGTAGATTTTAAAAAAACAACAGTTTTAGTTGTTTTCTAGCTTACCGATATATTTAATCATCATTCTGCTACCAAGCAACTTAAATTTGTTTTCAACAAATGTTTCACGGTTTGCCTTAAAACATATTTTCTCAACTCGTCTAACTCAGCAACTTTACAAAAAAAAAACAGTTTGTGTAAAATTTGACACAATCTGAGCTTGACAATAAACTAAATTTCTTGCCAAATTTGAATGTCGATTAAATTTGTTTTTGGTAATAATTGTTTTGCTGGGCATTAACAACGTTTATAAATAGAGCAACAATAGTTGTATTCAAGGCTTAAGTAGTTGCCTCTCATTTATTCATTCAAATAACTTCCGTGTGCAGCAATACATTGTTTACAATATAAACATTCTTAAAAATAGAAATTTGAAACTGTGTTTAATTATTTTAATAATATAAAATAATATAATTATATTAATTAATTTAATTAGTTGAAACAACACATGTTTCTCACGCTCCACCTAATCCTTGATTTTAATATAAGGGTGAAAATCATTTATAGTGGTGTAATATTGAAATGAATCGATTTCAAGACTACTGCGATGCAGGTATCGCTTTATCTTTAGTGCAACCACCGGAACTCATTTGACTACCACAAGAAGTTAAAAGGCTGAGTTGACCGCAGACGTAAGAAAATTTTGCAGGATCGTTTGACTACTTATTGTGCAGCTATACAATAATTGGAGGATTTTGATAAAACTGACATAGTGTTGAAGTGGTTTGTAATCATTTAGCAGCATTAAGAAACCCATCATCAGTGAACAGCATTGTGGTCTTGAAGTTCTTTTGAAGAACATACGCCACTTTAATAAAACTCGGATTCATTATCATTATCATTACAACTTTGTTAACTGTTATGCTAAAAAAACAAGTTATTTCAATTTAAAGTATATAGTCCATTGATAAGAATTTTGCAAAATCGGTCAAATGCAATAACGTTATTGGCAAACTTGCTAGAATCATCAAAAGTCGTTTTGGACTATAATGATATCATATTGTCATCAATTGACTGTAGACATAATTTTTTTTTAATTTTTTCAGTTTATTAAGAAAGGCTCTAAAAGCTGTTGTTTAAAGGAACATGATCATGTAAACATGGACTTGAGTTAATGTGGTTGTTGTTGTAGTTAATATTCATACAGATTATAATGATAGTGATGTTTTTCTCTTACATCCTCATGCAGTGAATATATTTTGAGCTAATTTTCTTTTCATAAATGTGTTTTTATACATTTAAAAACAATAACTTAGCAATTAAATTAGTATGATTATGCAGAAAAATGATATAAAATTTCGAAACAATTTTGTTCTTAAATCATGATTCAGTAGATTATACATCGGAGTGTGACTTATTTGGTATCTAAGTTTCAATTACGTTTTAAAAATATAAAACAAGCTCAGCAGTGTTTTTATTGCCATAAACGGTTATTTCATTTTTTCAAGCTTCAATTTTTATCTTTCTAATCTGTTAATCATTTGTTGGATTAGCATTTGTTTCTCGCACTTGTTAAACAGTTATCGGATTAACATATATTTCTCGAGCAAGGTTATCAGTTATTGGATTAACATATATGTCCCTAGCATGTTCATCAGTTATTGGAATAACGTATATTCCTCCAGTTTGATGACAAGACTTATTTGCAATTTCAATTAATTCAACCTCAATTTGTGGCTTGATTTCATCATACGGATTTTCCTGGGTTAAGTAGATTTCTGGTAAATTATCTCGTTTATTCTTTCTAAAAATTACATTTTAAAATTTATATTTATATTTCAAGTTAATGTTTTTAATAATTTCAAATTAAACAATTATATGTTTAAGAATAAACATTAGTTTTAAACCCTAATTTGTTTTTATAAAATTCAAGATTAGAGGTTTCAAACTAGTGAAATTTAATTCAGAAAATTTTAAAATCATTTGAAAAACAGCAAATAAAATAACTAAAAAGGTGTGTTTAATAAATTTATTAAGAACAACAACAAGGATAGTTCAATTACCAATAAACTAAAAATGTTTTATAACGCTCAAAAACACTATAATATCTGACAATTGTGAATAGAAGAATTCCAAGCTTACCTGAATTTTTTGAAAAACACAACTACAACTGCAACGATGGTTATAAAAATAATACATCCTCCAACTAGAGAACTTGAAATTATAACTTTGTCGAGCAAAGACAGACCTTTGAAAAAAAAAACTTTAAAGACAAATGTAAAACAACAATGATTTAAAGTAATTAAAAAAATTGAACTAGTCTTAAATTTTAATTTAAATACAATTGTTAAAATGTTTCTGCTCAGTTTAATTTATGTTAAAACATTTTTAATGATTTTTAAAACTTAATCACAAAAATTAGTTTTTTGTAAACACTGGAAAAAAACGTTTTATTCAGTTTTTCTTCACTTGTTTTTTTTAATTAATTAAGTACCCGTTAGTATACCGAAAAATGCCATGATTGAAAAATCTATCGTAAAAACGTTTAATAAAAATTAAAAATTTTGCACGTAAATTAAACTATTAAAAACAAAAACTAAAAAACCTTCACTTATGATAGTCGGTGATGACATTTGACTTGTCCGCGACGAATTTAAGGAGAACGTAGAGGATGTTAAATTTGCTGTTGCTAAAACATTTTATAGAAAGTAATTTTAATCTACCTGTTTAAACGGGATAAAATAAGAAAAATAATTAATTAAGTTTATTTGATTTATTATGATGTTTCTTTAAATTGAATTAGTTTTTGTAATGTAATTTATTCGAAATAAAAATTCAAACAAATGTCTTATAAAACTCTAAATCAAAGAATAATTTATAAAATGAATAACGTTTTGTTGTCGTTGTGGTTGTTGTTGCTGCTGTTGTTGTTGTTGTTGATGTTGCTGTTGTTGCTGCTGCTGTCGATGATGTCAATGGCTTCATTGCTGATATTGTTGTTAAGGGATTTAATAACACTGAAGTTAGTGTAACATTTTTATTTTTTAATAAAACTAATTTGTACAGAAATCACGATTAGAACAGATTTTACTCTTAACAAAGAAATGAATTTTAGGATTTGAAATTTGTAAATCCATAATATTTAACTTTTTTTTTAGATCTGTTTTTTTAAACATTGTAACCATAGTTGAATTTTCTCTATGCTAGTCATTATAAAACTACTATACTACTATAGTACTACTAGTTGTTGATCAAAACGTTTTAAAAAATAACTAATTAAAATTAATAAAAAATTAAATTAAAAAACAGATTAGCATTATTGATGTTTACTTTATAAAATTACTTGAGAAAAACACAATTATTTTTACATTGAAATTTATAATAGAATACATTTTTTTTAGTTTCATTGCTTACATTTCTAGTTAAACCGTTTATCCAATAAAATAATTATCAAAACTTGAGGTTCAAAACAAAACAAAACATCTTTGAAACCTACTTTGTAAACAAATGAATGGAAATGGTTCGTAGCACAAAATGGCAGATCTCCATTTAGAATTTATAATGAGAGAACATAGACCATTGAATTGTGCTGCTAAACTATCCCAATTGAAATATTTTGCTATTTTATCTGAAATTAAATTAACATTTTTTAATTACAATTTTAGTAAACCCCAAGCTGAATTTTAATATAAAAACCAGAAGTCAGCCAATAGAAATTGTCATTTTTATATCCTAAATTCAACCACATGTGATCTGATTTTAAATCTGTCCACTGATTAAATGCTGAATTAACAACATCTTGATATGATTGATTGTAAATTTCTAATAATATAGAGTTTTGTTGTTGACAATATAATTGAGCATCATTGAAATTCCTTAAAAAAGAGTTTCCTTGAGAGTGCAAACAAATGTTGAGATTGTCGTCGCAGTATTCGAGAGCATCAGAAATAATAAATGTAAGAATAAAAACACTCCAATAATCTGTTGTGATATTGAATTTAAATATTATCATTGTGATTCATACAATCTTTATTAATTTTCTGTCGCAATATTTGAAAACATTAATGGTATAAAACGTTAGCGTTAAAATCAATTATTGATCTAAAATAATTGTTTTTATTTCAATACGTTTTGAAAATAAAATAATGTTTACTCACCATTAAAAATAATTTTCATTTTGAAACAACGTTTAGTTGAATGTTCATTTCATACATATTATATCTTTAACCTGGTAATTATAATATGTTTTTTTAAAGAGTTTGTCGTCACAAAAACAAACATTTTGCAAAATCTTTACCAAAACTTTCCAAGCATCTGAAATTATTAAATTATATTTATTTCTGGCTTAGTTAATTTTATAAAATTATACATAAAAGTTATTTATTTGAAGGATACATGCAAATTATTTTTACCATTGATTTTATTTCAAGTAGTACAAACACATTGAATAAATAGCATCAGAATAGTTGTATTCAACGCCCTAAATACTAACTTGCATTCGTTTATTTACAACAAGTGTCGCTTCCTTGTTCACCGTTGAACGTTTAAAAAAATAAATATTATTAAAATGCAAACAGCTTCGAATATTGCTTGCGTGATAGTTTAATATTTTTTATATTTATTAAAATTTCAATTTATTGGTAACTATTTTAAAACAGCTTAATTAGTTAAAATTTGTTTTACAAATGCATAAGCTAGCCAACTAGTAACATACTTTTTATCTATCACAGGTTTTAATCAACTAATTTTACATCAAATTTTACATTGAACAATCGAATTACTAAATTGTTTAACAAATCATAATTTTTTCAGCAGAAGTTGTGACTATTTTTAGAAAAAATTTATTTGTTTAGCTCAACAATTTGCTTCAACAGATTGTTTGTGTTCAATTTTATTTAAAATGACTTTTGTGATTTAGAGCAAAAATGTTCTTATTTGAAGTTTATACACATATTAAAAACTTTTATACAAATAATAATAATGATGTGTAACCACCATTTATTTAAAACAGCTAACTGATAACTAAAATGGTTTATTAATATTTGAACAAGCAATTCGCAAACTAAAACAACAAGGTGAACAAAATTTGCAAGTGATCCCATATTCACGAGATATTCCCGGCGCTGCTGAAGTGTATCACATGAAGTTGTGCCCTAATAGCTTGTCCTTTACATTTACCTTTGCTCTTTTACTTTTACATTTTTTCAGTGTGTTGTATATTTGTTCAGGACTTTCAACAGTAACCCGAGTTACAGTATTTTCGTATACGTTTGTATCTGTTGTTGCAATGTTGTTATCATATTGGAGCTTTTTTGAATCCTTGCCTTTGTTTGCTGCTTCAGAGATGATTATTTCTTTTTTACAACACCAGCACTTGCATGTTTTCAAGTAAAACCTATAAGTTTATAAATCATTGGCCAGAAATATTGACTATAAAGTTAAATAAGCTTTTTTTAAATTTATGCCATCATCCTTCCTTATCGGGTAGAAATCTCTCTCGCGGTAAGACTTAGTTACGATGATCATATTGCTCAGACCAGCCTAGTTATTCATTTTCCACTGATCAATAAAATGTTACCATTGTCAATACTGGGAACAATAGGAACGGGCACACCCCAATTCCGGATACTCATGCATATTGCAAGAAATGTATCTACAGGAGGTGGCGGTCAAAACAAAAAGAACAAATAGAACATAAAAGATGTTTTGCTTTGTTATAATTTATTGCAAATAAAATTAGTATATTTTAAATTCGTAAGCAAAATGAGCAAATTTTTTTATTATTTCAATCATCAAACCTAAAATAAAAGTTCCAAAGATGGCCATTTTTATGCTGGCGGGTTTGCAACTTTTTTTTATGAAACTTTATGAAACTTTCACTACAAAAATAAAACTATCATTTTTACAAAACATCAACAAAACCGTTTTAGTTTTTAAACAGTTTTATGATAAATCAACAATATTGTCATATACTTTGACAATTTTCTGATATTGATTTTCTTCTTGCTTAGTTTCTCCAAGAGCGTTGTAAAGTTGGTTTGGATCTTCGTCTGAAAGTGAATGCAAAGTTTTTAGTTTTGATGTTTTAATTGTAGCAACGTTCTCATAAGAGACTTTTTCACTAATTCCGGGTAAATATGATTTATGTTTTGATGCTTTAATTGTAGCAACGTTCTCATAAGAGACTTTTTCACTAATTTCTGGTAAATATGATTTATGTTTTGATGCTTTGATTGTAGCAACAGTTTCATGAGAATCTCTTCCATGAACATCAGTTTGATAAGTCGCTTCAATTTCTGATTCTTTTTCAAAGCAGCATGTACAATATTGTTTTATTCTTTTTCTGCGATAATCAAAAAAAAATTATAATTAAATTTATTTTATTCATTAGCATAAACAAATGTGTTTCTTACTTTTTATCTATTTTAACAAAATAGAAGAGTAATATTCCTAAAACAATTAGAAACAGCACTAGAAATGTGAGACCGACACCAAGTCCAACTTTCAGATTTTCGTGTTCTTTAAAAGTAGTATAAAACGTGGAACTGTTTTCGTCTTAAATATATAAATAAATTTTTAAAATTTTTAATTTTATACAAAAAATAACCAAAATAAATCAATTGTGTTTTGTTGAATATTTTGTTAATAAAAACTGATTTGTAAAAATTCAACAAGAATTAAAAATTAAAAAATTAATATGACCTATTTGAAAGAAATAAAAAATTATAATAATTTGTATCAAACAACATCAGTTTATTAATTTGTTTATGTTACATTAAAAAATCTTATATTAATTTACCTTTGTTTACTTGTGTATATTGAATGAATCTGGTATTATTGTGTTTTTCTGTTGTAGTAAATTGTACTGTAAATTATTAATTTTTTTAAGAAGTTAGAAACATAAATTGAAAGAATAATTCTTTTTAAAAATTAAAATAAATTAATTCAGCGTTGTTGACATTAAAAACATACATCTGGTGACCAATAAAAAAATTCAACTTTACGTGTCTCTGTTGGTGGTGATCCAGTTGGTTTTGATGATGATTTCGTCGTTGATGTTATTTTCGTTATGGATGTAGTTGTTGTTATTGTTTGTAAAGCTTTTGTAGTTGTTGTAGCAGTATTCGTTTGTGTCATAGAAATAGCAGTAATTGTTGTTGTCGTCGTACTTGTTATTGTTGGGGATGTGGTTGTTGTTTTTAATATTGTAACGTCAAATCCTTGTAAAGCTGTTGTCATTGATGTTGATTTTGTAGTGACTGGTAGTCTTGAAATCGTAGTTGTAGTCGTCATAGTAGTAGTGGTTGTTGGTGAGTTTGATGTTGATGTTCTAGTGATTGTCGGTGCTGACGTCGTTGTAGTCGTTGTCATAGTAATAGGGGGTGCTGGTAAGTTTAATGTAGATATTGTGGGTGTTGACGTCGTTGTAGTCGTTGTTGTAGTCGTTGTAGTACTAGTTGGGGAACTTGATGTCGTTGCAGTTGCAAACTTTAGTGTCATTGTTTTCGTCAAAAAGAACCAAAAATCTGAAATAAAAACTAGATTTTATAAGCGGCAATTAATGAATATATTTGTTTTTTAATAAAATTACTTACAGATTTGTTTAACTGTCATTTTCAATCAGCGTGGGAACACAATATTACTGTAACCTTTATATTGAAGTAACTTTAGGCTGTTACTAAATCAGCAGCACAAAGGTGGTTGTATTCAATATCTTCGTTCCTGGTTCAATTTATTTACATGCAATACGTTAATGTGAAACGTAGGGTTTTTCACAAAATAAATTAATAATTTAACAAGTAGTGGAAAATAAATAAAAACGGTTTTATAATTATATTATTTACTGAAATTTTATCTACAGAAATTCATTCAAATTATCTCTTTGATATTGTTAAAAATATGTTATTAACATTCTAGAAAATTTTATATAAGTTCATGATAAATTTTAGGCTTTACTGTTTTAAATTATAAATTGCTAAATGTTTTTTTCGTTATTGTCTGAGTAATTCAGTCATTTGACCGTTTTAAGATTATTAAATTCTGCGCTTTCGTTTCTGCGTTATCTGTGATTACTGAAACATTGCACACTGCATAAACAGTTGATAAAATTGCTTATTTGCCAAAGTAAATAAACTACTATCCCATAGTTTTGTGTACTTGAAACGGTTGAAGCTGAAGCTGCTAAAGCTAATGTGATTGATTGTGTTGTTGTTTTAGTTGCTAAGCAGAAACTTGCTATGGTTAATGTAGTTAAATTTGTTGTAATTGATACCAGTATAATCGACCCAGTTCCGTGTTTAGCGTACCTGAACTCACCAATACGTAAAGGAGGGAATTGCTCAAAGTGGCTAAAGGGGTCGAATCATTTACATCTAACAATTACTACAATCTATATATTATATTCCATTTTAATAGATACATGCGGTTACATCTGTGTGCAAAAAACATGTGAAAATTTTATAACTTATTTTAAAATCAATGACACAGCAACAACAACAAATTACATCTTTTCATTTTATAAATAGTCTAGTTAAAAAAATCATTTCTAAAGCAAAATTAAAAACAACACTAAACTATTTAGAATTTGATTGACTAAAAATCACAAAAACAAATCTACAAAAAGCAGGAATATTTTAGCTGTACAAAACGTTGTTTAAGAACATCGACGACAGTAACATGAAATTGGAGTTGCTTGTAATCATTTAAAACAATAAAGCTAATATCTGTAAGAAACATATGAAAAAATTTGGTTTAACCGGTGAAATAAAGTGACCAAACCAATATTTTAGCTGAAAAAATATATTTCTAAAAAAAAACTCTTTTGATGTTTTTCTCATTTGGAAAAATTTCATTTAATAGTGTTTACAATGGAACATGATCATGATCACACAAACGCGGTTCTCAGTAGATGTTTATATAACTCATAATGACGGTGATGTTTTTATAGTTTTTCTTGATTTCATTTAAACCATTTAAAGCTATATTTTGTTGTTTTTTTTCAAATAAATAAACAAAATTATTTACATACAATATTTTTTAGACTTTTTTAATTATATTTTGCTTGGTCGTCCGGTAGGTCTTGCTGTCTGATTTTTAAGGATGTTTCCATAGCATCGACAAGCTTGGCAGTATTTTCATTACCATAAGGACAATTTTCATCATTTAAAACTGTATTCATTTCATTTTTTCTAACTTGTTCAGCAGTATTGTGATTACCATATTCCTCAGCTTGTTGAACAGACTCGCTTGAATGTTCACTTAATTCAGCCTTGATTTCTGGTATTACTTCAACAGAACTCTGATTGCTGTCTATTCCAATTTCAATTTTTGGGGATTTTTTAACAGTATTTTGTTTATCATAATTTTCATTTTTATGGAAAAATTCATTTACATCTTCATTAGGTTCAACCGGAGTTTCTTGTATTTTTTCATACACGGATGACTGCAGGGGATTTCCAATAAACGTGCCATCGGATATCTGGGACGTGTTTTCAGGGTGTATGTATAAACTGGATGAATCCTCTTGCCCACCAACATTTCTTATGCTTTCGTAATCATCTGTTTCTGGAAGATCGTAAATTCCATCATAGTAAGGTCCGGTAACTTCAGATTTAAAATTTTTAGCTTTTCTGAAATAATGATTTATTAAGATATTTCTGAAAAAAATCGTTAATACGTAATTGATAATTTAAAGAAAACAACAGTTTTTAATCCTAAAGGTTATTTTATACACGTTATTTAAATAAAATAAAAAAAACAATGACAAAAGAGTGTGATATTAAAAATTTTCCAAAACATTATTCTGTGAAACAATTATTTATTTTTGATAATTTAGGTTAAAAAACTTCAAACTGACCTAAACTTGTTGAAAAGTACTATTATAATTGCAACGATGGCTGTTAAAATAAAAGTTCCTCCAGCCACAGAACATGCAATTATAACTTTTTCAAGCCATGATTGACCTTAAAAAACAGAGCTTTCAAGAGCAATGCAAGACAACAATAAATTGAAATAATACAAATACAACATTAGTTCTGCATAACTTGATTGTACTTGATTCACTTGCAAATACATCATATGTTCACGGAACATTTGATGATGTGGTTTTTAATGATGTTGTTGTTTGGGTTTGCGATTGAAAAAAAAGTGACAGAATTTTCAACAGAGAAAGACAATATACCTGATGTCACCAAAAGCGGTGTTGTGGGTGTTAGTGTTGTCATAGTTGTTGTAGTAGCAGAAGTTGTAATAGTTGATGACTCATTTTTTCTTTTGCATGCATTGGCAATAAACTTTGATATATAAATTACTGTAGTATTCGTATTTATTTTAACATAAACACTATCAAATTCAACTGGTCCTTTGCCCTTTAAGTAATCAACCTGAAAGTAACAAAAATTATGTTTTGTTGTATACTGAGATGCATTGATTCAGGTAAGCTACATATTGAAAACAAAGTTATTAACAGATTCTATAAAAAAATTAAATAAATGTGTAAAAAAGTGTACATACAGCTCATCAATATCTTACTTCTGTGTTGGCAACAAATGGTTTTGGACCATATGTAAACACGTCTACAGAGTTTAAATACAAATGAATTTCAATTGTGTTTCCGGAGTCGGCAATCACTATAAAATTTTTAAGAATTCTAGAATTTGTTAGATCCTGGCGAACTTCAACATTACCGTCTTTATTTGGAAAAAGAGGATAAATGTTGTAATAAGAAGAAAGTTCCTGAACCAAATCTTCTAGTTCGCATCCAGTTGCTGAACAGAAATAACTCAAACTTTTATTTTGGAAAAAAATATTTCTACCCGATTTTAAAGTTTAAATAAAACATAACACTTTCATAAATAATAGTTAACCCATTTAATAGTAAAATAGTAAAACAATTATTTAAAATCACTAATCGTTTGGAAAAACATAATAGATTCAATAAAATAGAATAAAAACTAATTCTTTGTTGTTTCAGAAAATGATCCTGTAACAAGTTTTACTACCTAGCAAAAATAGTAATTTAAAAATAGTAAATTAAACGGTTTTAGGAACAAATTAAAAGAAAATAGACAAAATTCATGATTCACAGAGATAACTGCTTTAATTAAATTTAAAATGTAATTAATTCAATTAAAAGTTAAAATATATAACACTTTGTGCAATGCAAATAGCAAAAAATCCACAATTTTTTAAAAAATATCAACATGAATGTATTTTTTAAATAATAAAGATAATTTGAAAACATACTTTGCAGACAAATAAACGGATAAGCTAATGTGGACATACTGCTAGTTGTATTCATTGTAGAAATCCATGTTGAATTATAAATTAAAGAGTATAATCCATAGCCAACTAGCCAATTACTATCCCAATTAAAATATTCCGCCTTTGTGTCTAAAATTGAATGATTATATATTGAATTTTAAAAATATAATTGAAGATTTTTTAACTCACTTGAAGTCAACCAATAAAAATTATTTTTAATATATCCTAAATTCAACCACATGTAATCTTTTTGTAAATCTGTCCACTGATTAAATGCTGCATTTACAACATCTTGATATGATTTATTGTAAATTTCTAATAATATAGAGTTGTTCTGTTGACAATATAACTGAGCAATGTTTAAAGATTTTGAAAGAGAATTTCCATGAGTATACAAGCAAATGTTGAGATTGTCGTCACAGTATTCCAAAGCAGTCACAAAACTCATCGTTATTATCATAAATATCCTTTGATCTGAAAGTAGCATTTTTTCAAACTTATCAAATAATTATATCCTCATTTTATTACTACAGACTCAGACATCTTTGTACATTCAACGCATCTATCACATCATTGTTCACCTTATAATACACTTGTTTGAACTTGTTTTTGAATTACTAGCTTCATAATAGGCCAACTCAACTTCGTGAACTAAGGCAGCAGTCGTGATAGACGTCATAAATACTAGATTACATTATTTAAAAATAGGCCAACTTCTTCAAATTTTCTAGCTCTTATCTCTGTGAACTAAAGCAGCAGACGTGATAGAAGGCATAGGTACTAACAACTAACCTACGTTATTTAAAATACTTCTCCAAATTTTCTAAGGAACTGAAATAAAATAAAATGAATATATCATCATTTTTAAGTAACTTTTAATAAAACAAACATATGATAATCGTTTTTCCCTATGTTTATTATTTGGAAATTTATTTCACCACTGATTTTGTATCATGGAGAGCCAACCACACAATAAAACAGCATGGCAATAGTTATATTCAATGACTGAAAGATTGATTTACAATTATTCACACGATTCACGTCTTTGTGCCACAACGAATTTACTTAAATCTGAACATGATAATAAACAAAAACAACATTAGAAACGTGCTCTTTTGATTGCCGTATCAAATTTTGTATTAAGTGCTTATTTAAACACAACATAGTTTGCCATTTTACTTATATTAACACAATTGAGTTTTTGTTTATTTTTCTAATATAAAATAAAACCACAACATTACTTTATTTGTTATTAAAACAGTTTTCTATTGTTTTTTCTCCTTTTGACTATTGATAGATTAATAATTGCAACTGTGTACACACTTGTTAATTCAGATACATGGTAAATTGAAAACGCGTTTGAGCAATAAAAAAATTAGATAAATTTGTTAAATATAATATAAATACAACACAAATTGAAGTAAGTAAAGTATTATTTTGGTTGACAATAATAATAATAATAATAATAATAATAATACAATTTGTAGCGAGCCATATGTCAATTGCTTGTATAGAATTGATTCGCAGGTGCAAATACAACGTTGCAATATTTATTAGCAGATATTATAGAAACAAAGATATATTTTATTTTTTTGAAAACAATTGCTTGATTACTCAACATAATTTACTAATTTCGCTAAGATCTTGACAATTCAATATCGTGATTATTAAAACGTTTTGCGATTGTAGAATAAAGATGTACATCGCTTCTACTTTCAAGTGTGTTGCATATTTGATCAGGACTTTCATCAGTAACATTTTCGAATACGTTTGTATCTGTTGTTGTAATGTTGTTATCGTACTGGTTATCTTCTGAAACGTTGTCTTTGCTTGCCGCTTCAGAGATTATTGTTTCTTTTCTGCAACAGCAGCAGTTGCAAACGTTTAATTGATACCTATAAATGCATAAATATTATTGGGTAGAATATTAACAGAAAAATTAATATGTTGCTAGCTTGTTTTTTTTTCAAATAAAATTAAAAATAATTAAATTTAAAGCTGCTAACTTAGATTTTTTAATTATACAACAAAGAATAATTATTCCAGCAACTATCACAATGAGAACCAGGAACGCAAGGCCAACACCCAGTTCAATCTTGTGGTCTCCATCTGGAGTAATATCATCTTGAACGGTGATCTCATCTGAAAGACAATAATTAACCAAATTTTTAAGTTTGTATTGTACCAAAAATCAGCAAATGTTGAATAATTTTGAAATGTTGAATTCATTTTAAATGAATCAGACCTGATGTTGTGTTGGCTGAATAAAGAGTTGTTGTTGAAACGGGAATTGTTGTTGAACTTGGAATTGCTGTTCTTGTTCCTGTAGGAAAAAAAGTTGTTGTTGCTGGAAACAGTGGCGGATTAACCATGGCGCAGTTAGCACACCAGCGCCACGGATTCCGAGCTAGGAGTCTCAAACTTTTACAATAAAAATCATTATGCAAGCGTGATATTCCAAAAACTACATTGTGGACAATGAGTTCAAGTGTGTCACAACAATGTTTATTGGTGATCTTTGCAATTTGCATTTGCAGTTGTCGTTGCAGGTGGTCTTTTGGAGGTTTGCGGCCAAAAAAAGCATTGGCCGGCGGTTTGATGGATAAACAACAGATGACCTAAAGGCTGAATGTGTCACTATATCTTGCTCTGAAAAATCTCAAATATCTAATTTCTTGGTGATTATTGACTTCATTATTTTCGACCTAGAAAAGCGAATTACAGCCATATTCAAAATTAAACAAACTGTTCTCGTTTTTGCGGCACACTGATGAGGAATCACAAGTTTCTTTCAATGGAGTGGTAGATTTCTACTCAAAATATTTGGACGGTCTGGGCCAAGTTGAGAGTGAATGGTTCCATTAGGTATCACTCCTCAAGAATCTCAAGATTATTTCCTGCTCACCTCCCGAAATGCTGCAGAATCATTTCAGTTCAGCCTTTCCAAACACCCACCTTTCTCGTCATTACTTGAAAATGCTAGTGGCGAACTGTACCGGTGAGCGATTTTTCAATCACCTCAAACGCATCAGATCTGGTCTGAGGTCAACACAGACTCAAAAGAGACTAAACAATCTTGAATATTGAAAGTGATGTACTTCATGAGTTGGACTTTTCTGCAGTTATTGACACGTTTAAATCAACTAAATGTAGTAAGAGATCATTGTGAAATGTGACTGTTGACTCTGTTGAGGTGTTTGTTTTAGACAGCGATCGTTAGGAAAACCATCTGTAATTCATACTGTACAGTATTCTGTTAGCGGTAGGCTTATGTTTTTGTTGTACTTACTCAAGAGTTTATAGTTGAAAAATTTTAACTGTGTAATTTTTATTAAATTTTATTTGGTTTTGAATTGAAACAATAAAGCCGTAATTTGTAAAATTTATAATGTAGAAGGAGCCTCTTTCTTAGTGCGCCAGGGCCTTCATAAGTGTTAATCCGGGACTGGTAGGAACCCGGTGTGTAGCTGTTATTTGTATATTTACGTTCGCTAACTTAAAAAAAAAATATTTGAAATTTTTTGTTAAATCAAATTAATGAGTTTAAATAATATTTTAAATAAATGATGTAGAAGAAAAATTATTGCAATTTTTGTAGTCAAATAAATTATTATGATCAAAACCAGTTATTTAAGCAAAATTGAAAATTTTAGTTTTAATTAAAGTAATTTACTTGTAGTTGGTAAAGTAGTGGTTGTTAGAGCTGGTGGACGAGAAGTTTCTAAGAATTGTAATGTAGTAGTGGTATTTAAAAACAAATGTAAAAAAACGTATGTGCTAAATAAACAAAGTGTTCTGAGCAATACGGTTTTTTTTAAATGCATTGTTTGAAATTAGGACTATGTAATAAAGATTAAATTAAAAAAAAACTGACTTACTTCCTCCCATTTTGAAAACAAATCTAGCAACTAAATCATAATTGTTTTTGGCTAAATTTGTTAAATGACATCACATGATATTTTCTATTTATTGAAATTACATACCATAACTGCCAGCTAGTTTTTGTTCCGTTCTACAGCAAATTTGAACACTCTAACGAGGTTTTCACAATACCTAGCTAGCTAGCTTTAATGTTTTCAAACTAGCCCTGACTAAACGTAGCCTCAGTTTTTTGGCTCTACAATTTGAATAGTGCTTGTGCTTAGTTTTTAGGAAAAATACAACAGATTTGTGATAGTTGGTTTGTTAGAATGTTGGTTGGTTGGTTGGTTGATTGGTTGGTTGATTTGTTGGTGGGTTGGTTGGTTGGTCGGTCGGTCGGCTGACTGGCTGGCTGGCTGGCTGCCTAGCTGAATAGATGGGTGGTTGGCTGGATGGCTGGCTGGTTGGCTGGCTGGATGGTTGGTTGGCTGGTTGGTTGGTTGGTTGGTTGGTTGGTTGGTTGGTTGGTTGGTTGGTTGGCTGGTTGGTTGGTTGGTTGGTTGGTTGGCTGGATGGTTGGTTGGTTGGCTGGCTGGCTGGTTGGTTGGTTGGTTGGTTGGCTGGTTGGTTGGTTGGTTGGTTGGTTGGTTGGTTGGTTGGTTGGTTGGTTGGTTGGTTGGTTGGTTGGTTGGTTGGTTGGTTGGTTGGTTGGTTGGTTGGTTGGTTGGTTGGTTGGTTGGTTGGTTGGTTGGTTGGTTGGTTGGTTGGTTGGTTGGTTGGTTGGTTGGTTGGTTGGTTGGTTGGTTGGTTGGTTGGTTGGTTGGTTGGTTGGTTGGTTGGTTGGTTGGTTGGTTGGTTGGTTGGTTGGTTGGTTGGTTGGTTGGTTGGTTGGTTGGTTGGTTGGTTGGTTGGTTGGTTGGTTGGTTGGTTGGTTGGTTGGTTGGTTGGTTGGTTGGTTGGTTGGTTGGTTGGTTGGTTGGTTGGTTGGTTGGTTGGTTGGTTGGTTGGTTGGTTGGTTGGTTGGTTGGTTGGTTGGTTGGTTGGTTGGTTGGTTGGTTGGTTGGTTGGTTGGTTGGTTGGTTGGTTGGTTGGTTGGTTAATTGGTTAATTGGTTAATTGGTTAATTGGTTGGTTGGTTGGTTGGTTGGTTGGTTGGTTGGTTGGTTGGTTGGTTGGTTGGTTGGTTGGTTGGTTGGTTGGTTGGTTGGTTGGTTGGTTGGTTGGTTGGTTGGTTGGTTGGTTGGTTGGTTGGTTGGTTTGATTTTAATTTAATATTTCTCTTACTAAAATATAAAAAAATAATTTAATTTTAATAGAGATAATAACTTCCGTGTAAAAATTACAAATTTTACAAAATAAAAACATAATTTTAAAAAAAATGAAATAAAACTGTTCTATTATTTTATTGATTACATAAAAGAGTTTTTGCTTTGTTATTTTTAAAAATATTAAAGGTTTTAAATAATAAACTACCAAAACTTATAGTTGTTAAGCATGAAAACAGTTTTATCATAGTAATTCAGCACGCAACTATTTTGCAAATATTATATTCTGAAGCCTCATCTTCATTAAGTCCGCAATTACCCAAGGAATATACATTGCATAAGCAAAATTAATAAACCAAACTATTTATGAAAATATTAAATTAATTATTTTGTAATTTTGTTTTGACAAACAATATGTTATATTTGTTTTTTTATTATGACATTTTTTTGAAAAAATCATATGATCCGTAAAATTCAAACTATTCAATATTTTTATTTAAAAAAAGAATAACTATTGCATTTATTGTTTTCAGAACTGATTAAAAATAACTCATCTTCACAAAAATTTAAATGTTTTTGAAACAATGTGGAATGCTTTAAAATGCTAAAACGTCTAATTAATGCAGTAAATTATTAATAGCTTAAACATTACTATAATGAAATTCAACAAAACGTAAACTCTTTTTTAGCTTAACTTTGTTAAGTTGCCAAAAAAACTGCATGGCCTTCTGTTAATTTTGTATATGTCCAGTTAGTTTATTATTTTATAGTAAGTTCAAAATCCTGAATTTTGAAACAAAACTTTCCGACAAGACAGTTATATAACATTAATTGAACAATGTTATTGGTCATAAGACAAAGCAACTTCATTTTCATAAGTTTTTACAATTTTCTGGTATTGATTTTCTTGCGTTTCTGTTGTATCCAAAACGTTGTAAACTGAATTCGAATCATTGAGTGTATTTGATTTCAAATTTTCATATTTTTCTGCTTCAATTGTAACAACATTTTCATAAGTAACTCCTTCATGAGAACTAGTTGTAGGAGATGTCTCAAGCATTGATTCGTTTGCGTAGCAGCATTTGAAGCATTGCTTCAATCGCTTTCTATTATTATGAACAAATCAATATAAACAAATGCATTGAATTATAGCAAAAAATAACAAAACCTCAATTTTACTTTTTATCCTTTTTAACACAATAACATGTTATTAATCCAAAAGTGATTAAAAACAACATTAAAAACGTGAGACCAACTCCAAGTCCAATCTTCAAAGATTCATCTTTTTTTATTTCTAGATGAAACAAAAACTAGTTTTACTTTTAATTTAAAAACAATTGTTAAACTTACATATGTTTAATTTAAAGATTGTTAAAACATGTATAGCATTTGTAAAATTAAATTACAATAAGTAGATTTTTTAAACACTGGAAAAAACTTGTTTTTCAATTTTTTTCACTAATATAGAGTCTAACAAACATCTTATAAAACTTCAAATCAAAGTTGAATTTTATAAAAAAAAGAACATTTTGTAGTCCTTGTTATTGCAGTTGTTGCTGATACTATCAATATCGTTATTGTTGTTGTTGATGTTGTCGATAATGTTATGGTTGTTGGTTGTAAAAGAGCTTGGAAAACAAAAATTACTGTAAAAGTGACTTTTTAATAAAATCAATTTGTAAAAAAATCACGTCTAAATTGAATTTAAATTTCTATAAAAAAATAATTTTAAGATTTAACATTTGTTAAACCAAAATAGCTATAAACAATACGTTTTTATAAATTATTCTATTCAGCTTTGAATATGTCTTTTTATCTATGCTAGTCAGTATAGTGTGGACGAATTTATCAATTCTGTTGAAGGTAATTAAAGTTAAATAAAAATTAGCATTACTGATGTTTAGTTTATTAAAGCAATTAAAAAACACACTGTTATTATTGCATTAATTACATTTTTAAATTTTGTTTTTAGTTTAAGATCAATGTAATTAACAACAAAATTCAAAGTTTTTAGTGTTCATTTGACTATATTTCAAGTTAAAACGTTCAACAAACAAAACAAATTATTAAAACTTGAGGTTCAGAAAAAAATATTATTGAAACGTACGTTGTAAACAAATGAATGCATGGGACTCTGTGCACGAACTGGCAGGGATCCACTTAGAATTAGTAATAAAAGAACATGGATTATTGAATTGTGGTGCGGAATTCTCCCAATTGTAGAACTCTGCTCTTGTGCCTAAAGTTAGTTTATGTTTTTACATTACTTCAAGTGATAGTTCTATTGAGTTTTGAACATAATATTTATTTTGTAAACCTGATGTCAACCAATAGAAACTATTTTTTCTGTATCCTAAATTCAACCAATTGTAAGTTGTTTTTAAATTTTCCCATTGAGCAAATGCCGCATCAACAACATCTTGATATTCCCGGTTGTAAATTTCTAATAATATGGAATTGTTTTGTTGACAATATAATTGAGCATTACTGAAAGAGAACAGAGTATTGTATCCTTGAGAGTACAAGCAAATGCTAAGTGTTTTGTCACAATATTCAAAAGCAGTTACGGTATTTAACGTTAGCGTTAAAATAAACCATTTATCTGAAATGAATGTATTTTATTTTAATACGTTTTGAAAATAAAATAATTTTTACTATAATAATTATTTTCGCTCACCATTATAGTTAATTTTCATTCTGAAACAATGTTTATTTAAATGTTTATTTTATATTATATTTTCAAATTGTTAATTATAACTAAGTTTTTCAAAGTACTATTTTTGTAGATTTGAATAATAACAGAGATTGTCGTCACATTAGCAAACATTTTGCAAAATATTCAAAAATCTTTCCAAGCATCCGAAATTATTTAAATTATATTTATTTTTGGCTTATTTACTTTTATAAATTATACAGAAGAGGTAATTTACTTGAAGAATACGTAAACATTAGTTTTACGTTTGATTTTGTGTTAAGTAGCACAAACACCTTGAATCGATAGCATTAGAATAGTTGTATTCAATGCTTGAAATATTAGCTTGGATTTGTCTCCATTCTACAACATGTGTTGCTTCCTCGTTCACCATTGAACGCTTTAAGAATTAAATTTTATTAAAATGCAGACAGTTTTGAAATTTGTTTGCTAAATAGTTTAAATAATTTTATTATTTTCAAAATTTAGATTGTTTGCTAATTATTCTATAACAGTTTTATTAAGTAACATTTGTCTTAAAAATGCATGAGCAAACCAACTAGTAAAATATTTTATATTTATATTATAGTTTTAATTAAAGTGTATTGGATCAAATTTAACATAGAACAAACAATTTGAAAAATCTTTTGCAAATTATAATACTTCAAAGCAAAGTAGATGACTTTTTGTACACTAATTTTATTTGTATTAGACGGTTTGCGTTTGTTCATAACACTATTTGTATTAAAATTATGTTTTTGTCTTCCAACATAAATGATCTTATTTAAGTTTTATAATTGTAATTATAACACCTTTTTAAAACTTTTTTACAAATATTAATTAAAATGTGTAATATATGGTCATTTATTTGAGAACAACTGTTTACTAATTAAAAATAGTTTAAAAATATTTCTATAGTTGAGCTCTTCACAAGCAAAAACAATAAGTTGAACAAAATTTGCCACTTTAACTAACACTTCGACAATTCAATATCATGATTTATAAAATGTTTTCCAATTTTAGAATAAATATGTACATCGTCTCTACATCTTTCAAGTGTGTTGTATATTTGATCAGGACTTTCAACATGATCACGTGGTACAAAATTTTCGTATACGATTGTATCTGTTGTTGTAATGTTATTATCGTACTGGTTATCTTCTAAAACGTTGTCTTTGTTTGCTGCTTCAGAGACAATTATGTCTTTTTTGCTACACCAGCACTTGCAAGATTTTAATTGAAATCTATAAGTGTATAAATCATTAGGTAGAAAAAATGACAAAAAAACTTAGGTATGTTTTTTTTAATTATAAATTAAAAATTAGCATACCAGGAACGATACATAATAACAAAAAAATTAAATTTGCCGCTCACTTTGATTTTTTAATTATAAAATAAAGAATAATTATTCCAGCAACAATCACAACAAGAACAAGGAACGCAAGGCCAACACCAAGTTCAATCTTCTGCTTTCGATCTAGAGTAATATCATCGTGAACGGCGATCTCATCTAGAAGACAATGATTAACCATATTTTTCAGTTTTTATTGTATAATGAGTATTCTATGTTTAATGGTTACTTGTGTTATCATTTTAATTGCTGGCAACAATCAGTAAATGTTAAATAGTTTTGAAATTATTTGAAACGAATCAGACCTGATGTTGAGTTTGTTGAATAGAGAGTTGTTGTTGTTGTTGAAACGTGAGTTGTTGTTGAACTCGGAGTTGTTGTAGTTGTTGTGGGAAAAAAGGTTGTTGTCGTTGTTGTTGTTGTTGTTGTTGATGTTGTTGGAACCCTCTGTGTAGCTGATGTTTGTATATTTATGTTTCATAATTTCGTAAAAGAAAGCAATTTTCAAATTTTTTATTAAATCAAATTAATGAGTTTATTTTATAATTTTACTGTCGTAGTAAATTGAATAATGGATTTTTATAGTCAAATAATATATTATGATTGAAAACATTTTTCAAGCAAAATTAAAACTTGTAATTTTAATTATAAAGTAATTCACTTGTGGTTGGTAAATTAGTGGTTGTTGGAGCTGGTGGGCGAGAAGTTGCTTCAAATTGTAATTTTTTACAAATAATTATATAATTTAAGTTTTTTTTATTTCAACTGAATGTTTTATTTTATAAATTTGATCAAACCTTTGTTAACACTTATTAAAAAAAACATTTAAAAGTTAAATGTTACAGATTTTAAATAAAAAAAACACAATTCACTGTTTTTGCACCTACAAAAAAACTGTTTAAAATTACAAATACAAATAAGTAAGTTTAAAACAAACCTAAAATTGAAAACACTTGTAAACAAAAATGTGCTAAAATGCAGATTTCTAAGCAATACCTACGTTTTATTAGATATGCTATTTGAAATTGGAACTATTTTATTAAGGTTAAACTAAAAAACTTACTTCCTCCCATTTAGAAAACCAATCCTGCAAATAAATTCTAACTATGTTTGATATTTATGGTATCACTTGAAACTTTCAATTTATTGAAATTACATGCCATAACTAGCTAGTTTTTGTTTTTCAGCAAATTCAAGCACTTCACTGTATCTAGCTAGCCAGCCTTATTGTTTTTAAACTAGCCCTAACTGAGCGTAGCCTTACGTTTTTTGGCTCTATAATTTGACTAGTGTCTGAAATTGTAATTTAGTGCTTGGTGTGAATTTTAAGAAAATACAAAAGACTCATGTTGGTTGGTTGAGGTGATTATGTGTTGCTGTGTTGGTGTGTTGGTGTTTTGGCGTGTTGGTTAGCTGGTTGATTGGTTGGTTGGTTGGTTGGTTAGTGTGTGGATGTGTTAGTGTTGGTTAATTGGTTGGTAGGTTAATCGGTCGGTCGGTTGGTTGGTTTGATTGTAATTATATATTTCTCTTACTAAAATAAAAAAAATAAATTAATTTTAATAGAGATAATTTTCAATGCTTTCAATTAATAAGAAACATTTTGTCTTGGACCAGCTGCGAATGCTCAGGCTCTGTTGTAAGTTAAACAGCATCTTTCTGTATAAATAGGTTTTCATAACATTCGATGTATTGAAGCATTAGTAAAAATTGATTGTTCCGATAGCTTATCATAATTTATTAGAAAAGCTAGCTGTTCTAACATTTACTATTGCTGTGCCGCCCTGAGGTTTACATATAAATAAATAGTTAAACTATTAATGAATTATTCATAACATGTTTATTAATAACCAACCAGTAATAATTAGTGGGCGCTTATTTCTGTTTTCAGATAAACACCGTAAAATAGATAAAGATAATATTGTGCGTTTTTTAATTCTGGTTCATTCTATAAACTAAAATAGATCATCAATTAATAAACAAAATTAAGCAACATCATTTACCTAAATATAGTTATGTACGACTTGCATATAATTACAACACAATAATTATACATAAATGTCATATACATAAATAATGTGAAATTATAACCCTTTGATTTTAAGTAAATTTTTATAAATAAAAGTTTTATTTGTATTCAGACGGAACATTCAACAATTTCATTTTCTACATCGGAATTAGTTGATACAACAATTTCACGTTGCCTCTCTTCTATAACTTGTTGTTGTTGTGCATCTGAAGAAGAAAGTGTTGTTGGGTTACTACTCGTTGGAAATAAATTATCCACGTTTTCTTGAAGCTCCTGCTGGGCAACTTCTCGTAGTTGGAACAAACTTTTGCTATTTGATTCTTCGATTTCTTCGTTTGCTTGAAATTCTTCATCTTTTCTTCGACAGCAGCACAAAAGATGTTCAATTTTTCTTCTGGAAATTTGTAATATTGAAAATGTATATAGTTTAAAAAAAATGTCATTCTAACTTCGTTTTAACACAACTTCTAGAATAAACTTTAAGATTAGGTGCTGCTATCACTAGAAGCAACAAATATAATTTAAACACTCTATTTAAAAACTGTTTTAATAATTAAAATAAATGAATTAAATATTATTCATCTAAATAACCTTTTATCTTCTACAAGAAACTTGAACGCTATGAATCCCAGGAATATGAGAAACAGTCCCATAAATGCAAATCCAACGCCCAAGCCAATCTTGTGACTTTCATCAGGTATGACAAGAGTTGGGTCTTGGTTCTCGTCTGAAAGAAATAGAAACTTGAGTATGACTTTTGAAACATAAGATATAATTTTTTATCATTTTAATTCTAATATGTAATGTCAATAAGAATGTAAACAATTGCAAGCTATATAAAATCATATTTATATTATGTAATATACATATTTATAAGAAAACCAATATCATTATAGACAAAGTTTTTATTTATTCATGTGCTTGTTTTGTTTAGTTGAACAATTTTTTGTTTGAGTAGAAACAGTTAAATTACCGTCATAGGTGACCTGCGTTGTTGTCGTTAATGATGAAGAGGTTGTTAGAATTGTAACTGTTGAAACATCATTATTTGGTACTAAAACATAATACAACAAAATTGATTAGAACCGAAAATTAATGTAGGCTTATAATACAGCAAATACATGTTATAAAAAAATTTATATGTACTTTCAAAACAAGTTTTATTTTTGTTTAGCTTATGTTTTTTTTATAAATTGTAGAAAATATATTAAAATAAGTTTATAATACCTGAGTTGAAAATTGGTTCAGTGGACGTTTCCAAATTTTCAATCACAAATTCATTAAACTCTGCAACAAACAATTTAAAAAGAAATGAAATTGAAGGCATACAAACCATTTCAATAAACTCGAATATAGAAACAAACTTACCTTGCAAGCAAATAAACGGTAAATTATTTGTACAATTCTCAGATGGAATCCACATAAAATTGGAAATATAAACACAGGTAGCGTTCAATGGAGTCTCGATGTTTTTCCATTTATAGAAAATTAATTTCAAACCTTAAATGTGTAAAAGTGAATTTGCTTTATTAATAGATAAAATAAAAATGATTAAATATCCGTTGATACTTAAGATAAAAATTTTATTTTGATTTTGTTTCAATAGAAAAAAGTTTATTTGATATCGCTGTACTACAAATAAAACAATATAAAACTGATGTACATTTACAAACCAGAACTCAACCAATAGTATCCGTCTTCTTTGTATCCAAGATTCAGCCAGAAAGTGCTTCCATTGAAAACTGACCACACAGTTATAGCTTCATAAAATACATCTACATATGATTGATTATAGATTTCTAATAGCAAAGAATTGTTTTGCTGACAATACTCTTGCGCTTCTGAAAATGATCTTAAATTACTTTCTCCTTCGGAGAACAAACAGATTTTAAGAGTAGGGCTGCAATGTCTGTAAGACGATACAACGATGTTCATTGTAACAGCAAGAAAAATTGTCAGTCCTGAGTTTAAAGAATATAAAACATTTTATAATCTCAAAAAATTAAATTACTGTAATTATTTTTTAAATAAGATAACCTATTATTTTTCCATCCATGATTTTTGATTTTCTAATCACATTTGAAATTTATTAAAACATCTTTTGAAAGTGATAAGGTAACTTCTGTTTAAGACTTAAAGACAAATAACAAAATAAAATTGTGAAGATTAATTGATACTATTCGTATCTCTCAGTTATTGTCTCTACCAACACTCACACACAGAGATATGATTCACTCAAACGTTTACTTCCTAATGTCAAAACGTTATTCTAAGTTTAATGAAAGTAGTAACAATATATGAATAAAGTTAAAACAAGTACAAATGCTATTTTTAGCAGCTGTTCTAAATGAACACAAAATATTGTTTCACAAAAAAAAACACTTTGTTTGTTTGTTTTAGTGCTTAAAAATAAGAATGAAACAAATAACCTTCTCACTATTTGTAACTAAATTATTTCATTAATGAGGTTTGTTTTTAGTTATTAACAATGTTTTTACTAATTTCAAACCTAATTTTTGAGTCAATTTTAATTTTCTGTGAAACCAAACAGTGCATAAGGCATATAATAGCTGACTGTAGCTCTCCGTTTAGGTAGTACATTGTCATCGGTTAAGATTCATTCACTGGCTTGTTGTAAACAGATGTCATCACAGTCTTTCAATAATAGGAATAATTTGCTACTGCGTAATGCACCAAGCTTCTAAATTAGAGCTATAAACATTATTTGAAAAAAAATTGTTTCAAAATTTCAAATGGAAGTGCAAACGTTGTTATTAAAAATCGTTTAATAAAAATAATAGACTTTGGACGCTAGGAACTGTGCTATAATTTTTTTTATAAGCATCACCCGATTAAACTGCTGATGCTTTTAGTAAAACATCAATTAAAATTAACCATGTTTTTCAAAGACATTTCTATTTTTATATGTGTTCTCTTTCAGGCTGAAAATTTTTTAACAAATTGCAAAGAAACTGGACTATCAACTTTTTTTGGAAACCAAATTAAGCATTTAGAAAATAAAAGTTCAGATTGTGTGGGTTTTCAAACGTTTTGCCCTTTTCATGGTTTAGCTGAAATTGCGTCCCTATGTCCAATTGCTTTTTTAATGGGTCACGGTTGCATGAACATGGCTCTAAGTTTATGCGGTTGTTGCTGTGTGTAGTGAATCTCATGAACATCAATCATAATCATGATGTTGTTTTGTGATTTATTTTAATGCAGTAAAACTAATGAAAAGATTTTTTTTTTCATTTCTTGAACGTGTTTCTTGAAACACAATTAAAAAATTAATAAATTAACAATATCAACAAAACAAAAATTGCAACAAGCCACACAAAAAAGATTAATATTCCACAGAGTTTGTTTTTTTTTAATCTTAATCGGGTGGAAGAATAGTTGGTGTTCTACTTCTTACGGTCTCTGGGCCTTTAGTTCGTTTTTTAGCCTCAAGTTTTGCAGTTTCTTCATTACCATAAACGTCATTTTGACCTCCATTATTTCTGATCTGTTTATTAGTTAGCGAATTAGCATATGTTTGCTCATCACCTACCGGGGAAATATATATTTCTACAAGTTGACCGGGTAACTCATTGGCATCATTGATAGGAGTTTCAACTGTGTTTTCTGGTATTTCTTGACAAGCGGTTTCGCTTTGAAAGGACGTGGGCAAACTACAAGACAGTTGAAGATTTGCAATAGAAGGGTTAATGGGTAGCCTGTCTGTGTTTTCATGGTCATTATTGACAATAGGTAAAACTTCTTGCAAACCAGGAATGCTTGTGTTTTTGACAGTTTGGTGCATTTCAATTAATTCTCTGTCTTCAGGTTTTCTGCAACAATTATTTTTTTAATCAGTGGTATAATTTCTAACATATTATTTGAAAATATTCTATTAAAATGCAATCAAATATCTGAAGAAATAAAACGTATTTTCCAACCATCAATGTTTTTAAAAATTATTTTTTGTTAAAATTAATTTACAGAATTTTGAAATGATTTTAAAAACAACCAAAAATAATTATTGTTAAAAACCACAAAATTATTAATTTTCTTTCAATTTTTTAAATTATTGTAAATCAACAGTTACTTACTTTCGTCTTCTGATAAGTACAACTACGATTGTGACGATGGCTATTAAAATCAAACTTCCTCCAGCCACAGAACTTGCTATTATAACTTTCTCTACCCATGGAATACCTTTAAAGAATACAACTTTTAAAACAACCAAACAAATTTAACAGTATTTCAAAAAAATAAAAATGAACTTCAAGCTTTCCATAACTAAATTAAACAATCAAATACCCGGATTTGTAGTAGTACTTGTACCAGTTGACGTCCCACCTAGGGATGTCTCCGAAGCACTTGATGGCGTGGTATTTATTAGCGTTGTTGTTTGTGTTTGCGATTGCGAAGTAGAATTTAAGATCGGTGTTGATACAATTTTCACTGATGATGTTAATTCTGATGATGCTGTTGTTTTTGATGTTTTTGTAGTCGTTGACGATGCTGTTGTTGTTGATACTGTTTTGGATGTTGTTGCCAATATATCATCCATGCAAATGTAGTGTAATGGATCTGTACAACTTGCAGTGCCCCAGCTTACTTGATTGTTGCCATTAAGAGCAACATACGCGCAGAAATAAGTGTCAGACGGTTCAGATTCACCCCATTTTGTGTAATTAACAAGTTGACCTGTTAAATTAAATAATTCAGAAAATTCTTAACATGAACAGTTTCTTTTACAAACATATTAAAATAAATGATTGAATGTTTTTTGATAAGTTTAATCGAAATAACAAAAATAAACTTTTAGATTTTTTATCAATGTGCATAACTCGCCTGTTGATTTCCAATAATATCTGTTTTTCGAAAGACCGATCCAGTACGTCCCAGTAGTAATATTATCTGACCACTCAATCAAATCAGTTTTTATAACAAGATCACCGCCAATATCAAAACACCTCATTCGAGCTTCGTGCCAAGTTAAGCTATTTTTGCTGCCATCTTTTATCACAATGCAACTGCCGTCATCGGTTGTGAAGTTGACGAACGAAAAATTGGAACATGGTTCTTGAAAATTCAAAGAAAACTGATTTAAGTTAATTTACAATAAAATCACTTTTTTTATTTTAAATGTATTGTTTATCATTTAATTTATAAAAGTTAAAAAAATAATCTATAAAACAACACTAATTTTTTATTTTTAATGTGGCGTTTTTAATTATTTAATAAAAATATACTTATTAAAAAAATATTAGTTTGCTACAACTTGAAAACAAGGGACCCACTCGGGATTTGGCAAATGTAGTTGTTTGTCTTCCCAACATTGACCATGGAGTAAGTCTTATTAGCTCCAGAAGTGAATGTTAGCGTTGCATAAGTTTCATAATCATAATCATTTGAGAATTTGAAATCTGAAGTGATAAAAATCATTTATTTAGCTGTTTTATGTTTGTTTTAAAATCGCTCAAACACATCATAAGAGCTTGCATTGTTTTAGTCACATCAAGCTAATCACATTACATAACATCACGTTATTTCACATGACATATCACTACATTAGATCACCTTGCAGTTCATAAATAAACAAAGACATTGTCACCAAAGAGTTACTTTTTCACACACAATAATAATAATAATAATGTAATGTAATGTAATTATTATTTTTTATTTATTAGTCCGCACAGATGAATTTTGTTTTTTTTATAAGTTCATTTTGAAAATAATTTTTTTTCTAAACTACTGATAAATAAACTTACTAACTGAAGAGCCGTCCAACCACGTAAAAATTTTTCCAGTTTTGTTATGACTCATGTTCATATAGAATCGCTCTCCCACGTTTATGTGGCTGGTCCAGTTCAGAAAAGCCAGTTCTAGAAGTCGTTGATACTTTGCGTCGTAAACTTCAAGGAGTTTGTTGTTGTTTTTAATGCACTCCGACTGCGCCATGTCTGAAGTTAGTGTGCTTACATTGCCATTTTTTTCAGGGGGAAATAAGCAGATCGAGTTTTCACAGTAAGGAAACATAAAATCTCCAGCAACTACCGCAAATCGAACGACTAGAACCAATATTATTTTTATCCATTCTCCAGTTTTTAACAACATTTATTATAGCTTACACTTGTGTTTTAATTTGACTAATTAATTAAAATGTTTCAATACTCGCTAAAAGAAACAAATTGTATTATGCATTTGAAAATCACAATGCCCACAATTCGCAAACCTCGACTTCAAATCTAAATGTTTGTTGTTGTCTCGTAAAAACTTTCTCTTTAAAGTTACAGAAAAGCTAAAGAAAGCTTGAATGAAGCTGTACAAAGCTAACGTTTGATAACAACCACCAAACTACTTCCTAGTGTACGTAAATAAACAGTTATTTTATGTTAAAACATGTATGGATTAATTTCAACGGTTTTTGTTTAGTTATATAAATATATCAAAAACACAGACATTGCCCAGACAAATTTAAAATGTTTCTAGTCTATTACTTTTAACAATTTTTGTTGACATTTCAGTTAATAATTTGACATTGCTTGTGGTTTGTATATGCCTTTTAGCTGGTAGTAAGAGCTCTATTAACCATTATTATTTAAACAACACATGACAAAAACATCTAATTTAATTGCACACATCCATTCATGCCACTTGTTTTAAACTTTTTTGTCAAATAAATTAAAATCGATTGAACACAAAATAGAAAATTAACAGAACTGTTGAAATTATAATTTTGTTAATTTATTTGTTTAATCAAAAAGAGGGTCACAAATGACCACTAACACAAATTTTTGAACGAAAACATTCTCAAAGTGATCAGCATTTGTTAGCAATGGCAAAATGGTTTAACTGCCATGCTAACAAAACACGACAGACATTATATGTTTCAATGCAGCTTAATGATGAATATGATAATTGCCCTTTATTGTTCTTTATCTTTTTGAACTACATAAAAAAATTCAAATTGCAATAAACAATTTCTTTCAAAAATACTGTTCTTGTTTTAAAACTTCAGTTCCGTTTTTCACAAACTTTGTCAGATAAATCTAACTTGAATAAATTAAATATTTTTATTTAACTTAAAACCAAAATTATAAAAAAAAAAGTAAATTGTGAGGTGACTTAAGTAGGGTTAACATAAATGCTGTCTAATTTTGGCTCATGTAGAACTGTTATATACATGTCAACTAAAGATTTTTGCTTCAAGGCCTGAACCTGATCTTTTGTAAGAAAAGTTCTTAGTAGTTTTGATACAGGACTTTGATTGGCTGAGCAAATGTTTTTTGACGTCTGTTGTCTCTCATTAGCTTGGGGATTGTTGGTAGTGTCAGGAGTACAGTAAGGAACAACTATTTGGCCTTTTACTGTAAATGCTCTTTCAGAAGAAGTTTCTTGTGTACTTGAATCTTCAAAGTAGTTTAGTTCGCTTTTCACCAAATTTTTTCTGCAAAAAAATTTAATTAGATGGTGCTGCTCTGTTGTATGGATTTCATCAATTTAATTGCAAAAATATACATTTAATAAAAAAGTTATAAAAAAAACTTCCAATAAACCGGGTTTTTGCATTTTTACCACACAAACATAACCACGCTGGCACTTTATAAACATGAAATTTTTATTTATTTATTTAACTTCTCTGTCACGAGTTAATTACTTGTTGTTATGAGAACATTCAACCGTGTTTTCTTTGTTATTCTACTAAATGAAACAACATTGACTACGCCTGCGGTACATAATCCTTCAACTCTTTGGCCGTGCAAAATAATAACTGACACACCTTAATTATTTTTATTGACTAGTTAAACAAAACTCACCGACGTTTTTTCATGACCACAATAATAACGGCAACAATGATGATTGCTAAAATCACACTCCCACTCAAAGACCCAAGTGCAACAACTGCCTCAAATGGCAGAAGCATTGCTTGAAAAAAAATATTTACAGCTGTAACCAAAATCTTGTATTGATTTAGATTAAAAAATTGTCTATATTTTCTTTAGAATTATTTGTAATCAACCTCTATTCTGTGTTGTTGTTGTTGTTACAGAAGGAGTAGACTGAGAAACTTCAAGTGTCGTGAATAAATTTGGATTTTCATGGTCTGTAGATGAGCTGTCGTTCATGCAAATGTAATACATCCCATCTGCACAGCTTCTTGTTCCCCAAACTACGTCACCACTACCATCCTGTGTGACATAGGAACAACCATTATCTTTAATCGGTTGATCTGTTTCCCACTTTGTAAATTTAACCAACTGTTCTGTTATCAAAACAATTGTTTTTAATTTAGTTTTTTTTTATTATTGTATTCACCTTGAGCCGAAAAAATTATGATAATCGAAATAAACTAACTTGTTGAATTCCACTGAAGTTTAATTTTTGTTAATCCAATCCAGTATGTTCCCGACAAAATAAGTGTTGGCCAAATTATTGAAGTAGTGTTGGTAGCAAGATCACCCCCAAGGTTAAGGCATGCTAATCTAGCGTCGTACCAGTTCAAGAGGGTACTATTATTAAAGGTAAAGCAGCCTCCATTGAAAGGGAAACTGTACGCAGCCACTTTGGAACATTGACCTTAGAAACACATGTAAACAATCAGTAAAACTGTAATTAACTTCAATTTTTAGTTTATACCTGGAATGTAACACATGTAGTTTTGTATGGACCAGCTGTCCTTGTACGTCGCATTAGATCCTTTGAATGTAATCATTGCGTAGTCACTATTTGAGTTTTCAACAGGTGGTACGACTATGAAATATAAAAATGCATAAACTAAATTTTTTGAATGTAAACAAAATGTTCAAAAAATAAAATTAAACAAGGTTTTAAAGTGGTTTAGAAGACTGGAACTTGTGTGAAAACCACTACCACAACTAGAAACAGTCGTTTATGGTGCCTGCTTTTGAAGAACTATGCTACCGAAATCATTTTGAAAAAAAAATTGGTTGGATGGACAGATTATTTTTATTCATGAACTCAAGTAAAATTTATTTTAATTTGTTTATAATTACATTTTTTTAAACATATATAGTTCATGATAAAAAAACTCACCGTATTGTGAATCATCTATCCAGGACCACGATGTTGAATTCTTAATGATATTTATATTCAAATAAAAGTAAACTGCAATAAACGACTTGTGGCTATCAGGCCTGGAAGACCAATTTTGGAAAGCTTCATTTAAAACTGTTTGATATCTCAAATCGTAAACTTCTAAGAGTTTATAGTTACTTTTCATACATTCTGTCTGAGCATCGACTAGATTTGTTTTTATGTTATCGTCTATCCGATGAGAATAAAGACAAATTGAGTTGTTACAATAGGTCCATTCAAAATTTCCTGAAATGCCTCGAACGGCAATTATGCAAAACAAACTCAATTTAGTCCATGACGAGACTATTGATGACATTTTTAATGTTCTGTTTATGACTTCTAATATCAACAGGGAAGGAAAAAAACTTTAATTGTTTCATTAACATGTATATTATTACCAATATCAATATCCAAGTTTGCTTAAATGACGAAAATTTACTTAACGGTTAGTCATTTATTCACGTTTGCCACTCTTTACATTGTGAGCGTTAAACCCAACATTATCACCGTTCTGCGTAGCAAATGAGAGATATTTTAATAATTCCTAACAATCAAAAATTACGAGAGTGAAAATTCTGACGTCAATAGGTATTGAAGGTGCAGACAGACTGTATTAGGGTCGTGCCCTCATTTGAATCAAAATACATTTTAGTTTCAAATACATCACAATTATTTTTAGTACGTACATGCATCTAACGTATATACTGTACAGACGACTTTAGTACATATAGTATTTTAGATCAGTACTGTTTTGTATTTAGCTTCTGACCATAGGGTTATGACACCAAGCTAAACAGAACATTTGCAGTACTCTATGTTTGTATTTCTTTATCAGCTTTCTTATTTTTAGTTTCCTCGTAATATTTTATTTAACATTGTTTTATATCGTTTTTTTTCAATATCATTTTTTCACTAATCACTGTCCACAAGCCTGTGTCATAATTTCAGTATGATTTTATTAACTTTTTTTAACTCTGCAAAAATAACTTTGAAATCAAATTTTAGCAATTGTTTTTCCAAAATCAAGTTTTAAAAACTTTGAACTTTGTTTAACAAAACTCACTAATGTTCTTGTCACAGTAGTTTTGATGTTCAACATCTTGCAGATTGCGCAGGTATTTTATATATTTTTTTTATTTAACAATTTATTTGAATTACTGTCAAACAAATCTAGAATAGTTGGTAATAATTAAACTGTTTTCAAACTTTAAAAATCATGGTTTGTTATTGCAATTTCAAAATGACCAGTAAATATGAGGCCGAAAAAATATTTAATGCAGAACGATTGCATAAATCATACCATAAATCATCAACAAAAAAACTGTTTTTAAACATTAAAAACAAATATTAAAATATTTTGTTGTAGCAAATTGTACAAAATTCTACAATGGAAATGTTTGACCATTTTGGTCCGTAGGTTCAGGTTGACATGGAAAAGTAGATGTCCGAATAACCTCTAGTCTCTGGTGATCAAAAAAATAATTACAGTTTGGTTTATTCCGTTATTATTTTTTCAATTAAATATTTTTTTTAGATTTATAAACCAAAATTTAACAATAAAAAATGGAAATTTTTTTCCATTACTTTGTATTGGTGAAGATCTCCCCGTGGACATTCCATATCAATAGCGTCGGAAGAGTTCTGACCGTTTGAGAAATCCCTTGTAGAAAGTATTAATTGTTCGTAATTTGGAAGACGTTCAGGCTGCACTGGAAAACTTTCTTCACTTTGGTTGTACAAATTAGGAGTGGTCAGAGAATCGGGCTCGCTATTTTTCAGCTGGATGGGTGTCGGTGATTTTTTTTGCCACCTTCAAATGAATGTATTTAATTTCATTGGAAAAAAGACAGAAGTTTATGAATTATAAACAAGACATTAAAAATTAAACAAAAAAAATTAGAATTGATAAATTTACAGAAACATTTACCTGCTTTTAAAATTTTTAGTTTAATACAAAATTGAATAAAAATATAGACTAAGTACTTTTTTCGACAACAGTAAATAGCTCCAACGAAGACCAGAATACCAGACACAGCCCAGCCGATGGAAGCAGCAATTATAAGCCTTAAGTCATCTCTGGACGAGTCTTCAGGATAATCTTAAATAAAAAAAAAGCTTTTAATTATTACAAGTAAATTTTTGTTTTGTGTATAACATTTTTGATTTATTATAGTAATAATCTGAGGCGTGTTTGCTCACTTGTTGATCTACTAAAATAAAATGTTGTAATTGATGTAGTTGAAGTTTGCACAACTGTAACTACGGGTTTTGGAATACTTTTCTTGGTCGTTGGAAGCAAAGCTGGCACAACTGTTTTATTTGCAGTAAGTTGTGTTGTTGAATTACTTGTAGTTTGTTTTGTTGTTGATGTTTTTGTCAAGAATATTGTTTTAGTGGTTGTGAGTGATTTTTTTGACGGTGATGTTGTTGACTGTGACGACGAACCACACAGTGTGATTAAAACAATCATTACTGTTTGCAAGTTTAAATAAAAGTTAATATAATTATTTAATATTTCTTTTAAATTTAATTTTTTAGATTTTTAATATCTAATAAAAACTTTAAATAGTTAAAGCTAACTAACCAAGAATTTCAATTTTATTTCCAATAATCATTGTATTTTTTCTGATTATCTAGTTCGAAATCAATCCAAAATTTATTTCGCTTGTCTATCTATACAAAACGTTAAGACCCATTGCTAAGTCACCGTTGAAAGCAAGAACAGCTATTTTTAAAATTTTAATTATTTTTAAAATTTTGACAACATAAGATATATTTTCCAGGTTTCACTAATAAATCGATTTTGACAAGTAAGAATATCGACCAATTTTTTATTTTGTAACTGTGTAACAGCACAGCATAAAATCACGCAATATAACAACTGAATATAACCGCAATATTTAGAAATATCAAGTCTAATAAACAAACAAAATCTTGAACAAACTCAAAACACACACTTTAATATCTAAAAATATGCAAATAAGTCGCATGATTTTTTTTATTTATAATTATTTCTTCCTTTCTTTCTATTTACATTGTCAATACACAGCTTAGTCGGATCCCAGAGGGTAGTTTTATTATTTCATGAAACAATGTTACTTAAAATAGAAACGTTTTATTTGTTTTTCTAAGGAAAGTTTAAATCAGGAAGAAAGTGAAAACACGACATATTCAAACAAAAATTGAATTTATTTCTAAAAATTAAAAATAATAACAAATTAAAGTTATCTATGGGCTGGTGCAATTATGGTTGAGATGTTACAGTTTCTGGTGTACTTGTTGCGTTGAAATATGTAAAAAACAAAATTCTGTGTGACACACATATTTTTTTTATTCATTTATGTTGAATAAATTTAATCAATCGTACTTTTTACCTATAATGCTCGATGGCATAATACATCCTGGATTTTAAGGCTTGAGTGGAAGTAACTTACATTTTTATGCCCACAGTTACTCATTAGGTGACAATTTTTAACAGCTTAGGTTGAATATGTTATGCTAGATCAATGGGAAATTCGTTAAGGCATTTGGAACCACTGCTAAATGAGTTGTACAGTATGAACAATAAACCACAATGATCTATGTGGTTTTAGTTTGAAAATTTCAGTTATTATTATTAGTCTGTATTGATTGTGTTGAGCTGAATAATAATGTCTGAGCTAGCAACCGGGTAAGGTAAATCAGTTTTGTCAAGTTGAAATAAGAAGGTGAACCTGAATGTTTGATTTTTGGTTTGAGTAACAAAAACAACTTCCAAAATAAAACATGTCGACACCTGAACTTTTTTAATGCTGATCAAAAAACATTTGCTTAGAACAATTTGCCAAAAAACATCAATGTGTTGTATGGCAAAAGTTGCTTTATGAAGAGTAGTTTTTTCAGTTTTCTTTAGTGTCAAAGACGAATACCTAATTACGAAGGTTTTCCATTAAATTAAAAACAAAAACAGCTCCGATATCTTAAATCATTTCAATTCAATCTGTACTATAGTTGTAATTGGCTTAAAACTTTATTGTGTCCAATTTGTAGTTTTATTTAAAATCGATCAATCAAAGAAAATATGTGTTTAAAATAATTGTATGAATAAATTGAAATTTCTGTTTTATATATCAACTAAATTTACTAATAATTGTTTGTTGTTTCAATTTTTTTAACTTTGATTTACATCGATCCATAGTTCTACAAGTGAAGTGACGTGTTCCTTTGTTCTGTAAATTCTGACTGATTTGAAAAAATAAATTTTCGATCAGCCTCTTCTTTCTGGTGACAAAAAACCTAAAATATTTTGTTTGCTTATTTTTAATTAAATTATTGTATGTAGTTTAAAGGTACATTCTGTTATGATATCAATAATACTTAACGGTTGTTTCAATTGCTTGATGTAACCACCTGATAATCTTGCTGTGGACACTCCGCTTCCATAGAGACGAGAGAATTCTCCAGGCTCAAGTAATCACATTGAGTAAATTCCAAATGTTCGTGACTTGGATTGCAATCGGGTTGAACTGAATGTCTGTTATCTTCTTGACGTGGATAGTACAAAATGACAGTTGTCGGAATTCCAGATTCTTCTTTTTTCAGTTCGGTGGACATCGATAATAATCTTTTTCGGCACCTTTAATTAAGTTTAATCAATTTTATTTAAATTAAACTAGAGTTTTAATAGCTCTAAAAACACACTCAAAACATGTTATGTCATATTCCGAACAAATGTTAATCAATTTTAAACAAGAAAATTAAAACACCAAATAAATAAATTTTCACTTTTTTCGATAGATGTAAAAAACTCCAATAGAAGCAAGAAGTGCGGGAAAAACCCAGCCACAAGATAAGACAGCTATCAGCCCGATATTATCTTTTGACAAATATTTGAGAAAATAATCAATAAACACGTTTATTGATGCCAAAAAATAATTGGTTTTATGCGTTAAAGTATTTTTTTCATAAATTCAATAATTACTTATTTTTAATTGAACAAATTGAGCGTGAATTTGCTTACTTGATGAGCCACTAAAAGTTTTATTTTCGTTAGTTGTAGGAAAAAGTTTTGTAGAATTGTTAGGTGTTGTATTGAGAACAAAAAAACTTTGTGTAGTTGAAGTTTCCAAAACTGAGTTTTTAGTGGTTTGTGTTGTTGTCAGAGTACTCCTCTTTGTCGTTGAAACCGAAGTTGACAAAATTAAATTCTGGTTTGTTGTATGTTTTGTTGTTAGAATATTTGTTGTTGAAGTTTTATGGGTTGTTGATGTTGCTGTAAAACTTGTTGGTTTTGTTGATACCGAAAAAGTAGTTGTGAGTGTCGTCGATAACTTTTTTGTTGTAGTTAGTGAAGACGAACTATGGAAGCACTTTAACGTTAGTAACATAACAATCCCTGTTGGTAAATTTAAACAGATTTCGGTGTATTAATTTGATTTTTCATATACAAATAATTACGCAATTAATTAAAACAAATGTTTTGATACAGCTAAATCTTTTATTCATTATTACATTATTTCATGCATATTTTTTGAATAAATAAACCAGCTCAAACAAACCAAAAAAATTTATTTGTTTTCGATTAACCATCTTGTTTTTAAAAAATTTAATATAAATTTAAGTCAAAATAATATTAAAAAAATAAACAATCTAAGTAAAACTAGTTTATCCAAATAATTTACTAATTATTCAGTTAGTCTGAATATTTACTGAAATAACTCTTTAAAAAGCGAATTAACCAAAATGAATTGGCACTGGTTCTTTTCTTATAAGTATGTTTTATTACACATTTCACACTGTGCTTTTTGGTTTCCTACTGAGTTTTTCAATGAGCAGCTGAATGGCTGTCACTGCAAGAAATCCAGCTTTTATAACAGCAGTTTTTTAATGAGTGTAAATTTTCAATGTTTTCATTTTAGAGTAATAAAAACGGAAAGAAAATAAAATTATGAAATTCACTAATTTTGTTTTGTTTGGGACATATTAAAAAGAAAATGACAATGAAGCACAGAAAAAGATTTTAGAAGAACCTATTTATAGATTGAGTCCAGGTGGTTTGATGGTTTGTAATTTTCAATATACTGTGTTGGTTTGAAGTAGGTATATGGAAAAAGAAAGTAAACGAAGAGTTAAGTTAAAGTGTGTGAGTTGCAGAAACTGAATCCACAGACAACTTTGAGAAACATAGTTTACTAAGTTTTTGACCTTGAGTGTTTGATCTTCTTGTTGACACTAATCGTGCCGTAGTTAAGCAGCAAATAGGATAATTGAAATAGAACAAGCTTATAAATTTCAAGATTTTAATTGCTAACCGTTCAGATTGAAAGAGCTACAACACAAAACAAATTCTTTGGTTTCACCAAATGTTGCAAACATGTAAACAGTTTAATAAAATATTCATTTAAATATAAGAACAAAAGTGTTTTTTATAAGTAGATCCCTATGTGACGCACAAATGTACGTTATTCTACTAGATGATATATCGTGCAGCATGCAAGTAAGTCTCTAGATGGGGCTAAATAACAAACAAATATTTGTTTGTGAGGAAAATCTGTAATCGATTTTTCGCCAACTTCTCATTCTCCTCTTGACTTTAATTTTTTTTCAAAAAAACGTTTTTTTGAGAACAATCACTTAAGCGGGGGATTGCAAGGGGGTTTTTAGGAACTTTTTAAAAACCTTGTTATCGATTTTTCTACCACTTCCAAAATTGATCTTTTAATTTTACATTTTGCGCATAAACGTACTCTTGAAGACAATATATGAATCTATTGGTGACATATGGGTGAGGTTATGGAGGCCGCAAAAATTTTTCTAATTAAATTTTAGTTGGAAAAATAAAATTGAAGCAAATTTTAGAAAAGTCGTTGACTGAAAAAAAACAATGATTTATGAGCATCATTTGGGGAGGGCACGATACCTTCAACTACCCACTCTTACTTTTAAGAGCGTGGTATATAACAAAAAACTTTTTTTCTACAAATTTCACTTGTTTTGTTTCAGCTTTAAATACTTTTTTTCTAAAACATTAAAATTATTGAATTAAACATAATAAAGTTTATATTATTTAGAATTGTATAAATTTCTAAACAGTTGACATGTTTGTGAAAATTGTCCAGTGAAGTATGTTAGGTGAACAAACTGTTAGACCAAACTCAAGAACACAACGCTTGTTAAAAACCCAAATTAATGTTGAGATATGTTATACACATTTTAAATATTAAGTCTTAAACTTGAATTCTGTAATTGTTTTATTAATTTAATGTTTTTTTCGAATTTTAGGAGCAATGCTGGATATACGTGTATAAGCGTAGTGAACTGATGACGATACGGAAGGTAGGTCGGTATTATTATTATTATAATTGTCATTATTATTATAGATGTTATTATAGAGACTATTTGCCTGAGATATTTGAGGAGGTTCTCTAGAAGGGTTAATATTTGAATCTTTGTTTTGTTGCCTGAAAAATCAAAAATGTAAAAATTCAATTTTACAAACACATTAAACTGAAAATAAAAAACAATACAAAAAATACTTTAAAAACAAGTAGCAAAAATTTTAAATAAATTAATTACTTAGGAGATATTCTAGTAGAGATTTGAATGCCAATACGCTTCGAGAAGTTGATTATTGTTTTTCTAGCATTTTTTTTCAAGTATACTATAGGTATGTCGTCTCTAATGCAAATTGTATCTTCGTAAATTCCGTTCGATGAACATTCTGAATTATTCATTTCATGATTTATTTCTTCTTCTTTTTCTTCTTTATTAACTCCAGGATCTGGAAGTCTTATAACTGGTGTTAATGGTCCATTCAAGAAAACTTGATCGCGTTTCCTGAATAAATTATAGGTTTAAAACGTAACGGTTTTTGCAATGATTTTGTATCAATGTATCCAAACTTTGTTTTTATTTGAGAATTCAATAGAGAAAACTGACCGTAAATGTCTATAACAGACGATGATCAAAATAACTGTAATTAGAAGCATCAAACATCCACCGAAGAATGCAAAGGCTGCCGGTAGTAACACATCTTTAGAATTAAAATTTTTGGTTCAAATTGAACTTATTTATTTTTCAAAACATAATAATAAAATATAATTAGTTGTAAACCTGGTCTAGGCGCAGTGCATTCAATGATTGGATTGTTTGGAAATGGTGTTGAAATTTTATTATCTGGCGCTCTCAGGCCCAGTGTCATACAGCTAAATCCAAGGTTGCACGTTGTTTTCTCACAGGAAACTTTGTTATTGTCGATGTCATACAGAATGAAAGGTAGACAATTGTTGTTTTTATTTTGTTGGTCAACTAAAATAATTGACACAAATAATTTTCTATTTTTTGATTGAAAAAAAAACAACATAATTTTTTTATTTTATTCTTAAAACTCATTATGAGTTAGAAACATTGCAAATAATACATAAAAAGCCCAATTATTTTTTTATGAAAATAGTTTTTAAATAGAACAAAGTTTTTTATTTTAGCAAAGAGTCTTTTTTAAGTATTATTATTTTTTTTATTTTTTACAGCAAGAAAAAAAATTATTTATTTAGTTAAACCTACAAATTGCAAAAAAGTTTATGTCATTTAAAAAAACAAACCTACAAATTAGTTTGTTCTTATAGAAATCTAATAATAACTATTAATTTTACTTCACAACTACTGAAGATACAACTCTGGAAAAGTTAAACAATAAATGTAAAAAACCTCCAACATCATCAGAAACTTCCACCCGGAAACATTTCTCTTGAATTCCAGATTCGTTCATTTGGATAAGAAAATTACATCGTTTTATTGATACATTGGCTTCTGAGGAATGCGGTAAATCATTGCGAAATCGCTTCATTATCGTTTTATATCTTGAATCGGAGTCTTCCAAAATCTTGAGATTCTCATCCAAACATGCTGACAAAGTTGTATCATTTACCGACACACGATGAGACAGGCAAATTAAATTGTTGCAATGACAAACAGGAAGATTTAGAGAGACAACTGATGTTACTTTTACAATTAGTAAACAAATCAGTTTTATCCACGCAATATTCATTGGTAAAATAACTTAAAATACTTTTTAAACAATTAACATGGACTGATTTTACAAAACTACGTTTTAGAAAACTTATAACCTAATAAACATATAATAAATACATTTAATACTTAGACAGTCAGTACCATTTACTAATCTAAATTTCTTGTTTCATTCAAAGCTCTGCATAAGGGGTTTTATTCTGCTTCTCAGGCCCTCTAACAGTTGAAAGAGAAAGAAAAATTCAGTGCTATGACACAATGAACTTCTTAGTAAATCATAATTATGTGACTATGATGACACACGACCACATAAGCGGAACTAGCATTCAATTGTACACACATCCTTCTTGTGTCAGAGGGCCAATAAATATTCTAATGAGTTAGGCAGAATTGCAGACATTCATCTGGTTTTATATTAGAATTTAATAAACACGATATAGAAAGTCCAACTAATTTCTGATGATTATTATAACCTCTCAATAAATGTGAAAGTTCAAATTTAAAAGCAACTATCAAGAAATTTTATTTGTAGTTTAATTACGTATATGTTCAACAATCTAAGATCAATTGAACTTCTAAATGTTCAAAGCACCAGTTGACACATCATAGACGTCTGGTTAATAATGGCATAAGAAAAGAAAATGATTAAATAGTTTCATTGTGCTAATTTATTATTAAGCTTAGAACAAAACAAAACTGACATCATCTTTTAAGATCAACAGTATTCTACAAGACTAAAATTAACAAAAAATATATTACAGCTTAATTTCAAAAACAAACATTAACAATAAAATTTACATTAAAATTTGTAGTATTTAAAGATCGATTTTCTAAATTATAAGCCATTTAGTAAGTTTCTATTTCCCATTAATTAATTAAATTTGGTTTAAATAAAATTTACTTTTTACCAAGTTTTTATTAACTTTAAATCTTTCTTGTTTGTTTGAAAGAAAAATTGTATCCATTTTTCGACCACTTCCCATTGATATTTTTGATTTTACGGTTTGCAGATAAACGCACTTTTGAAAACAATAAATAAATTATTTGGGTGGAGGAAGCAGGGGAACACCGAAGAACATTCTAAATTTGATTTCAAATTTTGCACATAAACGTACTCATGAAAACAATAAAGGTGATGCCAGGGTGATCGTGGCTCCTCCAAACATTTGCAACAAAAATCTTTCTGAAAACAACTAATATGGAGAAAAATTTCAAAATATTTTTTGGAGACCGAGAAACCGTTGACCCCTAATGATTTTCTATATATTTTTTATAATAAATAACATTCATTCATTGTTAATTTGTCCACTTTCTTTCTATTTATCAGGCATGGCACGACACTGTTTTGTAGTGAACAAGACGAAGTTGAGTTGACAATTGGGCATCCTAGTTGATGTTTCTATTGTTAACTTTATGAAGAAACCCTGTAGTGCATGACATAAGGCTAGCCGTTTGAAATAATCAAAACTTTTAACTTGTTTTTTTTATAATATTTGAACTCTTAGTAATAATAATTTATTGATTATAAAAATTATTATCATGTTACTCCTACTACTAATATTATTATCTGTAATCTTAATGTTATACGTTTTCAGTTGAAGAGATTAAACAGAAAATTATGACAAATTATGAAATGTTTGTCATTTTTCACATCTTTGAATACAACCGATTATAAGCTCTGTTTAGTCATTTCAACTGTGTCTAGCATTAAGACAATAAAACTAGCAGTTTGTTCTAAAAATAGGCTTGCAGTGTGTTACTAATAAACAAAATATTTTTTAATTAATTTAAAACAAAAAAAATTATAAGAAACTCAGTTATATAATTTTGCCTAATTGTATTAATAATATTTGGTTATTTAACAACAAAATTGATCTAAGTCAAGTTTTTTTTTTCAAAATTAGTTTACAACCCAAAAATCTTTATAAAAACCGTCTTTTTATTACACGGAACATATTCTTCAATAAATTATTATAAACACTAAGTTGTCATTATTTGTAATTACATGTATTGACTTTGTGGATAAAACTTTTAAACAATTGCATAATTATTTGATAAACTGGTTAATAATACATTTATTGTTTAGAAAAACAAATTTATTGAACAAACTATATACAGTGTGAAGTTAAAATGTTTATTATGCCAACAAAGTCCATTGAAAAAATGCGAGCACCTACAAAAATCTGTAATAGGAATTCAAATCACTATTTTCAAATGCATTATTCAAAAATTTGAATAACATTAAATAGTTTTTATATTAATTACATTAACTGGATCAATCAATCAATCAAAGAATCATTTGATTAGGCGCTCCCTTATCGACAAAGTCCATTACGGTTATAATTATAATAATTTGTTTCTCAAAGTTGCAACTACCTAGTTGTAACTTCTCTGGCACCTAGTGAACGAAAATGAAAATTGCCATGTCTAATAGCCGCTGTTTAAACTACTTGGTACGATGGTCTTTCTCGGACCAGTTTGAATATCTGAATTACTTCTGCTTACTACTTGGTGGGTGGGAAAGTTGAGATCAGCGTAGTACATTAAAGTTTCCTCGGGTAGTGTTTGGTATCTGACTGCTGTAGCGTCAACCAGAGTTTGGCTGCCCTGAACTACTCTTGTATTTTCGTCTTCTGGACTTGATGGATTTTTCACTGGTTTTCTGGAAAATTTCAAAATATAATTCATCTTTTAAAAATTAAATATTTTCTAATTATTTTTAATTATATTTGCAAAATTTATATTTTTACTTAAAATATTCCAAACTAATAATATAAAAAACAAAAACTGGTGTTGCTTTGTTCTAAAAATGCAATAAAAATAATAAAAATATTTATTTTTCAAAATAAAGAAATCGAAAAAAGAAAATAACTCTCAACTACAACCTTTTTCTACAAATGTAAATTCCCAAAATACCCACAGCAATGGCACCAACCAATCCAAATGCCACACCAAATCCGATTTTTATAGCTTGATAGTCAGGCGATTTTTCCGTACTCGATGGTCTGTTTGCATCTTTGTCCGGTACAAATGAATGCATAAATTGTTGGGTATTTGATGTTTGTAAGTCTATGAAATTAGTTGTAGTAGTAGACATGAGATTTGAGGTTGTTGCAGACGTTTCGTATTTTTTCATTGAAGTTGATTGTTGGGTGGTTTTTGTAGAAGTAGAAATAGTTGAAGTTAGTGTTTTGGTAGTAGTAACAAGATCTATTTTTGTTGTTTTTATAGATATAGAATTTGTTAAAGTTGGTAGTTTTGTACTGGTAACAGAAGATGTTGTAGTTGGTAGTTGAGTAGTCGGTACAAATTCTGTTTTTGTAGTTTTTGTTGAATAAGTAGATAGTTTTGAATATTTTGTAAATGTTTCTGCTGTAGTTGCTGCTGCTGTTACAAACGTTGTTGCACCCTTAGGAGATGTACTTGATGGATTTACTGTAGGGATTGTAGTATGAATAATCGCTGAAGTCTTCAATATTGTTAAGGTTGTTGTAGGAAGTATCGTTGAAGTTGATTGTTGGGTAGAATAAGTAGAAACTGTGGGCACTTGTGTAGTTGCTTTCACTGTTGCTAGAGTTGTTTCCATACTTGTTGCAACTGTAAGAGATGGGCTGCTGGGTGGATTTACTGTAGTTGTAGCAGGAATAGTAGCGGAAATGCTTATCGTTGTTGTTGTCGGTTGTGCAGTTGTGAATGTGCTTGATTCCGTTACTGTAATATCTGGCAATTGAAGTTGTGTTTTTTGCACTAACTATATTTACAATATAAAATACAGAACAAATTGAGAAAATTTATTACTTTTCATGCATATAATTCTGTAGAAATTCCCTTTTAAAGGAAAAGTAATCCACTTAAACGGTTCGCCGTTGTTGATAAAAAAATTCTGATCTGAGTTTGGTGTTTTTGTTTCATTCCAGTTTGTATATGTTGCTTCTAAGCCTGTTATGTTTTACACTCCATCAACACGTTTTATTTTAACAACTGATGATAACATGATGCAAGTTGGTTTTACCGAATATTTCAACATTTGATGTTTATTTCAAGTCATAGGCTGTTAAATTGTTTATAATGGTATGCGTGCTCAAGAATGATTTGTAAGTTATTAGCAAAAAATACAACCGGTTTCACCAAACTAGCAAGTGTGTGATGCTTTTCGCACATATAAGAATATTGAGTGGAACCCAACAATTTAACCATTTTTGTACTAATTTCTTTTTTTTTCAAATAGAAATTATTTGCGAAAAATATATCTATTTCCAGACTGGAACGCAAAATTGTTCTTAGCAATAGTATAAAAAATATTTTATAAATTATCTAAGTTCACACTTGTGTAAGCAGAAAAAATCTTAACATAAAAAAATAAATATTTAAAACCAAAAAATACCTGAGCTTTGCCAAACATATTTAGTCTCATTATATTTCAGATTAAGCCAATAAATGTTCCAACTAGGAAAGCCCCACTTTTTAAATGCTTCGATTAAAGCATTTTGATATTCTGCTGTGTAAATTTCCAGCAAAACGCTGTTTTTTGAGAGGCATAAAGCTTTAGCTTCAGTTAAGCTACCTTTGTCAGATTGAGTATTTAAAAGACAGTAATTTAATTTGTCGTCACAGTATTCAGGTAAGTCAGAACACACGCTGTGCAAGATGAAATACTCAAAAATTAATATATACCTGTATTGGAAAAAAAACTGTTAAATTATTTCTAAAAGTAGAATAAATAGAGTTAAAAACCTTTTAAACATCGTTTTTATAAAAACAAGAGCAATTTGAATTAAAATCTCGATCCTGTTGCTAATTCAAACCTATTTTGAACTTACAAATACATGATAGTAAAACTTAATTATGCTAAATATATAAATACTTTTATAATTCAACGAATGCTTGGTTAAACCTAAAAGTTGATTTGAATATAAAAAATTATGTTCGTCCCGACATGCTTCATATAATTTGAAAGTTGATTCTATGCTTCATCAAAAGTCTTAATATTAGTACTTGATTATAACACCATCTCAAAAACAATTCTATTTTTAAACATAAAACTTCTTGTAAAATTTCACTACAAACAGTCAATTGTATTGTTTACCTTGTTTGCAGTTTTACGGCCTCTAAGCTAACAAAGCTATAACTTCCTCCTGTCTGAGTAGGAAGGCAGTTAGTGGCGGCTACCATTAAAGTTTGAGCGTGAAAAAACGCTAAGCTGGGCCAATAAAATTTGATGAATACTCCAAGAGCTAAAACACTTATAAACAAAAATAAAAGTGGTTTCAGTCCAACGCAGTTCAAACAAAGTAAGTTTCAATAAAACCATGACATTTGAAATTGTATAAATATGTTAGATGGCTTAATTGTTTGTGAAAATTTAATAAACCAAGCAAAACAAAATATTTAAAGGTTTCTAAACAATTCCACTTCTTCAGCAGTTTATTGATTTTGGTTGATTGCTGCTGTAGTGACAATCACCCTGCAGTTGAATCTGTAACTGACTTTCATTGCAAAGACTGATGCCATACAATCATAAAAACATGCTGGTTAAAAAATGTTCATGAGAACTTAATCAAGCACTTTACCAAAATAAAAACACATTAAATGCAGTTATTTTAGAATAACAGTCGGTTTCGAAAACAGAATAATGACGTCACAATCAAATTTAAACTTAAGTTAATCCAGAACTCGTCAATACTTCAATATTGAAGAAAAATGTCCAATGACAACTAAAAATTAAAAACCAATTAGGCGCACTTAAATCAAATTAAAAAATTAACTAAGCTAAACTAATCAATTTAGACGATATTTTGAGGACCTTGGTGAATATTCATAGAACTGGCAGTGTAGACATCTATTGCCATGTCTTTACTAACTAACTAGCTTGAGAGTATAAGTACAATTTTGTAGATTTTCTGTTAGCTAAGAAACAAAAACCAAACTAACTCAGCGTTTATTTTCGTCAATTTATATCGTTAAAGATTTTCGAAAAAAAATTGAAACATGCTCTACACTGGAACTGGAGCTACAAGAGTTTTCAAATTAAATTCCATTTTTGTTTTCGGCCATTATAAAAAAATTCATCATCTTCTCCCATGTAGGGATGTGTATTAGTATCATCAGCTATTCTACCGCTTCCACTACTTTCGGTATTCGGTCGAGCTGAATCGTCTGAGTTGTACGTTGATTTAGCTGGTGTTTCATTCAATCCTGCATTTTGTTCACTTGGTGAACTGTTAAGTAATAATTAAATTATGGTATTTATGGCAAAAAAAATATAATTTTCCTTAACTAAATTTATTTTTAAACGTATAAATAATTAATTTTATTACTTGCTCGTATTTGGGGTGTAAACATTCAAACTAATCTGAGGATTTCTAATCTCAGAATAAGGAGACGCCCCATTATCTTCAAGAGGATATTCAGGCATGTTTTCAAGATTGCAGTATGAGACGCTGGTCTCGGAGTGAAGAGAGTTCATACTGTTACCTGTTAATCTTGAAAACATTTTATTGGTGAGAAGTAGTTCAAATTTTTTTTTATAATTTCTTCAGAATTATAAAACAAATAAAGCTCAAAATGTTTATTCCAACAAATAACTATTAAAATTTCAAGTTATTTACACTTAAAGATGTTTATTGTTAATAAAAATGCATAACAAGTTTAAATTTTGAGTTGTTGGTAATTTATAATTACCAATTTGAATAGTTACTTTCGTAAAAAATAATTCTTACTTTTTTCTGTTAACATACAAGACTCCTGCTACAAATATAAACAAAATTAGGAGTCCACACGTTAAGCCTACAGCCAGTCCAACTTGATTACTCGGAGGAGCTGAAATATTTCAAATTATTATGAAACACAAAAAGATTAAAGTAATTTTTTATACATATAATTATTACCCGGTTTAGGTTCATCCGTGAAACTTTTACTCGTAGATGAATTGTCAAAATGTGGTGTTGTTGTAGTTGATGTCGTAGTGATTGTTTCAGTTGTTGTCGTATTTCCTGTTGTATTTGATGTTGTAGTTCCTGTTCTGGTTGATGTTGTAGGTTCTGTTGTAGTTGATGTTGTAGTGTTTATTTCAGCTGTTGCCGTATTTCCCGTATTTGACGTTGTATGTCCTGTTGTAGTTGATGTTGTTGGTTCTTTTGTAGTAGTTGTTGTAGTTTCTGTTGTAGTTGGTGTTGTAGTTTCAGTTGAAGTTGGTGTCGTTGTTTCTGTTGTAGTTGGTGTCGTTGTTTCTATTGTTGTTGGTGTTATAGTTGTCGTAGTTTCTATTGTAGTTGGTGTTGTAGTTTCTATTGTAGTTGGTGTTGTAGTTTCTATTGTAGTTGGTGTAGTAGTTTCTATTGTAGTTGGTGTTGTAGTTTCTATTGTAGTTGGTGTAGTAGTTTCTATTGTAGTTGGTGTTGTAGTTTCTGCCGTAGTTTCTGTTGTAGTTGTCGTAGTTTCTATTGTAGTTGGTGTTGTAGTTTCTGTTGTAGTTGGTGTTGTAGTTTCTATTGTAGTTGGTGTTATAGTTTCTATTGTGGTTGTCGTAGTTTCTAATGTAGTTGGTGTTATAGTTTCTGTTGTAGTTGGTGTTGTAGTTTTTATTGTGGTTGGTGTTGTAGTTTCTATTGTAGTTGTCGTAGTTTCTATTGTAGTTGGTGTTGTAGTTTCTGTTGTAGTTGGTGTTGTAGTTTCTATTGTGGTTGTCGTAGTTTCTAATGTAGTTGGTGTTGTAGTTTCTATTGTGGTTGGTGTTGTAGTTTTTATTGTGGTTGGTGTTGTAGTTTCTATTGTGGTTGGTGTTGTAGTTTTTATTGTGGCTGGTGTTGTAGTTTCTATTGTAGTTGTCGTAGTTTCTATTGTAGTTGGTGTTGTAGTTTCTGTTGTAGTTGGTGTCGTTGTTTCTGTTGTAGTTGGTGTTGTAGTTTCTGTTGTAGTTGGTGTCGTTGTTTCTGTTGTAGTTGGTGTTGTAGTTTCTGTTGTAGTTGGTGTCGTTGTTTCTGTTGTAGTTGGTTTAGTTTCTATTGCAGTTGGTGTTGTAGTCTCTGATGTAGTTGTTGTAGTTTCTGTTGTAGTTGGTGTCGTAGCCTCTGTTGTAGTTGGTGTGGTAGTTTCTGTTGTAGTTGGTGTTGTAGTTTCTGTTGTAGACGCAGAAGAAGCTATGATAAGAAAGATTCCTACAGAGATAAAAAAAAATAACTTTACTGAAAAGTATACAGTTAATTAGCAATATTTAATTATTACATTACGAAACAAACGGGTTTTTTATTTATAAAATTATTATTGTTATTCTTATTTGTATTGTTGGATAGTAATAATAATAATAATAATAATAATAATAATAATAATAATAATAATAATAATAATAATAATAATAATAATAATAATAATAATAATAATAATAATAATAATAATAATAATAATAATAATAATAATAATAATAATAATAATAATAATAATAATAATAATAATAATAATAATAATAATAATAATAATAATAATAATAATAATAATAATAATAATAATAATAATAATAATTATTATTATTATAATAATAATAATAATAATAATAATAATAATAATAATTATAATAATAATAATAATAATAATAACAATATTAATAATAATAATAATAATAATAATATAATATAATATTAATAAGGATGACATCTCACCAATAAGCCATTGAAGTCTTTTAACATTTGGCACCATGATTGTCTTTTTGCAAATCTTTAACAAAATTAAACTTGTCTATATTATATAAAATAACTTTTTGAGGTTTGGCTATAATTTATTTATTAAAACAACTCAGAGAAGTTAAAACCACGTATAGCAACGATAGTCAAAGAACCACTTCTGCAAATTTTTGTTTAATTTTATCTTATATGTCAAGAGAGCAGCTTAAATGAACACTGCCTACACTTCTATGGCTTCGTAAGTAGTTTTATATTATTCTAATTTATGCATAATTTATAACAAGTTTCTTACCTTCATAAGTATTTTCTGGCTGAGTCTTGGCTACCTTCTATTTTATACAAACATTCAGTATTAGCTATACTTTTTCTGTCAAATACTTAGCGTAAGTACTACAGAAAATGATACTTTTATATAACTGAAATTAACAACTCAGCTGACATTGAGATGAAGCAATCATTGGCAAAACTGATGGTCAACCGTTTCAATCCTGTCCTCACTTCTTTGTTTTTCCAAACGTCAATAAATGGTTTATGTTGTTTCCTTCGGCTGGTATTTTGGCTTTGACTAATAATTCTGTGAGTCATCACTCATTATTGCTATTAAGTAGAAAGTTTTTAAACATTGCTCTCTCTCTCTCTCTCTCTCTCTCTCTCTCTCTCTCTCTCTCTCTATCTTCCTATCTTTAGATAAGGTGAAGTGATACTTCTGTGCTATAAAGATAACCTTCGACGAATGAAAACTCCCTTAATTTTGTGACTATTTAATGAGAAACTTCAATGCAATATTAGCATGAATGTGTTCTATTATTATTACAATTCATTGCTACACAATACAATACGATATATTACAATTTGAAATACATTTCAATGCGTAAAATTTAATATCTTGTTTTACAATACAATACAATATCTTGTTATACAATATGATAAAATATCTTGTTAAACATTATGAAACAATATCTTGTTATACAATATTATACAATATGATACAATATATTGTTGAACATTATGATACAATATTTTGTTTTACAATATGATGCAAAACAATGCATTTCGTCATAACGATACGATCACATGTCAATGCAAATTATTTTCATTTTCGTATTTGCCATGTTTTCCATTATTGACGGCTAAATAAATTTAGATCTGATCCAATTTTAGTTATTAGCAACAGTTATTCATGTTTATATTAATTTTTCCTGAGCCGAATAGCTTTCAGTATGATTCAAGAATTGCAGCACCGTTTAAATAATTATTTTTCATGAAGTCACGTTGAGCAAGTGGCAAAATTTTAAAAAATATGTTTTTTAATAAAAATTTAATTTTATATAAACTAGTTAAAATGCATTAATTAAAAAAAGCAAAAAATCTTAGAACAACAAGTAGATCTTTGCTGGTATCGAATTCGTGAAACTGCGACCAATCTGTATCAATACAAGCGTGTTTCCAGGGTTCGTGTATCAATCGAAACTTAATGTGTAATGTTGAAACATGAAACAAAATGAAATATGTTTCTTGATTAGCAACAAAGCTATCGAAAAGTATGCACTTTTCCAAAGTTAAAAATCGTAAAGAGAAAAAAATTAAACAAAGATGTTAAAACGTTGTAGATAGTTGCTTCATGTACAATCACCGAGTTTGGTTCAATAAAGACCTTTTTCAAGTTTATTTTTTCAGTTTAAAAACTTTTCAAAAATATTTGTACAAACTAGTTATGTCTTCTATTTCATCAATTTAATTATTTTCTTAGTTCTTGTGATTTACTGCCACTGAAATAATTAGAATAATCGTTTGAAGATGTACTTGGAGGAACAGGTGGTCCGTCATTGCTCTTTGGTTTATTTCCTGTGCCAAAAACTAAACGTTTTATAGCAATAAATTATTTTCTTTTTTATAAAAATAATTTTTATTATAAAAATGTAAAACATTTGCTGACCTTGTCCATGTTCTTCATTGATATAGCGTTTCTGTTGGGGCTGCTGAATTTCTGTTGGTGGTCTCTCTCGCATACTTGCTATTCCACATATAAGAATATAAGTTCATTTTATATTTTAAAGTTAAATTTCCATTGCAACCAAGTAAAATAAATTTGTAATTTAAAAAGTTTATATAATTTAAAGTACCATTTTTTACTGCAACTATATATTAAAACAAAGATGATTACCAACCGTGAACATATCCATCACAATTTTGACTGTCTGAAGATGGATCAGCGTAACTTGGTCCTACATTATATATTGAATTATTTCCTGAGTGGGAGTTATTTTCCAAATGGTTAAAATTTGTCACATGACTGTCTTCTGAAAAAAAAAACATTGTACAATTAAAAGTTTTTTTTTACTCTTGAACAACTTAGAAAAAAAAACAAAATTTTAAAATTTTAAACTGACCACGGGATGACTGTGGAGTAATATATTTTACTTCAAAATCTTTAGGAAAAGTTACTGGATTTTGTGTAACCCTCGAAACACTACCAGTTAAAGTGGTTACTCTTTGAATGTTAATCTCTTTCATTGCCTCTATTGTTGTGTTTATATCTATGTAATCATATTTGTTTTCCTCATTTTCAGGAACTGGCAATTCTTGGTTTAATGTATGCTCGTTTGTCTGATCAGTTGTCAGTTTAGTGTATAAACTATCCGATGTATTTGTAGTCAAGTCAGAAATTACAACATAACTAGGATCCTCAGATTTTGTTAATGATTTTGGTGATTTGTCTTTTGTTTTCTTTTGTCTGTTATTAAATATTTGTCTATTAAAATATTTCTTGTTTTTCTAGTTATATCAAATTAAAAACAATTATTGTAAATTATAGAAATAATTAAAACAATTATCAGACTGTTATGCAAATATGTTTGAATTACTTCAAAGTTAATAATTATGATAACCTTTTAATTAGACAAACTATTAAACTGACAAAAACTGCAAGAACTAGGCAACATCCGCATCCTGATAAAATTCCAATACCGAATGGTGGAAGTATAGGCACTGTAGCTGAAATGTTGTTTGAAAACTATTATATTTAAAATATAATGACTTATTTTTTATTATACACCATAATAAATTAAAGTAAATTATTACAATTGTAATTAAGTATTCATTAAGTACCTCTCTACATACATTAGGTTACATTAATACAAGTTAACGTTCAAATAGCAAATTACAATAGATACAAACACATGTGTTTTGCATATTCAAAACAAATTGAGCAAACAAATGTTTGGATGTGTTTTAATTTTTATTAATTCTTATTTTTTTTAAGTTTAAAACAACTACAATTTCAACCACAATGACACAAACAAATACCCTATTTTGTTCTCAAATTTTTTATTAGTTTTGTTTTTTTTATAAGTTTAAAACAAAAATAAAAGCATGCAGTGCACTTGGTTCCCCCGATAACTTGTACTGACTGACAAAATTTTGAAATCTTAACTAATTTGTAAAAATTTAACCATCGTTTGGTTTTTTATTTAAACTTACCTGTTGTTATATTATTTGGTGAATTTGATGTTGAGAATAAAGAAAGCTGTATCAAAATATCTATAGTAGGAGTTACAGGACTTGAGTAATTCAAAGATCCTGCTGTCGCAGCTGAACGGATTGTTACAGTTGTTAGTGCTGTCTCTGTTGGAATTATTGCAGCTGTTGAAGATATTTTGGTGGTTGTTGTTGAAGTTGTTGTTGTCGATGTTTCTATAATTTTTGTTGTTATTATGGCTACTATTGGTATTGAAGTTGGTGTTGGTTGTAGTGGTGGGATTGGAGGCGTCATTGTGGTTGAAGTTGTCGTTGAAGTTGTTGTTAAAGTTGCTGTAGTTATAGTTGGGGTTAAAGTTCTAATTGTAGTTGTGGTTAAAGTGGTTGTAGTTGGGGTTGTAGTTGTAGTTGAAGTTGTTGTAGATGTAGTTGTAGTTAAAGTTGTCGTTGTAGTTGGAGTTGGAGTTCCAGTTGTAGTCGAAGTTGTAGTTGTAGTTGTTGTTGTAGTTGAAATTGAAGTTGTTGTAGTTGGGGTTGAAGTCGTCGTCGTTGTTGTAGTTGTGGTTGGAGTCGTTGCTGTAGTTGTTGTTAAAGTTGTTGTTACTAAATTTGAAGTAGCTACAGTTGTTATAAAATAACCAGTTTGATGTTTGAGAAAATTCTAAGATTACATCGTTAAAATAATTTTTTAATCAACCTATGAACTGGAATTGCTAACAAAAACAGTAAAATTTAATTATCGTTTACCTTTCACACATATTATGGAATGAAAATCGTTTGGGGTTAATTCTCTATCAAAATACCAGTTGTAGGGATCCACGGTGCTAATTAGAAAATAAGTTTCTGTGTACGCAGTCTGAATTGTGTTCCATTTCGTATATGTAGCATCATTTCCTATATGAAAAACAATTTTTTTATTATCAAATTGCTTAATTTGAATTTTGTGCCATATAAATCAAAATGTCTTTTACCATTTTGTTGCCATTTAAAAACACCATTAAAGTATTTTAAATTCAGCCAGCAAAACTCGTTTTTCTTCCCAAGACCGAAATGCTTAAAAGCATTTACAACTGCATTTTGATAGTCCTGGTTGTAAATTTCTAGAACTATGCCTTGTTCTCCATGACATATATCTACGGCATCAACCAGGTTTGTTGTAGCACCAGCGCTTGCCACAAAACAAACGTTTAAATTGTAATCGCAATATTCATCACATCTTTGCAACGGCCATATCATCGTAAACAGAAAGATTTCTGAAAAATGATTATCGACAAGATTCCTTTAATATAACGGTTATTGTTCAATTAAACTAAAACATACTTGGCAATTGAAAAGATACTTTAAAATCAACCAAGAAACTACAAAATAAAATATAAAAAGTGAAAAACTAACGCTTCAGTATAACTTCTTTCATCTTCAAGACAAACCAACATCAATTAAATTACTTATAAATTACTGACGAGTTCATTTTAAATACTATTAAACACAATGTTAATAAAGTAATTCTAATGAAGTATTAAAGAGTTATAAAATTTGACTACCAATATTACAGAAAAACTTTCTTTAAGGTACGTAAATTGTTTCTTTAGATACTGGTGTATTTTCCCATTTAGTTCTTTATACCGATTGAAAGCTTGTTAGTAGGCTTAGCATTAAAAGAAGCACAATAGTTTGCTTAGTTAGCAAATTTGTACATTATGTTGTTAAAAAATTGTACGTTTCACCTTCGAGTAGAACACCATTTAGTGCACGCCAGAAAGGTTTAAGTTTACACTTCTTAAAAGACTTGAAATGCGTTTTATAATAAAACAGCACTATCATATTATATTATTTTTGAAATATAAAATTTTCAAAGCTAGTGTGTTTATTACTTGTTAATTTTTATTTTAATGTTTTAGTACCGACTCAAGATTGGTAAATCGTGTTCCCCAGAAATCGCAACTACATCCAAAACTGAACTTTTCAACTCACATTTGTTTGTGACCTAAATTTTTATGGAACCATACTTATTTAGTTATGGTATTGAAAAATTTAAATTAAAAAAAAATTCATTCAAGAAATATGTGTAATGTTTTAGAAATATCCACACAGCTAAAATAATGTTGCTTATAGATATATTTTATTTTTTAGAGTTTTCAAAAACAGAAGATTCAGATATATTTTATTTTTTCTGCAATTATAAAAAAAACCAAAATGTAAACTTTGACGACTTTGTCAAATTTTCACTGTTATCATGAGGAACCAGACTTGTGTAAATATCTCTTGAGGTTCTTGGAAATTGTTTTGATATTCTAACATCTAATGGTGTAAACACTGGTTCACTACTGCTGTCTCTTGGATGATATACATATTTCTCCTGGACTTTCAACTGAAATTGTTTAAAATTACAAGTTTTGTTTTTTATTCTTGACTATTAATTTATGAACCATTCACCGACCATAGCTTGTTGCTGAAAGTTGCAGACCGAGGGATGTACTAGTAGGAAGACCATTTTGAACTTCAGGGTTTTCCATCGGAATTTCTGCTTCAACAGGAGTTTCTGTTTCATTTCCATCAATAATTTCGAGATAAACATGCGGTGTTGGAAAATTTCCAAATTCATTGTTATGAGATTGCGGCATTATTTCTTGATTCACCATGTGTTCGTTTCCCGGTTCTTCGTTGGCATGGTTTTCGTAGACTCTTGGCATTCCCTTGTATATGTTTTCTGGAAAAGATCTGAAGTTAAGTTCAGAATATGCTGTAGAACTACCGTTATTGGTGACGTTGTCCTGAGCATTGTTACTGCAAACTGCAACTTCATTACACTGTGGGGTTGAACCTGACGATAACAATGTTTTTATTTTTAGTAACTATTGACTATTACCATGACAATTTTGATTAAATTCTATGCAGCTTACCGAAACTATTTATTGTAACACTTCGAGTGTTTTGAAAATGTTGTGCTGACGTTTCCCGATCCAACGTTCGTACGTTTTCAGGGTTTGGCTGAAAACTGGAATCAGGAGTTTCATCTGTTATTTCGTCATATATGCTTGCTGGAACCAGATTTAGTTGATCGTTAGTTGCCGAGTTGGCACTGTTACAGATATCGTTGCTAAGATGTGCGACTGTTCTGAAAAGCTGCGGAAGTTCTAGATTTCGAACAAGTTTTTTCTTAGTTTCTTTCAGTTTTCTGTTATTTTTTCTTTGGACAATAAAACACATAAAGTTTATATTATTCCAAATTTTTAAATTAAGCAAACATTAAAAACAGAATCATAACTTGTCAACTCAGCTAGCAAAAGATTTCAAAAAGAAACACTCAACATCCTATATTAACCTGTTATAAAAATGAAACGCAAAACAGGACCCTGCAACAATTAAAACTGAAATTACAACGATAGATGCAATTGCTGCAGGTGGAAACTTGTCCGAGAGACCTGCATGTTTAATTATAACTTTAATTTTTTTTATTGCAATTATAAATATAGTTTTTTTTACTTTTAATTAAATAAAATTCAATTAATTAATAAATAATATTTTTTAAACTTTGTACAAGCTCAGTGATTACTAGTTTTAAAGCATTATCAAAATTACCGGTCAAGTTATCTGTACCCGTTGTAGTACTATTTGAATCGGTTCTAATTACATGTCCTGATGTTCTTATTAGGTTGCCGGTAGGTTCAGCTGGTTTTCCATCTTCTGAATTTGTTTTTGCTGACTCTGCGTATGACGTTTTCAATATGGTTTTTGCTATAATTGTTGTTGTTGCTGCTGGTCGTGTAGATGTTGTAGTTCTGGTACTTGACAATGTAGTTGTTGAAGTAGTCACGGGGTTTTGTCCTTCTACGCCGTTTAGTTAAAAAATTATTCATGAAAAGGTCATGCAATAACATGACATTGAAAAACTTTATTATGAACTAATACAACCTTGCATACACATAACAGGATGTATTGTAGTAGTTGCATCTTTGTTAATATACCAACTGTATGAATCAGCAGTGCTTATTAAGAAAGTTGTTTCTGTATATACAGTCTCAATTGCATTCCATTTGGTATATGATGCAACGACATCTGTGTTATTGAAGAATTTTGTTTTGTTGATATTCAGTTAGTTTTCATAAAAAAAAGCTAAATGTACTCAACCATTCGTTTGCCACTTGTAAACACCGTTGGCGTACTTGAGATTCAGCCAGCAAAATTTTTTTCCCATATTCAAAATTTTAAACGCATTTGCAACAGCATCCTGATAATCCTGGTTGTATATTTCCAAGAGAATGCCGTGATCGCCAGCACATATATCTCTGGCATCAATAAGGTTTGTGGCTAAACCATCGTTTGTGAAGAAACACGTATTGATGTTGTTATCGCAGTAATTGGCACAATCATGTGTGTGTAACAACATCGTCAATATTATGATTTCTGAAAAATCAATACTTGAATAATTATTTAATATCAAAATACTGCTCATGCATTGAAGCTAGGGATTTGATTGGATTTTAAAATTTAATTTTAATTTGCAATTTAATATACCCCAGCAAAAACGAAAAATTGGTAACTCACTTAATGACATGGCCTTTTCCTGTTATAAAGCAATCCAACATTGAAAAGATATTAGTTTTTTAGCAAATCCAAATTTAGAAAATACATGTAATTTTAAAAATATGTTATTTCTAAATTGTCAGTTATTATAACGTCGCTATTCAATCAGCTGTAAACGTTTTTACCCCAAGTTGTTAAGGAAAACAAAGTTATGCCAAAAATATTGTGTATATTGCAGGTTTACAGTTAGAATACAATTGGACACCTTCTATTGTTATTGAGTCGTGGCTTATCGTTTAAAAGTAATACCAAAAATGTATAAAAATAAATAAAACACATGACTGAATGACTGGCGTTTTTAATTTTAAAATAATACTTACGAGGCGGCTATATTGTATCATTGCTTGAATGTTTGCATTCTATCTCACCTCTTTGAACCCTCAACAAAATGACCAATAAGGTCATCCTATTTGGGCGCCCGCTGGTGTTTTATTGAAATTATGTATGTTTATAATGACTGTCAGAAATAATTCAATTTCAAACAAACCACGTTTAATTTTTAGAAATTGAAAACTCATAAAGCTAAAAATATTGAATTTGAAATTTGAAAATTCATAAAAAATAAACTAAACACTTTTTTTTGGTTTGTTCTAAACTGATAATAGTAAATTAGCAATAAATATATAACTGCTAAAAAATCAAAAAATAAAACATTTTGTGTGTTTTCAATAGCTGCACTTGTCAGGATCAAATTTTGAGATTTTTATTCAACTCACTTCTTGATCAGCAGTTTTGTTAGAACTTTGCACGGAGGTTTATTTCAAATAGAATAATATATTAAGTTATTTGTATCAATCCATCTCAGATAACTACTTTATATAATATATGCTTGCTGCTATTTGTTGCAAACTATTTTAATCAGACCACTGTTAAGCCACCAAGGTGGCTCCCAAAAATGATTTTTTTATCATTTAAAGCAGATTTTGTTTATGAAAATAACCAAAAGTTTTCTTATAATGCTAGTTATCATTTATTTTACAGAAAACCGTTGATTGTTAACATTAACATACAAATAATAAAATTTGTTTAAAACATTCATTTATATACATTGTTTTTAGGTTTTGTTATAGTTTCTTAGTTTCATTGGCATAATGTTTTTCATTTCCACCTTTTTCATTAGAATAATGAATTTCACTTTTTTTGTTTTTATTGACATAATGTATTTCATTTTTACTAGAATGTATTTCATTAGAATAATGAATTTCACTTTTTTTGTTTTCATTCACATAATGTATTTCATTTTTACTAGCATTACCCAATGTACATCCGCTATTTTCATTGCTGTATTTGATTTCATCTTTACTTATTTCATAGGCTGTATTCATTTTGTTTCTTGCATCATTAAATTCATCTCTACCGATTTTAGTGGCAAAGTCATCGGTAATGTTTTCAAGAACATTGGATTCACTGTTTGGATCAATGCTGTTAAAATGACCTTGAACTGTAGACATTGCACCACTAGTACCATTATTGTTGGGAATTGGAGAAATACTATAAGGTTGAATTGATTGTAGATTTTGTTTTATTTCTTTTTGTTTTCTTATCATTAGCCTTTAAATATATAACATTGAATGTAAAATTATTTCAGAACTTCCTCAAATCGATTAAGAAATAGTACCAATTCGTCAACTCAACTTGCAAGAAATGTTTGGCCAAACATAATATTTAAAGTTGTTCACTAACCTTAATAACAATAGACACACCAAGACAATGACAATAATAATGACGCTTCCAAGTACTGCAAAACCCGCAATTGCACCTAAGGGAAAACATTCAGTTATAACGGGATCCTTTAATAAAACTGATTTAATCTAAATTGTGCAATTACAACATTAAAGTAATAAAATTTACAATCACTACAAAATTTATGTATTTAGAATTACCAGCATTATAATCTTTTGGCTCGTTTGACATTGAAAAAAAATTGTTAGGCACTGCTGTAGTAGTATTTGTGATACTGATTGATTCAATTGACAATCCAAGTGTTAACATTGTTGTCGTTGGATTAGTTAATACGTTAGAGGCTGAAGTATTTGTTATTGTATATAATGGTGATCTAGTTGATATTGTTGATGTCACAACAGATGGTGGTAATGTTGACTGTGTTGACATTGACGTGGTTGTGGTTTGTAGATTATCTGCTCATTTAATGTAAAAACTGAGTTAATCATTTTTAATAACAAAGGTTTGACAACAATATTGAATCGATGATTTTTTCACAAGATAAAAGCACATTAATACCTATCATACACACTACTGGATAGACTTGAGTAGTGTCATGATTTCTGATATGCCAATTGAATGGATCGACAGAGCTAATTAAAAATTCTGTCTCTGTATATGCAGTCTCGTTTGCATTCCATTTTGTGTATGATGCAACTAGACCTGTGTCATTAAAACAATTTAATTATTTAATATTAAATAATTTTTTTTCAAAAAGATATTTTATTTAAATTTATTTAACCACTAGTCTGCCACTTGTAAACACCGTTGACGTATTTGAGATTCAGCCAGCAAAAACTATCTCCAAGACTAAAACTGTTAAAGGCCTTAACAACTGCATTCTGGTAATTTTCATTGTGAATTTCAAGAAGAATACTTTTGTCTCCACTGCATGCATCTCTAGGATCCATTAAATTTGTTGTAAAACCTCCGTTTGTTAAAAAACACACATTGATGGTGTCATCACAATAAGTAACACATTCGCGCGAAGGTAACAACAACGTTGTCAATATGATTATTTCTAAAGAGGACAATAAAAAAATTGTTAATTGAAATATTTAATTATTTATCAATTACTATAATGTATTAAAAACCAGGAATTATTGACTTACTTTTCAATGACATAATTTTCTATTATGAAACAAATTTACATTTGAGAAATTCAATTTTCTTGTTATTTCTAGTTAACCCTAAATATTTTTTTAAATTTTGTAATATATTTATTATAACTGTGCTTACTAGCGATAATTATACGTTATTATTCTACTTCATGCGTTTGTACTTTTGGTTTTATCTAAATTGCGTTCTTCAATGTAATGTAGTCTCTACTTATTTTAGACTTCATGCTGAAATTACGATAGAAGATGATTTAATGTTTTTAAGCCAAGCCTTCTCTGTGAAAAATAAAAACTAAAAAATTACCAGAGGAAGTACAAATACGTGAATGACTAACACTTTAGTTTGTCACGCTATCATTTAAAATAGAAGTTAAAACCTAATCTTCCTATCACCCATTAAAATCATTAAAACTCATTTTCAATTCTAATTTATTGTAATTTAAACGGCTAATTCTTTTGACAATATAACTTGTCTGAACAAATAAAACATTTTTTAAATTGTTTTATTTTAAAGTCTGGCTATTTGATTATTTTAATTGTGAAAACTGAAAGAAGTATTATGCTAACCAAATAGACCAAAACAAGTCAATATTCTAGATTTTCTAGAAAATCATATATATAAAATTAAAGATATTTTTAATGATTTATGTTTAAATCAGTCTCCAGTGCTAGATATTTTTTATATCCAGATATTTTTCTGTTTGGAACATTGTCCCAGTGTTGTGACATTATTTCTTGGTATTGTTCAAATCTCACGTCTTCCACCAAACTTCTATAATATAGACTTGTTATTTCAGCGTATGTGTTTGGCTAACGACTTTTTCTAGAATCAATTGTTGAAGTTGTAAAATTGATATCACTATTAAGATAGTCTCCTAAATTTAACTCTGGTTGGTGTGGCTATATTAGTTTTGGATTTTTGTTTAAATAATTGTTTAGTTTTTGTTTTTCAATATTGGTAATTTTTTGTAGACAGTAAACACATAAAATGCATTCTCAAATACCGAAAAAAAATTCTAAAACTTAAAACTTTTAAATTATTGTTATTTTGAATAAATAAACAAAAATTAAATTAAAAATAATCAACAGAATATTTGAAGGTACAGCAATATCTGCAGTTGCAGCTGGTAAAAACTTGTCCAAAAAATCTGCAATAAAAATTTCTTTTTTTTGAGTCAATCCAGCAATAATCAAGTAATTAATACATTTTCCAAATTTATATGTTCAGTTTTTTATTTAGTAATTAGTTTATAGAATTCAATCATTGAAAACTATTAAGTGTATTTACTGAATTTTCTGATATAGATGACATAGAGTTGAGCCCTATTATAGTTGTTGTCGTGTCTGTAACAATAGATTGATTAAGTACTTTTTGTGATGAAATTATAGTTGTTTGTGTAATATTTATGTTGCTAGATGATCCAGTTGTCATTCCATCTTTGGAAATTGTTGCTGTAGAAATAGTTGAAGTTACAATATTTGACATTAAAGTCATTGGTAGCGAATGTCTCTCTGCGATAAAAATTATTACGTAAAAGATGTAAGTAAAAAGATACAGATTGATTTGAAATTTTTTTTAATTAAAACTAAACGCTGTAATACCTTTCATACAGACAACAGGATAGATTTTAGTAGCTGCATCTTTGTTAGTACACCAGTTGTAGGGATCAACAGTGCTTATCAAAAAAATGCTCTCTGGATATGCTGTCTCCGTTTCATTCCATTTTGTATATGATACAACCATATCTAAGTGATTGAAATAGTTTCATCAGCCATATTCAATTGATTTTTATTTAGGTTTAGTAGTAAAAACTCAATTTATTTACTATTCGTGTGCCACCTGTAAGCGCCGTTCAAATATTTCAGATTCAGGAAACAAAATTGGTTTCCAAGACCAAAACTTTTAAAGGCATTAACAACAGCATCTTGATAATCTTGGCTGTATATTTCCAAAAGCAACCCGCCATCGCCAGCACATATATCCATGGCATCAATAAGGTTTGTGGCAAAACCGTCGTTTGTAAAGAAGCACACTCTGATGTTGTCATCGCAATACGTTGAAAGACATTCGTGAATCGGTAATAGTATCGTCAACAGGATAATTTCTAAAAGATGACATTTAGATTATTATATATTATCAAAGTTATATTTATTCATAACAGCCATAAAATTAAATCAATTTAAAAAATAAATTGAAAATCTCAACTTTTACAGTAAACAAGAAATACAAAGGCTAACTCACTTAATGACAGAATCTTCATTGACATTTTTTTTAGTTTTACAAAATTGAAAACAGTTTTTAAGAAATTTATAACATTTTTAATATTTTTATGTATATGAGATATACATTAACACTTTTCCTCTGCTTTATGTGTTTTACTTCCACTCGCAATATAAAAACAAAGTTATGTTAAAAACAGTCTAATCCATCACGCAGGTTGTAACATAAAAGTTAAAATAATAATTTCACACCTGCACGAAATGTATTAAAGGGAGTTAAAATGCATTGTAGAATGACTGACGTTTTTTTGCTTGCTCTTTTTTTAGATTAACCTCGGAACGTAAATTTTGTATTTATCACTTTGGAATCTACTTGGCTTGAAATCTTGTTAAATCTTATAAATGGCTTTTATTCAAATTCATTTGTGCTAATAGCTATTGTCACGAAAAACTTAACTTTAACAAAAGTATTTTTTATTTTTGAATATTAATGCAATGTTTTAGATTTTATTTTTCAGAAAAAATAATTTCAAGCTTTTTTGAAAGAACTATAATAATTATTCAACAACCTTTTAATTGTAATAGTAAAAACTAAAAAACAGTTTATTCTAGGTCAGCTAATGTTTTTCACTTAATGTGAAACAAATGAAACAACTATAATGCGTGAACAATTTTAAGTAAATGCTGCCATAGCAAAACTGATTTAAAAAACATTATTCTAATTTTAACTTTATAATATAATCAATTTTTTTCAAACTACTACTGAACTTCAACGCTACTAATTTTGATGTAATTAGGTCACATTGTTCGAGATGTTTTCACTTTTTTTGGGCCACCCTGTATATATAAAGGTTGTGATGTTTGAACCATAAGCATCTATTTAAATAGTGTTGTTTTTATATTTATTTCTGATTTTATATTTTAAAAACGTTGATAGAAACAAAAAACAAACATTAAAACTAATTTGTATTTGTCATTTGAAAAAATCTTCCGACTAATTTAAGTTTCACTGTGGTTGGAAGGACCTATATAACCATAATCATAACTGGAAGTGCTTAGAGAAGTTATACTATGAAATAATAAATTTCCTTGACTCCTGCCGTTTCTTGACTGATCGAGTGTTTCTACATAACTTTCGACTAAAATAAATTATGATAACAGATTTATTTTATTATTACATGTAAATAACAAACTAAAAACGTTTTACTAACCATAACCTATTCCTGGTAGTTGTGTATTGTTATTAGGACTAGGTATATTTAGATATTCTACGTTTTCACTTGGATTGTTTGTTTCTCCAGAAACCGTCGGTCTTTGGTTATGTTCAGCTATGTTAAGATAATGGTTTGCCGCCTCGTCCTCCAAAGGATTTTCAGACAAATTTATTACAGTATATAGACTCTCCTCTGAAGTACTTGCAGGAAATTCAGGAGAAGTATATGCTGTGAAATTGACATTACTGGAAGTTTCGCCGCTTAAACATCTGACTCTTGCGATGTTACATTTTTTACTGTGTGTATTAGAAAAGAACATAAGTTAAAACATTTTAATACATTTTTAGTTGAAACAAAAATATGTAAAAAGAAAACCCAAAATTTTCTATCTAACAAAGTAAAAAGTTTGAAAGAATTAAAATGTAAAAATTTGTAATAACCTTTTATAAACAGCAATGATGACAATACTAACAATTAAAACAATAATTACAACTACAATAACTGGAATAAGAGCTGGTGAAAGTTTGTCTGAAGAATCTGTAGTGTAAATTTACTATGTTTGCGTCATCCAATAAAATTAAATGATTCAAATATTTAAACAAATTTCTGAACTTGTTATATAATCAGTAAATAGTTATTTATAGGTTTTATCAACATTTACCTATTATATGCACTGGTCTGTCTGATGTAAATGACAACGAGTTGAGCAATATTACTGTAGACGTTGCTGTAATATTAGCTTCAGTGAGTATTCCGTGCGATAAAGTTGTAGTCGTTTCAGTAATTATCGGTGTTTTGGTTGGTTCAGTTGGTTTTCCATTTTTTGATATTGTGGGGTCTGATGTGCTTGTTGACAAAATAGTTGTTGTAGCAGCACTACTTGTTACCACTGCACTTGATGTCGTTGTTGTTGTTGATATTGGTTTTGAAGTTTTTACCGTTGCTAAAGTTTCCGTGGATAGCATTGTTGTTGAAATAGTTATCGGTTGCTGTCCTTCTACGTTATACACGATTAAATGAACAAATTTTAATGTAAAAGTAACACAACAACATCGGATCTACAAAATGTATTGAAACATTATACAACCTTTCATACATATAACAGGATGAATCGTATTAGATGTATCTTTGTTAATGTACCAATTGTATGGAGTAACAGTGCTTATCAAAAAAGTGCTCTCTGTATAAGCTGTCTCCGTTTTATTCCATTTTGTATATGATGCAACCGTATCTAAGTGATTGAAATAATTTTATTAGCCACATTCAATTGATTTGTATTTAAGGTTTAGTAGTACAAAATTAATTTATTTACTATTCGTCTGCCACTTGTAAACGCCTTTCAAGTATTTCAGATTCAGGAAACAAAGTTCGTTTATAAGACCAAAGCCTTTAAAGGCATTAACAACAGCATCTTGATAATTTTGGTTGTATATTTCAAGAAGAATACCTCCATCGCCAGCACATATATCCATGGCATCAATAAGGTTTGTGGCAAAACCGTCGTTTGTAAAGAAGCACACTCTGATGTTGTCATCGCAATACGGTGAAAGACATTCGTGAATCGGTAATAGTATCGTCAACAGGATAATTTCTAAAAGATGACATTTAGATTATTATATATTATCAAAGTTATAATAATTCATTACAGCCATAAAATTAAATCAATTTAAAAAATAAATTGCAAATCTCAACTTTTACAGTAAACAAGAAATAAAAAGGCTAACTCACTTAATGACAGAATCTTCATTGACATTTTTTTAGTTTTACAAAATTGAAAACAGTTTTTAAGAAATTGATAACATTTTTAATATTTTTATATATATGAGAGATACATTAACACTTTTCCTCTGCTTTATGTGTTTTACTTCCACTCGCAATATAAAAACAAAGTTATGTTAAAAACAGTCTAATCCATCACGCAGGTTGTAACGTAAAAGTTAAAATAATAATTTAACACCTTCTATTATTCTCAAATCGTGCCGTCTAGTTTGAAAGTAATGCACGAAATGTATTAAAGGAAGTTAAAATGCATTGTAGAATGACTGACGTTTTTTTGCTTGCTCTTTTTTTAGATAAACCTCGGAACGTAAATTTTGTATTTATCACTTTGGAATGTACTTGACTTAAAATTTTTTTAAATCTTAAAAATGGCTTTTATTCAAATTCATGTGTGCTAATAGCTACTGTCACGAACCATTTACTTTTAACTAAAGTCCTGTTTATTTTTGAATATTAACACAATGTTTTACTTCTTATTATTTAGAAAAAAGAATTTCAACCTTTTTCTGAAAGAACTAAAACAATTATTCAACGAACTTTTGATTTTTATAGTAAAAACTACTGTAAATTAAAAACCGTAGACTCTGCTTTGATTTTTAGTATATTTATTAGCCAATTGTGGTGGGATTTAGTTTAGTACATTCAGATAAAACCTTTAAGAAAGCAATAAGTTTATGCGTGCTTGTCAGGAACAAAAATTGCATTATTGAAATATCAGTTCTGTTTTTTTAATACTTCACATTTGCCTAATTTTATATTTGAATAATACATACTCAGATTAAAAAAATCCGTATTTTTTTATATTTCTAGTACAGTTTTAATTGAGAAATTGTAATATAACTAATACGTTTCAAATAAAGACAAATAAAGACGTTTTAAAGTGTTTTTAAAAAATTTTTATGTTAAAGCTTGCTATTTCGATTTAATTAATTGTATAATTGCCTAATTAAGATTATCAAACTACTAAATTTGTTGTTCTTATATACATATCCAACACTAAGTTTGTTCTAAACATTTGCATTTGTAGGTCCACTGTTTTGGTTTGCATATCCAGAAACAAACACGTTGTAGCTATTGACATCACCAAATCCGCTATTTTTACTAGCATATCCAACACTGAACTCGTTGTAGTTATAGACATCTTTAAGTCCGCTTTTTGTATTGACATACTCAACATCAAGCATGTTTTTGTCATTGGCATTTTTAAGTCCACTGTTTTTATTAGCGTAACCAACATCAAACATGTTGTGGTCCTTAGCCTCTTTAAATCCGGCAAATTTAATATCAAACATGTTTTGGTCATTGGCATTTTTAAGTCCACTGTTTTTATTAGCATAATCAACACCAAGCAGTTTGTGGTCATTGGCATCTTTAAACCCACTGTTTTTATAAGCATATTCAACACCAAGTGGGTTATGATTATTGTCATTTTTAAGTTGGCTGTTTTTATTAGCATATTCAACATCAAGCCAGTTTTGGTCGTTAACATATTCAAGCCCGCTGTTTTTATTAGCATATTCAACATCGAACCTGTTTTGATTTTTGGCATCATTAAGTCCACTCTGCTTATTAGCATATTCAACATCAAGTCTGTTTTGGTCAATAGTGTTTTGTAGTCTGTTGTTTTCTTTAGTATATTCATCACGAATTCCGTTTTGGTCAATGGGATCTTTTATATTGGTAACTTCAATGTGTTCATTGCCGTTTTGAAAACCGCTATTTTCATTGGCATATCTATCATCAAGTCTGTTGTTGCTACTAAATTCTTTCAGTCCGCTGTTTTTATTAGCATATCCATTACTAAATTTACTGTTTTGACTGGTCTTAATTTTATTGGCAATATTTTGTATGTTTTTTTCATATCCATCATTAGGTCTGTTGTTGCTATTGTCATTTCGTGGTCCACTCTTTCCGTTAGCATATACAACACCATGTTCAGTGTAAGTATTTGCATTTCTATTACCAAGTTCGTTTTCGGTATTGACATAACTAGTTTTGCTGGAAACATTTCTAGGTATATGGATTATTATAGGTTGTGGTTCTTGTTTGGTTGAAATATTTTTGAAGGAGTTTTGTAATCTTTGCATTAACTCACACACAGTTATCTTCCTTGAAATTAAAATAAATTTAAGTTGGTTATTTATTTCACTCAAATTTATGTGAAACGTAAAATAATGACATTACGTTAAAAAGATATTGCAACGTATATTATTTATTAAAAAATACAAGTTCACCTTATTTTTAAAACAACGACAAAGCAGGTTATTATTAATACCACCAAGATTAGTGCCACAGAAGCTCCAATCATCATCTCTAAATGATCTGAATAAATATAATAATTTAATTTTTAAAAACTTGTGACAACAAATTTAAAAATAATTCTAAATAGATATCTTAAGAATGTTATCATTGTGGTTTTTATTTACCAATTTCAATAACTTCTGTAGTTTTGTTGGTTGAAAATGTTGAAGAGAAACTAGATCTTTTTGTAGTTGTTAGAGTTTCATAAGTAGTGTTTAATAGAATATCTAATGAATTTTGGACTGAGATTGATTTTTTCTCCAAATTTGAAGATAACGTTGTTATTGCTAATGTCGTGGTAAACTTTGATGTTATTGCTGCTAATATTGTTTTAGTAAAAAATGTGGTTGTTGCTAGTGCTGTGGTAAAATCAGTTGATGATAATTTTGTTAATTTATTTGTTGTAGTAAAATTTGAAACTTTTTTTATATGTGTTATTGTAGTTGCAGTCGTATTAATATTAAAAGTCGTCGATGTTGGATTTTCTAAAAAAAAATTTAAAAAAAACAATTGTTGAAGTTGATGCTTTTGATTTAATAAAGAAATTGAATGTAAAAATGGAAAAAAAAATCAAAAAGACCTTTTAAGCAAACAACAGAATAGATTGCACCAGATATCATATCCCTGTCGACATACCAACTGAATGGATCAGTAGTACTAATAAAAAACGTGCTTTCTTTATATGAAAGTTTGGTTGTATTCCAGTTTGTGTATGTCGCTGTTGCATCTGTATTATAAGAAAAAACTTGATGTTTAATTTGCTTATAAAAACAACAATAAAGAGGTAGTAATTGTTTAAAAAACAATTTGATTAAAACAATTTGTAATCGTGTTGATATTATAAGCACAAATTACACTGTAATGTTTAATATCTCAAATATATTGCATTGTGCAATTGTTCTGTTTGAAGCTCATGTGCTACTAAACAATTGTATTTTTAAACTCTGTTATTGGATATATTATAAAATCTATAAAAATCAATAACTTTTTCAAATCTACTAACCGTTTGATTGCCACTTGTAAATACCATTAACATATTTCAGATTCAGCAGACAAAACGAAATACTGTTGTTGAATCCCCACAAATGAAAAGCTTTAGAAACAGCATTTTGATAAGCTTGGTTGTATACTTCAAGAAGAATACCTCCATCACCAGCACATATATCTCTGGCATCAATGATATTTGTGGCAAAACCATCGTTTGTGAAGAAACACATATGGATTTTGTCATCACAATAATTATAAGATAAACATTTGTGTGATATGACTATCGTAAGCAGGATAAACGAAGTTTCTAAAATATTTCAGTTAAATTTACACTAATTAAATTAAACAGGTTTGATGTATTCTATGAAATAATTTTTTTCATAATGATTGTTTTACATTATGATGCAGCAACGCTTTTTAAATAAATTATTTGTTGGTGATTTATCAAATTGTTTTTTATTCAATTTTCAAAATTTTTGCAAAGTTAAGTCAAAACAATTTATACATTTATTTATGTTTAATTATGTAAAAATTATCTACTCTAAAATGTTAGTGAAAACATCAAACTAACTTTTTGACATAGCCTTTTCATACTATTTTTGGACTATAAACGTTATCCTTAGTTGTAGTTTTTTGTTCAATAATACTATTTTTTAAATGATAAAACATTTCAGTCATTAAAGGTTAATTGCCGTAAAACTAAACAAAAAAAACACTTTTAAACAGTAAAAGAATTATTTTCATAATAGAACAGCTCTAAGGAAAACAAACATACAACAATTCTTTAGACTGAAATTATTCGACAAGAAAAAAGTTAAAAATAAAACATTAACATTTTCGTCGAAATCACAACAGGAAGCATTTTTAATGAAAGTTTATACTAGCACAATTGCAGGCGTTTTTGTTTTCATGAATATTTATTGGGACGTAATTTAGTTTTATTCAATAAATATGAAAAATAATCTTGTCATTAGCCGGATGTTCTGCTTTATTTATGTTATGAGTTTTCAAAACCGATTATAAAAAAAAATGCATTTTATGTTTCTTCTGCATAAATATTATTTTTTAAATTGTTTAAACTTTGAATAACTTAAAATTAAAAAATTAAAAGCTTTAAAATGAATTAAAATCTAAAAAATACACTTAAAACAAATAGTTACTGGTTTTATTTTTTTATGAATAGTCAAATTTACATTCGCGGTTGATATTTAACTAATACTTCATTACATTTCCAATATCACTTCTATGAGTAAGTATGTCTGTGTAGATTTCCGTTCAGACATTACTTAATTGCTAGTTTGAAAATATTTCATTTGAACCACACTGTTCGAGCATGTTAACACATTGTACTAACATCTTAGTCGACTGAAAAACTCAGAAAACTGTTTAACGACTCACTCCATGCTAAGCTCAACTGGAAATTTTATTTTCTGCCCTTCGACTCTGAATGGCTAATTATTAGTAATCTTTTTCGATGATTTACCAATTTGGACAAATGTATAACAAGCGCTATTTTTATTTTATTTTGACATTATTAACTGATATGAATAAGACCACAAACAAAGTGTTCATTCAGAAAGCTTTTAAAACGTTCATTTATAATTGCAGTTGCGATTTCTAATGGAAAACAGCTTTACAGCTATTGCCCAGTCATTGCAAATTTTCTTGTTCATAAGGAAATTCTAATAGCATTTTTGCTCATAGAACAACATTTATCTCTAAATACAATTTTTAGTAAAACTAAACTAGAAACAAACAAGAACAAAAATATCTCTTGGCATAAATTTACTAAAAAAGAAATCCGAGCATTCAAAAACATTTAAAAATGAAGCTTATAATCATCCAGTTTTGAGAATGTATTAGTACAAAGGTTGCACCAAAAATGTTCTGCTTATAAGTGTAAATAATTAAATAGTAACAGTTTTTTTTGAAGACACAGAAAATCAGGTCTTCATTTGTTTTAAGCAAATTGTTTGAACATTCGAAATTGTTCAATATCCACCACAATTTAAATAAACGTGCTGCTAGAAAACATAATCTTTTCAAATACTGCCATGACAAAATGTTTGCAAACTAGAATCAACATAAACCATGCTTGGTAAAGTATTTACGAAGAAATATGGTGAAAAATACATTTTCTGAGCATTTCTCTTTGCTGATCTTTTTAAATTTTAAATAATTGATTTTTCATTATTGATTTTTAGAATTAAATTTTTAAAAATTAAAAATATTAAATTTAGAAAATCCGCCAATTCTCCCCATCACTAAGATAACGAGACGTAGTCATTCTTCATGTTTTCTTTTTCCATCGCACTGTCAACAACACTCTTCAGTGCGATTTTACTGACAAAAACACTCTCCAAGTCATTGGCGTCGATTATATTTTCTGGTATGATTTTCACGTCTTGCGTGTTTTGTTTGTTGGCAGCAGGATCATTCGGCCAAAGAAGATTGATTGCCTCCAGTATCTTACTTGCAGTCCGCATACTATGTAAATTTAAATTTAAAAACCGGATTAGTTTTAATTTTTCATAAATAAACACAGAAAAAAATATACATATTAAAAAACGGAACGTTAAATATTAAAAACATTAATTATATATACATATATATTCAATAAAAACGGTTTAACGTGTAAAATTGTTAATTAAACCTTTTGCTAAAAACGACCAATTGAAAAACAACGGCTGCTATCATGAGGCCTGCTGTGAGTCCGATACAAATCCCGATTCCCAAATAAGAGAAGGAAATAAAAGAATCTGAAAACAGAAACCAACAACATTAATTTTTTTTTAATTTGATTATTATTTTTTTCTGTTCCTGTTTTATTAAACTTATGTTATTATTTAATGTTATTAAATGACATGTTTGAACTTTTAAATTCAGTTAACAAAAAATTTAAAAAAAATAGCAAAACACCATGAAGAGCAAATATGCCTTTTTAATATTTTAGTGCTTGTCTCACTTCTAACCATTTTTGGAATTGGTTGTTTTTGTCATGCCTGGTCCTGGTTTTTCTGGTAGCTTGATTTCTTGACTGGGTGTTGACGTATAAGTTAGCAAGTTTATGGATTCTGAAATGATTGTTGGAGTAGTTGTTTTTGTGGGTATGTAAACAAAAGTATTTCTAGGAGCTGTCTGGTAATTTGGTAAAGTTTGTGATGTCGTTATTGGAGTTGATAAATATGTTGTTGTACTTGTTGCAGTTTCAACAATTGTTGTTGAGAGTTGAGTGAGAGCTTTTAAAAATGTTGTTGTTGTTAGAGTTGTTGAAGTGGAAGGCTGTGTTGTGACTTTAGGTGCTTCTGTTCAACAAACAATGAATCATAAAAAAATTTTTCAAGTTTAACGTAATTTGTTCCTTATAAAACAGTTGTATGTTTAATTTTAATTCTTTACAAATGACAAGAAAAAAAATCTTCCCTTGAAGTTTGAAATATCAACATAAACTATAATTTACCTTTCATGCAAACTACTGGATAGAAACTTAGAGGTATCATGTCTCTGTCAATGTACCAATTGAATGGATGAGTAGTACTAATAAAAAATGAGCTTTCTGTGTAAGCCATTTGTACTGTATTCCATTTTGTATATGTTGCTGCCAAATCTGTTCAATTGTATTTTAAACAATTAAAATAGGAAAAAAATTTAATTAACAGTTTTGAATACTATTTTTGTTAATTTGGCTAATTATCTAATATTGGTTATATCAAATTTTAAAAATTAATTAAAATCAATCACCGTTTGATTTCCACTTGTAAACACCATTCACGTATTTGAGATTCAGCATGCAGTACTTGTTCAATCGATCAAATCCCCACGTTTTGAACGCCTCAGTAACTGCATCTTGATAATCCTGGTTGTATATTTCTAAAAGAATCGCTCCATCTCCAGAGCATATGTCTACGGCATCAATGAGGTTTGTTGCGTAAGCTTCGTTTGTTGAAAAACAAACATTGATGTTGTAATTGCAATAATTGTAAGCGGAACATTTGTGAAGAACAGCTATCGTGAGCAAGAGTAACAAGATAACTGAAATTTAATATTTTAATTAGAGGAACATTTTATAAATCGCTAAATTTAAAATATTTTACAGTTTTAATATCTTATTTACGTAAAACCTTAAACCAAATCACACAAAATCGATTCCAATAACTGACTTTTATTCTAAACAATTTAAGAAAATTATAAAACATACTTCTCTCCATCATTTTGTAAACAATATTGAAGTTAACAAAAACCAATTCTTTACTTGTTCAGTTTAACTGATAAATTTTTTTTTTTAATAACTAGGGTAATTTCTTAAAAGCCTATTTGTCAAAATTTGTATATTTTCTTAATTGTATTGCCAAGGTAGCAAATTATTCGACCGTTTTTATAACCAAAATATCGTGGCCATTTGTGCCAGGAAATCTATTAAGTAAAATAAACTCCAGACATGTAATAGCCATTCTCTATAAAGCAGCTACACCCGTTTTTACGCCATTAACATGAATGTAAATTGTACTATACTAGAATCCTTTGTCATAACACGTGATTTTTTTATTAGCATAATAATTGTGTGCTGGCTTTTAGCAGGACAGGTTTTTTTAATGTCTTTGTAGTTTACTCGTGATCAGAGACGTAAACTTTAAAAAAACGTCATTATTCACGTTATATGAGCCAGCTCCGTGATAAAAGTTTACATAAAAAAAACTGGCTCGTGTTAAAAATTGTAAATGTCATTTACTTTTTCTATCTTTTTCTTTGTAGCCTAGAAGTTAACCTATTGACTAACTGCACATTAAATATTATCAAATTTTTAATTTTTTTCTCCAATTTTCACTTCATTTCTATCAAAATACGCCAGTAAATATAAACAGTCGGGTAAAGTGTAACGACTTCTAAAACATTTTGTTCTGTTTTTAAATTTTCAAAGCCATACTTTGTGTTATTAAAAAAGCATATTAATTTTTTCTATTTAAGTTTTAGCTCAAATTTTGAAACCTAAAATTTACTAATGAATGTTGAATTTCGTTGTTATAATAACTGCCACTACCTATTCAAGCCTTCACATAAACGCCCCCTATCACCAACACTTCAAAACATGTAAATCAAACAAAGCCTTGTACGTTTATTTTAAATACAAATTCGAAACTCTGGCCTACACATTGTAATAATTTATTTTGACTTCTAACCTCCTGCCTACACATGAAAATACTTTTTTTAAGTTATAAACTCTTGCTTGCACATCATAATAATTTTGTTATTATGAGCAAATTGGTGTTCTTAAGTATAAATAGATGAAACTCTGTAAATTAAAACAACACATTTATCTAAAATAAACAAGTTGATGAGCTATTATTTAGTTAAGGAAATGTTCGGTTAAGTATAACAAGTTTTTAACAATTAAAATCTAAGTATTCTATTAATAGTTGAGATTGAGTTTTTAAATAAACAATTTGCTGACTAGTGTTAAAAAGTATCGTCATGATAACCGTCACACTTTTTCAAGCCTTCGCATACACGATCTTCATCAACAACGCCTAGCATCAAACAATGCCTTAAAAAAATTAATGAAACAATATTAAGCTTCTTGCCTACACATATAATAAAGGTTTTTTATTATTCTAAACACATCGGTGTTTATAGATATAAATGGATAAAACTCTGTAGTTTTAAATGTTTTCAATAACTTAGTAACTACTTGTATCAACAGTTAACTCTGATAATAGATTGAATCAATTCTAAAGCAAATTGACTAAACCATCACATTTCTTTTAAATCAAACAAATTACAAATTTTTTTTGGTAACCAATTGTTCTGCTGAACATGATATGTTTTTAATAATTAAAACTAATAATTTTCTAATAAAGCAGATGTTGTGAGCAAATAAATTCTATAATTATTTAAATAGTTTTGTTTTTCATGAATGTTTGATTTTTGTCAATTATCAGTCAGAAGTAGTATTTGTCATCAGAAAATGTGTGGATATAGTTGTTGATGTTGTTGAACTAGATGTTGATGAAGAAAACTCATTTGATGATGTTGCTACCAATGTTGTTGTAATTGTGCTTTGTGGCTTCTCAGTTGGTTTGCTTGCTGCAGTTGAAGTAGATGTTGGCAAATATGTTGGTGAAGTTGTCGAAACAAGTGATGTTGTTGAAGTTGTAGTTGAAGTCACATAATTTTGATTTGTTGTAATAGTTGTCTCTGTTGTACGTGTTGGCTCTGCTGGTAAATTATTTGGTGTAATTGAGGCTGGAGTTGTTGTGGACAAACTTGGAGATGGATTTGACTGCATTAATTCTGAATTTAAGGTTGTTGTTTGGGTTGTTGTTGCAGAAGGAATTTTAATTGATAGATAAGATTCAATGCTTATAGATGTGTTGTTTGAAGATATGTCGGTTGTTCCGTTTGATAGAGTTTTAGCAGAAGTCAGAATAATTGTTGATGTTATTGTTGATAATGACTTTGGTGTTGAAGAAAACTCTTCATTATTTGCTGTCTTAGTTGTTTTCGTTGTACTAGTTGACTCTACAGGTTGTTGATTTGATGTAATAGTAGTTGTTGAAAAAAACGTTGGCTGTAATAAAGTTGATGTTGATATAGTTGTTGTTGTCTTCACAATTTCAGTTGTGTTGTTTGAAGTTTCCTCATGTGTCTTATTTGAAGTTGTTGTCGTTGACATATTCTCATCTGGTTGTGTTGTCGTTTTAGTTGATTCTGTGATATTTGCTGGGTTATCAGGAGAGTCATTTAATAGAGTAGTTGTTACTGTTGGCAAACCTGGAGATGACGCTGATCGATATAAACTCGGTGTTGATGCCGTTGCTGTTACAGATGGAATCACATCCGATTGTTCTCCACTTGTACTTATTGTTGTTCTACCTGAAGGTCGTGCTTGCGATTCGTTTGCTACAGTTGCAATTGTCAACAAATGTAGCAATGAGATTGTCGAAAATATATCTTCTGGTTTTGATGTTGTTAATCTGAATATGTGTGAAGATGCTGCTGCAGTTGGTAAATAAAAAACAGTTGTTGTTGAAGTCATTCTGTAGCTTGCAAAGGTTTGTTTAGTAGTTGTTGAAGTTTGTGTTGTTGTGGTTAAAGTTTTTGTTGTAGTTGTTGGAAATTTTCTACTTGTCCATATTGTTGTAGTTGTTTGAGTTGAAGTTAAAGGAATAGTTGTAGGCGGAATAGCTTTGTTAATATAACAACACAATTTTGTATTTAATAGCTTTTTAATAATTTGAGTTTTTTAGCTAATTATTTAAATAAATTATTAAAATTTACCTTTCATGCATAAAACAGGACGAAACATTGATGGGGACATATCTGTTTCAATGAACCAGTTGAATGGATCCGATGTACTTATAAAAAACGTGGTTTCAGCATAATGAGATTGGGTTCTGTTCCAGTGTGTATATATTGCCTGTGTACCTGTATTATTAGAAATAATTTACCTGATATTTTTAAAAACATAAAATAATTATGATTTATGCAACAATAAATAGTTGTAGTAATGGATGTCGACTGTATAATTGTTGCTTCAATATTATGATAGATAAGATTGTACATAACTAGTTAGCCATATTAGTTAGTTATTGTTTTTTCAACCATACACAATTATTATGTTAAAATGTTTTGACAATTAATTGAACTAAAACTATTGACTAAACTAATAAATAGCAAATTTCTTTCATGCGAAATAGCCAAATTACCATTTGATTGCCACTTATGTAGGCCGTTCACGTATTTCAGATTCAGAAAACAAAATGTCTTCTCGTCAAATGTCCAGTTTGTAAACGCCTTAGCAACGGCATCCTGATAATCTTGGTCGTATATTTCCAAGAGAATGCCTTGATCTCCAGCACATATATCTCTGGCATCAATGAGATTTGTGGCAAAACCATCGTTTGTGAAGAAACACATATTGATGTTGTCATCGCAGTAACTGTACGAAGAGCATTTGTGTAGCATGGCTATTGTAAGCAGCAGGAACAAGGTTTCTAAACGATTTTTGAATTGTGAAATGTTACTTTCTTAAATTTTAATTTATATGTATTAGCTAAAACATTTTTTCTAGGACAAACCAAACATAGATAACTTACTTTTTGACATATCTGCACAAGACCAATTTCAACAGCTGGACCACGTTATGTTTCAAGTGTTTCTTTTCTAGTTATATTTTATTCTTGCGCAATACTGTTTTGAATTTATGTGAGAAACAAATTATGCTAAACAAAAACAACAGAAGCTCATTTAAAAATATCAGCCCTTTTTAGATTAAATAGTCGGTAATTTCTCTCTATTATTATTCTAAAAGCAAGCTACTTCTGCATATTCAATTTGTTTGTATTGTTGAGCTCTAGCTATGAATGGTACTTAGTTGAATTTAGAAAGAGCTGAAGGAATAATCTATATATAAATTGCAATTTTGTAGCACAAATAAAAAAAGCTGATATTGTTTGGTTCAACATTTAAAAATGTTATCTGCAAGACATTTTTTTATTACTTTTTAAAACAAATTAATTTAAAATTTATAATATAAGCAATTAAGATAAAGATATATTTTTTACAACTTTTCCATTTTTTATGTATTCAATTGACTTCATATCTTAATTTTTATATTATCATAAGCATGTAAGTTATTTTTGTTTTGGGCTATCACTCAATTGATTAAAAACGTTTCAAATTAGAACAATTCCAAAGTTAATTTTGGTTTTTGTTCATAACTTGTGGTAGTTTTTTACTGTTTATTAAACAAATCTTTTGAAAAAATTTAAAATTGTTTTTTTAGTTACTGTAAAAAATACATTTCATGTTTGAGATTCAATTTCAAACTGTGCTTACTGAAATTAAACTATTTGTTCTAATAGACAAGCAAATTATTAGCAGTTGAATATTTATAACTTGAAAAAATGTATCAAAACTGGTTTTTGACCCAAAAACCTAATTTCACAAAAATTTATTTTCACAAAACAATCAAACTCTATTGAAAAGTTATTAAAAAATTGAAAACAATACATTTTATTATGCTTTTTTAGTTTTCATATTGCAGATAAAATCATTTGCAAAAACAATAATTGACAATTATTGTTTCAAGTTATTTTAGAAAAAATTAACTTTAAAATAATGTTTATTAGTTCAACTGACAAGTGTGTTTTTTGTTTGAAACCAGAAAAATTGGTTTCTAACAAAAACAATCAAACTAATATCGTTTTATTTATTTATTTTTTCCACTTTCATTGTTGCTATAATGTACCATGAGGTTTTCACAATTAACCCCTACAGTGTTGTTGGTTTCCTGAGAACTTTTTAGTGGGTTTGCGTAGCCAGTATTTATATCCTTAACAGGGTTGACCTTACAATTTGGATTTACGTAATGTTTGATTGAAGATGGCATGCTCTGAATATTTTCGTATGGAGTTGGTCTTGAACTTGGGTTTCCTACATTTGTAATTGGAAATGTATATAGGATTAATATAATTTAGAGTAGATTTGAAATTGTTTAGTTGTGTTATAAAATAAACAAATTAGTCTAATTCGAATTCAAGTTAATACCGTGTAAATTCATGTAGTCTTCATCAGTTTCATTTGAACCATCATTATAACCCAGGTTAACATATGGTTGTTGGTCAGAAATTCTTGAAGATTGGCTTGGGCTGTGATGTGAGTTAGCATGCTGGGAATTTCCTAAACAATGGCTTGGACTAGTATCTAAGTTAGCATAGTAGTCCTGGCTAATATCTCTTAAAGGATAACTTGGAGTATCGTTTAGTGGAGACTGGTTAGGAGAATTGCTCAGAACGGCAGTTGAATGAGAACTTTGAGTAGATCTCATTGAATCTGACAAAAATTTAGGTTTGCAAGATTAAACGAGGTATGCACTCTCATTAGTCTTTATTAATATTATAAAATGATTTAAATGAGGTAAACAAAATAAAATTGTCACCTGTTCTAGTGTCGCAAATGTTTGAAGATGAAGGTGAGTCAATACATTTTTGACAAATATTCTGTGAAATTTTACTGGTTAGGTTTTTTAATTTTCCTTTTTTACCTAAATAAATTAAGCCAACTATGCTGAAAACGATGAGTATGCTAGGAATTCCTACTCCAAGTATCAATTGCAAAGATGGAAAATCTGAAAACATAATTAAAACATTCAATACGTTTTACTAGTTTATTGTTTTCATTTCACTTTTATAACTTTGAAAAATCAGCTTTTTAAAAAAAGCAGTGAGCTATTAAAACGTCAGTTTTATTTCTGACATAACAATACAAATTTTGGCATGATTTCACATATGCAGTCATGTAAGTCTAGGATTTTAGTTTAGATTGGAAAAACTAAAATTAAAATACAAAATAAGGCTGTAAACCTGCATTTTTCAAGCAGAATTGTAAATTTATACCTATTTAGTTGGTACAACTCAGGATAACATTTTAAAAATACTATAACAAACCCTTTTGTTTGAAGAAATTTTCTAATACTCACTTTACACCAGGCATGGTTTTGGTTGACCCATGGGATGGGCTGGGTCTGGTTCAATGTTTTGACACATGCGTTATTTGGGTTGGGTTAGGTTGATAAAAATTAGAAAAAAACTTCAACGAAAAAAACATTTCAACTGCGGGTTAAGTTGAGTTGGGTTAGATCAGGTGGATCGGGTTGGGTTGGGTTGGGTCGCCAAAATAGACCCATGTCCAGCTCTGCTTCAGACTGGTTTTTAACTACCTTTAGATGTATCCGATGGATGTTGAGTTGATTGAGTCTCTATTACTTTGGAATTATTAGTAATCATGTTTTTAGCAGCAGTAGTAGCTGTAGTTGTAGTGTTAGTTGTTGAAGTAGTAGTAGTTGTTGAATTATCAGTGGCTGGCGTGGTAAACATAGTTGTTGTTACTGTTGGTATGGTAGTAGTAGTTTTTGTGGGTGAAGTAACAGTAGTAGTTGTTCGTAGTATGGTAGTAGTAGTAGTAGTAGTAGTCGTTGTTGTTGTTGTTGTTGTTGTGGTAATACTGTTTGTTTGTATTGCTTGTGCTGAGTGTGATTCAAGTTAAATATAAGTTGATATCAATCTAAGTTATTATTTTATCTTAAAAATGTTAATTGACAACTTGTTTAATCACGCAATTCTATAAATACAAATAAAATAAAAAAAATACTTTTCATGCAGAGAAGTAACTCAGATGAGCTGCTGATATCTTTATCAAAATACCAGTTGAACGGATCGGTAGCGCCGATAAAGAACTTTGTTTCAGAGTATAGTGTGCCAGTGCTATTCCATTGAAAATAAGTGGCAACAGTCTCTGTACATTAGAATAAAACGCAAAATGTAATATGGCTTATAAACAGAAATATTTTTAAAAATTTCACATTATATTGATCACTACCTACTAGATTAAAAATACTATTATAGCAACACACAAATTATTTTAGAAGTTTTAAATAAAAGTTTCTAAAACATATTCACCTGTCGTTATCCATCGGAAAATATTTCCATCGTATTTCAAATTCAACCATGCAAACTTGCTTATGTAACTAGAGCCCCAACTAACAAAAGCTTTCATGACTGCATCTTGATAGCTCTTGTTGTAAATTTCAAGGAGAATGCTAACTTCTCCAGCACATATATCTTGAGCATCTGTTAAGGTTGATGCAAACCCATCGAGGGTGAAGAAGCAAACATTGAGGCTTTTCTCGCAGTAGCTATGAGAATCGCTTGCACACAGTGGAGCCAAAGTGACCAATATCAATAAAGATTCTGTAAAGTTAAAATCATTAAAAAAATAGTTATTGTGAATAAAACACAAAACTAACAGCTTACGTAATAGCATGACAGAGCCTGCCAAACATTAAACTAAACCAGCTTATTTTCTCTTCCATCCAGTAGAAATTAACAAAAACTAGATTTGCTTACTCATGAGATTTTTCCAACACAAGTTACAAGTCACTTCTTGCGAGTTTTTTATTCTTATTTACAACCCTAGCAGTTTTTAAAACTCATTCTTAATATGTATCCGTTTTTGTTGTTACAATACTGCACGTTTATTATTTATGATTTGCTTAAAAACCACGGAACTCCCCCATCAGTGTTGAGGATTTAACCTTTTAATTGGCACGTAAATTTTGCGTTATTTTGGTCGGAACTATCATAGTAAATACACAATGACATGTACTAGTTCTCCTTTCATTAGCTTTGAGAACTAGATAGTAAAATAAATCTACCTGGCTAATGGCGAGCCAGTCCCAAGCCTGGATAAAGGAGGAAGAAAATGAGCAGGGTTAAATTATAATGTGCGACAGGAAACACATTGGTATTTCGTATATAAGTATGTACTGCTGATTTAGTTTTAAAACACAGTGTGTAGAGGATTTCACGATTTCTGACGCTCTCCCCGGATTTGACTGTCAACGCTTTTAAAAATCAAATCTTAATTAAAACATGACTGAATAATATTTATAGCGATCATTAATCAATCTTAATTTTTAAACTGGAAGCTAAATAAAATCTAAAAATACACTTTCAGCGCTTTATGCTATATATAAAACAGTCATCGTTGAATTTCAAGTCTTTGTAAAATTTTAAACTCAGTTTTCTTAAAATATTTTCAATTTAAAAAAAAATCCTTTGAACAATTTTTAAAACGTAATTTTTTATACAAAAAAACGTTTTGTTATAATTTAGCCAGGTGAAAAATTGATTAACCGATTAAAATTTAAAATCAAATTAAAACATTCGAACTGAATTAGTAAAAAAAACAAACTTGAATTAGCAGAACAAAATAATTTTTCAACTAAAATTCAATTATAAGAAAATTCTCTGGTTTAATGTTCACATGTAAGAATGCGATTCATGCCAAGATTGCATCGACGATGAATTCGTAATCTCCGAAGGTCCTGCTTCTTCCTTGATGATCGCTCATTTCTTGCTTAGTAGGCATTTCATTTTCCATGTTGTCGCCAATCAATTGAGTTTCATTATCGTAGTTACCTTCAGAGAGGTTTTCGTCGGCATCGCTTTCAATCAATTCTTCTTCAACGTTATTACAACCGTTGTGTAATTCATCAGCATCAACGTTGTAATTTGTACAACTCGTTTTGTCGCAATGTACGATTTCTGGAATCGTACTTTCTTGTCTTTCTACTACTTTGTTGTAAGGAGGAGGATAATCATCAATGCTATAAACAGCTTTGTCTATGTTCAACTCGAAATCGTTGTTTCCGTTGTCAGGTGGGTCTTTTGGAGCAGGGTCCTTGATTTCCGGAGGAACTATGAAGTTGTAAGGGGGTGGTATTTGTGTAGGAGTTCTGTAAATTTAAATCACAGATTTGTAATTTATGTTATTTGATTATCTATTTGAAAAATCTATTAATATTATTAGAGATTAACAAGTTGTTAATAAATTCTCAGAATATTTATTACAAATTCTTACAGTGTCTATGAAATACAAACTAATTTGATTACCATAGCGTCAACCAGAATACAGAATACAGTATACTAAATTTACTGTAATTTTGTTTTGAGTTACAAAACTCCATATAACAAGCACTTCTTTTATTTCAAACTGCGCGTCGATCCATGAACTAACGGATACTCTGTCTACAAAAATGTAGACCTTAGGCAGAACAAACTGAATAAAACTTTGTGAAATAAAAAACTAAGAAATACTACCTCATTAAGTAATTTCTGAAATACCAGGTAGACACAATAGCAATCAAACAGACAGCCAGAGCACCGAGCAATGAGAAACCAATTGCTATTCCAATCATATCTGCTGCTTGAAAACATTAAAATTATTTTTTGATTCTTGTTCTTCGAGTAAGTCAGTAAGAATGTTAATTAGAAAATGATAAACTAACTTCTTCCTGGTTCTTTGAAGGAAGGCTTAAGGATCAAAACTTCAGTTGAAGTTGCTATGAACATAAAAAAAATTTATTTTACAAAAGCATTTAACAATTGTTTTAAAACAAAGACACAATAGTTTCTTTAGTGTGTGTGTGTGTATGTACAAAAAGTGTATTCAGCATGTACTAACTTGCACGAATCGCAGTAGGTGATACAAGCAAAGGTAATTTAGATGTTAAGATGGAAGAAAAAAAAGTTTTTGCTGCTGTTGTTCCAAATTTGCTAGTCATTTCTAAAGTTGAAACTGTTTCAGCAGGTGCTGTACTTGAACTTGATAGAAGTAATCTACTTGTGGAAATATCACTATCAGTTGGAGTTGTTTTCAAAAATAGCACGGGCGGAGGGGAAACTGTACTGATCTTTGAAGGTGATGGAATTGCTTAAAATATAAAGGAAAACACAATTTAAAAGTTATAATAACTCAATTTGTATTTAATTGTCAATTGATTTACAGAACTTATGCGTCAATTCAATTTATGCCTCTATCGTAGTGTTCTCTAAATTAATTGGTTGATTACAACACAACTATAACTATGCTTAATAAATTTTAAAGTTTTAATAAAATAATAAATTATTAATTTGTGTAACCTCCACTCATGCAAATATAAGGATGATTATCGTCACACTGATTCGTGCGCCATGAAGTAGGTACGTTGGTCTCATCCTGTGAAATAAACGTACAGCCCCATCCATTAGCTGGATCGCCAATTTTCCAGTTTGTATAAGTTATCATTCTACCTGTTAATTTATTTATATATTTTTATTAAATTAAGAAATTTATAATAAAAAAAAACCAAGGCGAAATATTGCATGGTAAATGTTTTGTTCAAGATGTTGTACCACTTCACTAATAACCGTAACGGCAAAATAATTTAAATTTGTCATTCTAATTATTTTAAACGTTTTAACTAAAAGAGTTAAGTGAAAAATAAAGATTAAATTAAAATTTGTGTACCTGTAGACCTCCAAACGTATCGTGCCTTTGCTAATCCAATCCAGTACATACCGAAAGAGATGTTATTTGCCCACGGGTTTTGTGGCAACACTTTAGCTAAATCACCACCCAAAACTAAACATTCACTTCTAGCCTGAAACCAGTTCAACTGTTGTGACCTGAACACGGCAATGCACGAGCCTGAACCGTCGGGGAAAGACTCGTCACCACTGCCCGATATGCAATTGCCTTTTTGATTAATATTAGTTTTTTTTTTAAATTAAGTTTATTGTTTGTTGTTGAAATTTGTCTTACCCGGATAGGAACAGATGAAGTTATTAAACATTTTTTCGAACTCGTTTTGAAAGTATATTCCTGAGTCGTTTTTGATTATATAAGCAAAGTTTGGATAAAGATCCATCCTATAAAGAGAATCTAAAATAATAAAAACATTATGTTAATTAGCAAATAATAAACTAAATAAATACATGGTTGAGTGATTATATTATTAATAACTAGTTTGTTAATGTATAATTTGGTCCAATTTTATGATTGAGTTATTTAGCAATTATTTCAACTTAAAGACAAACGAATATTATTTGAGAAAAAAAACACTAAACCAAATTTCGTGTTGTCCATCCAAATCCAGTCTCCGTACTGAACATCAAGATTCAATCGAAACAGATAACCGTAAAGTGGATTTCCTGGATTTCCCCAACTCGCCATTGCTCGATCGACAACATGTTGAACAGCTTCGTTATCGACTTCGAGCAATTTGTAGCCGTTTTGAGCGCATAGGTTATGAGCATAGCCGTTGGAACTTGTCAGATCAGCTGTATCAGTAAAGTGGAGATAGAAGACGTTGTCGACTGTGTAATTTTGCCAAACCCTAGCAGACGACAAGGTTGAAAATAATATGAAAGTCAATATACGCATTGTAAACTGCATCACTTTTCGTTCAATACTGCAGGCTTTTTTTATTACTTAAACACTAACTTTTGTGAAATAACAACAAAAATAAAATCTGCATTGATGACAACTTGTCATTAACGCAAAATTAGTTTTTTTAACATCATTTCGACTAATCCGTTAGAAACATGTCAACCCATTTTACAGAAAAAAAGGGAAGCTACATAACTTCTTAATTTGAACCAACGCAGTTTAAACAGTTTTATAAAGCCATTGTCCTGCCTGTTTGTTTTGAAGTAACATTCGAGCCTTCTTTTTGCTGCGTCTTAGTAACTGAAGAATTTAAAATGGCACACGTGAAGCCTTTCAATGTGTCAACAAACTGCTAAGAATTTTTAGAGTTGTTTACATCTTATTATAAAATGGCTTTGTTTCGAATTAGTTTTGATTTAACTTTTAATTAATTTAATTGCTTCAAAGTTTAGTGATGGTTTTATATTATTTTTTGAAAAGTAATAATTAAACCTACGATCTACTTTAAAAGGGGTTTAAAAATGAAATTGAAAATTTTGAACTTTTTTCAATTGAGTTCTGATTTTTAGTTTTAAAAGTCATTTCACCACTGTTAACGAAAATTTGACTTCCTTATATCACAAGCAATTCTTTTTAAAGCCTGAAATTCGTTTGAACCTTTTCACAAACAAACACTATGTCACTACTTTAAAAGTTATGGAATGTTAACAAGTAATGTAGAGATGCCTCTCCATTGCCATATTTACAACAGCAAAAACATTACAATGAACTTAATATTATATTTCAAAACATTATTTGATATTTTAATCAAAGTAAATAAAGAATTACTTAATACTCCGGTCATTTTCTGTTAAAACTGTAAATTTCCGGTTTTCTATTTTTATTGGGCCAACTTTACCCGTAAATTTTGAGTCATATGAAATTATTTATAAACTTTTAATTTACTGCATTGTTCAGCTGTAAAACATTGTATTTATTCTATTTTGAAGACGATTAAATTTAGTAGTAATAAAAGCTGTAGCTAGGCACTGTAATATAATCCATTCATATCTGGTGCCTGTGGCCTAGGATATCATGTTCAATAGACTAATGGACTGAAGTCAATTTTATTGATATACAGAATGAGTCAGGCAGTTTGCTAGTTAAAAATACAAAATTTACTGATGCTTGATATAAAATATTTACAATTTTAGGAATCCGATTTTAAGTACTTTGATGTACACAATTTAAAATTAAAATATCAGTATGAAGTAGTCAACAAAGCTTTTAAAAAATTTTTACTAAACAAACAGGTGAAGAAATAGAAGCGTAGTGAAAAGGAAATTTATTTCATAGCTTTATTTCAATTGTAATAAAAAAAGTTAAAACCATAGTTAAACTACATAAAATCTAATTAAAGATTTTAACCTTTGAAAAACCCTTTGAAACCCTTTATTTAGCTACACAAACAAAATGGATTAGTTTTCATGACAAACTATTCATCATACGTTTACTAACAATTGTTACATTTTTTCTGTATCTTTAGGAACAACTTTAGTTTCATAGTTATTACTATTTGTAGAAAGGTTTTCGTTGGTTTCTCTTATAAGCATGCTTTCATAGTTATTTGGAATCTTTTTGTACACATGCATGTCCTCACTACTATTGTTGGCTGTTTTTTTGTCATTTACAATTTCTGGATTTGAACAACCTGTCTCTTCTAATACTGTGCACTAATGGGCCAAAGTCAAAAACAATGAACAGAAAAGTGTTATAAAAAATTAAAGATGCAGAATTTATAAAAGATTTTGTTCTGTAAACTGAAAGTCAAATTCATTGATGTGTAAATCAGTTTGATGTTTTAAAAAAATTTTTTATTAGTATTCAAAACCAAATATTTACATTTATTTCAAATAAACCAAATTGTTTTTAAATTGACACAAAAGCAAATTAAATAAAATCACAAACAAATTGAAAATAAAAACAATAAATCTGCAAATTAAAATAACTCAAAATAATTGCTAAAATCATTTCTGAAAGAAATAAAAATACTATTTTTCTTCATCAAGAAAAACTTGACGAATAACATTTTTTCTTGCTATTAGCCAATAGTTCAACATGTTAACTAAATTATAAAAAAAAGTTAAATTTTTTTTAAGCAAATAAATTGTACAACGTTTTAGTTCAAAATTCAAATTCTCACAAGAAAATGAAAGTTATTTCATTTCTTTGTTTAAATTAAAACAACAAAATCAACCCAACGGTTATGTAACAAAATAAACACTTAAACCTTATTAAAAATTGTTTATTCTATTTTCTGCTGCTGGAACAAAGTTGAATAACGATGACCAATTAAATCAGCACTGCCGTAAATGCTCGATTTACCTGAGACACTACTCGTCAGATGCTCATTAGGAATTGTTACATCTTTCTCTGCATCAGTTGGAACAAATTGAGTTTCATAAGTATGACTACCCTCGTAGAAATTGACATCAGTTTCACTCACAAGTAAACCTTCATAGTTATTCGGAATATCTTCGTACACGTATACCCCCTCACTATTATTGGCTAATTTTTGGCCGTCTACGTTTTCTGGATTTAAGCTATTTGGCTTGTCTACAATTTCATCGTAAGCTGAATCAGTCTGTACAACAGCATTGTTATCGTAATACTTGTTCTCGAGATCTTCCGAGTCTTTTGATGATGGTTCACTTAATGAAATTACAGTGTCGTAGATTGCAGGTCTGTAAATCAATAGAAAAATTGAATGTAAATGTATTGCGTTGATATAATAAAAATTCATTTCAAGAATTCAAGTGCATTATAATTTTAAATTATTTAAACAACAAAATAATTAAACATTACTTATTTCTTTTTTTCTTGAAAAAGCAAGCGATCAAAATTACACTTAAAATAATCAGCAACAGGCCAAGCAACGAAAAGCCAGCAATCACACCAATACCTTCCAATGGAAATTATTGTTGAAAACTATTTCAAGAGTTAAATTGTTTTTGAAGTCATAAATAGTTATTAAATAATTAATTAAAAATTTGTTTACATAAACATAATTTCCATTAAAATCTTATTAAAAAATACGTGTAATAAACCAACTAGTTTCTGAATTTGTGTTGTTATTTGGGCTCTCATTGGTTGTCTCTAGAAACAAGAATCATCATATTATTGATTCAAGAATAATTTTTTTAAATCATTTGCATATTGTATACATTGAGAATCTCTATTTTGATAATAATTTTAATTTTATAAGCAAAATTAGTGTGTTTAAACAAAGTAGCTAATTTAAAAAAATACTTGATGGGTTTGCAATTAATGTCGGAAATTGCGTTGAATTTGTTGATAAAATGATTAAATTGGCTTGTGAGATAGTTGTTGTAGTAGGTTTAGCAGGTTGGGAAATATAAGTTGTTGTTGTTGTTGAAGCAGATTGATGAATATCAGTAGTTGTACTTGAAGCGACTGAAAAAGTAGTTGCAGTAGCATTCAAAGTAGTAGTTGAAGTAGATTTAAACATTGTTGTTGTAGTGGTTGAAGTAATGGCTGAAGTTAAACTTGTGGTTGTTGTAAAAGATGTTTTAGTAAAAGATATAATAGAACTAGTTGTAGCAGGTGCTGATATAAATAAGTAATTAAAATTGAAAATAAGTAATTAAAATTGAAAATAAGTAATTAAAATTGAAAATAAGTAATTAAAATTGAAAATAAGTAATTAAAATTGAAAATAAGTAATTAAAATTGAAAATAAGTAATTAAAATTGAAAATAAGTAATTAAAATTGAAAATAAGTAATTAAAATTGGAAATAAGTAATTAAAATTGAAAATAAGTAATTAAAATTGAAAATAAGTAATTAAAATTGAAAATAAGTAATTAAAATTGAAAATAAGTAATTAAAATTGAAAATAAGTAATTAAAATTGAAAATAAGTAATTAAAATTGAAAATAAGTAATTAAAATTGAAAATAAGTAATTAAAATTGAAAATAAGTAATTAAAATTGAAAATAAGTAATTAAAATTGAAAATAAGTAATTAAAATTGAAAATGTAATTAAAATAAAATTTTATTTGTTATATTGTTATCGCAATTATTATTAGTATTATTTATTATTATAACAAAAAAAGCTCACTAGGATTAAGTCCACCCATGCATATTATTGGATGGGGTGTATTGCATGGAGATGTGCGCCAAAATACTAAAGAGTTTGAACTGGATTGAGAAAAGCAAGTGCAGTTGGATCCCTGAACTGGTTCTCCATCACCCCAGTGGGTATAGTTGACTAATTTGCCTACAAATATATAGGTTACAAGATTACAGAAATTATATGCTGGATTGCTTTTAATCTAAATGATCGTTTTTTATATATAGTACCAATTTACCAACTTTAAAAAAAAATAAACAGCATAATTAAATAAATAGCAAATCTTACTTGTAGAAGTCCAAACGTATCTTGCTTTTGCCAATCCTACCCAATACGAACCCGTAGACAGGTTAGCTGTCCAAGTATCTTGTGGTGACACAACAGCTAGATCACCGCCTAATTTTATGCATTCAGATCTGGCAGCAAACCAGTTTAATTTTTGTGTTGTTTCCACAGTAATGCAAGATTGAGAAGCACTATTGAAAAATTGATTACTTCCAACTCCACAAGGTCCTTTACAAAAAAAGTTAAATTGAAACCTTTGAATAAATTTGAAATGTATTTAATTTTTAAAAATTATAACCTTTATAAGAGCAGATGAAATTAAACGAAGTTCCTTCAAACTCATTTTGGTATGTTATTATGGAAGTTTGTTTTAAAATGGCAAAATTTACAGACGAGTACATGACGTATTGGGAATCTGAAATTTAATAACCACACTTAAAGGTAAAAGATAAAAATTGAATAAACTCTGAAATCTTATATGTCAAATAGTTTAAAGAATTTTTAAATACACATTATTTTAATAATAATTATATTTCTGTTTCAATATATAATAAATAATTTATCAGAAAACTTTTAGTCATACCTAACTTAGTGCCATCCAGCCATGTCCAATCACTGATCCGTACATCTAGATTCAGTCTAAAATAAAACCCATCTATCGGAGATTGCGAGTTTACCCAGCTTTTCATTGCATTGTCCAGAACCTTTTGAACTGCTTCATTTTCAATTTCAAGCAATCTGTAACCATTTTGAGTACATTTAAAATTAGCTTCTTCGTTTGAACTGAACAGATCCTGAGTGCTGTTGAAGTATAGATAGAATAAATTATCTTCCGTGTAGCTTTTCCAGCCCATTGCAAACAAAGTTTGGTGCAAAATTAGCAGTACAGTCACAACTAACCAAAAACGACAAACACTGTTGTAGTCTAAAGCGACATCTTTCAGAGTCATTTTTTTTATTTACTCTCTTCATTTAAGAACAAATTTTCAATTTTGCAAAACTTTAACAAGTTTGTTTCATTAAATTTAAATCAATTTTTCTAATAATTTGTGTTACGTTTATTGCGTTTCTGTATTGCAAAGAAATGCTGCATATTAGTGCCGCATAGAGTAAAAATATTTTGTCTAGCTAGTCAGCAAGACAATTCATACATCCTGAACTACAAATAGTTTAACTGAAAGTCTTTGTGAGTATCAAGTTAACGTTTTACCCAAAACAAAATTTTTTATTTTTATTTTTATGTTAGATAATATTTCAAAATAAAATTAATTTGTATATGCAAACAAATCCTTTATTTTGTAAATGTAGTTTATCTACTTTTACAAGAATATGTGTCTGCGTGTTTGTTTGCTTGTTTTTTACACAATTCCAAACAGTTGAACCAATTTTAAAGAAATTTGGTATGGAATTAGATCTAAAAAAATTGATAATTGGGTTAAAGTAACAGCAACAAATTAAAGTTTCTTTAAAAATTACCGCATTTAGTTAGCTTAGAGTTAGTCAATATACAGGCCAGTTAAGGTTCAGTTGATTTATTCATAGTTTTGTTTTGACTAGAACTGTTTCTCTATCAGTTGTTGTGTTGATGAACTAGCAATCTCAAAGTATTAGACATACGAACTGTTAACGAAATTGTTGGCCTGGCTTTTTCCAATACTGTGCATTGATATGGCAATGTCAAAAACGGTAAACAGAAAAGTGTTGTGAAAAATTAAAAATGCAGACTTTTTAAAAGATTGCGTTCTATAAACTAAAAGTCAAATTCTTTTATGTGTAAATCAGTTTGATGTTTAAATAATTTTTATTAGTTTTCAAAACCAACTATTTACATTTTATTTAAAATAAACCAGACTGTTTCCAAATTGTCATAAAAACAAAATCGCAAACAAATTAAAAATAAAAACAATAAATCTCAAGTTATTTAAAAAAAACTGATTTTAATTTTTGTTAAAAAACCGCTAAAATCATTTTTGACAGAAACAAAACTGTTATTTTTCTTCATCAAAAACACTTTCACTGATAACATTTTTAATTTGCTGATTGCCAATAATTCAATTTGGTAATTAAATTGTGAAAAAATTAAATTTTTTGTTAAACAAATAAATAGTTAAACGTTTTAGTTCTGACTTCACAATCTCACTAAAAAATGAAAACTATTTCATTTCTTTTTTTAATTATAACAATAATTTTAATACAACCGTCATCTGAACAAACAAACTAAACATTTAAACAACCTTGTACAAATAGTTTATTCTTGTTTCTGCTGTTGGAACAAAGTTGAATAATGATTACTATTTAAAGCAGCACCGTAAATGCTCGATTTACCTGACACACTACTCATCAGATGCTCATTAGGAATTGTTACATTTTTCTCTGCATCAGTATGAACAAGTTGAGTTTCATAAGTATGACTACCCTCGTAGAAGTTGTCATCAGTTTCACTCACAAGTAAGTCTTCATAGTTACTCGGAATATCTTCGTACACGTATACCCCCTCACTATTATTGGCTAATTTTTGGCCGTCTACGTTTTCTGGATTTAGGCCAATTTCATCGTATGCCGAATCAGTCTGTACAACACCATTGTTATTATAATTATTGTTCTTGAGAACTTCCGAGTTTTTAGATGATGGTTCTTTTGAGAAAAATACAGTGTCGTAGATTCCAGGTCTGTATGTCAATAGAAAAAGTGAATGTAAGTGTATTGAGTTGATATTATAAAAATTCATTTCAGAAACTCAAGTTCATTATAATTTAAAATTATTCAAACAACAACAAAAATTAAACTTCACTTTTTCCTTTTTTTCTTGAAAAAGCAAGCGATCAAAATTACACTTAAAATAACTAGCAGCAGACCGAGCAACGAAAAGCCAGCAATCACACCAATACCTGGCAATAAAACTTTACTGTTAAGAAACTCTTTGTCTAATTACTTTGTTGACAAATGTATATATGCAACTTCATAAAAAAATTTAAAAAAAATTGATAAGACATTTTTCAGTCAAATTTTTCTAATAAAAACGTCTAAAAAGCAAACTCGTTTCTGGGCTTGAAACTTTGTTCATGTTTTCTGAGGTTGACACTGAAAAAACATACATATCACAGGATGCATTTGAAACTAATTTTGGTTAAATCAATATTGTGCATTGAAAAATCTACTTTAAGGTTAACTTTATTTTTAGAAGCAAAATTGTTATGCTTGCAAAGAAAAAACAAACATTAAAAAACAATACTTGTTGGACTTGAGATAAGTGACGACGATTGCGATGAAACTGTAGAAAATGTTGATACGATAGTTAAGGTAGATTTATAAAAAGTAGTTGTAGTTGAAACAACAATTGGAGTAGTAGTTAAAGGAATTGCTGGAAAGTAAATAATTGTGGTAGTGGTGGGAATGGGGCTTTTAGTGGTAGTGGTGGTGGTAGTGGTGGTGGTGGTAGTGGTGGTGGTGGTGGTAGTGGTAGTTGTAGTAGTAGTAGTTCTAGAAAAAAATGTTGCAGTTGAAGATGTGATAGAATTCGTTGTACCTTGTGGTAATAAAATTTAAAAAAAAATAGTTAAAAATAGCAATTTACAATATCTATAAATATTGTTCAACTTACTAGGTATGAGTCCACTCATGCATACCACTGGATGACCGGTGTTGCATGACTCCTTGTACCAGAATGCCGTAGAAGTGGTAGTGGATTGCGAAAAGTAAATGCAGTCATGTCCTTTCATTGGCTCTCCATTGTACCAGTGTGTATAATTGACTAATTTGCCTGAAAATTTGAGCTAATTGATAATGAAAATTTGATACGCTGCAATTTTCTAATAGGAAAAGTTTTTTCTCAATTAGGAGCAATCTAACAGTCTTAAATGAACATGCCTGTAGAATTCCAAACGTATCTTGCTTTTGCCAATCCTACCCAGTAAGCACCCATAGATAGGTTAGCTGTCCATGTATCCTGTGGTGACACAACAGCTAGATCACCACCTAATTTTATGCATTCAGATCTGGCAGAAAACCAGTTTAATTTTTGTGTTGTTTCCATAGACATGCAAGACTGAGAAGCACTGTTAAAAATTTGATTGCTTCTTATTGTACAAGATCCTTCAAAAAGATAAAAAATAATAAAATAATTGAACTAATTTGCAACATTATTTGTTACTAAATACTGATTGTAACACCAGGCGTTAACTAGATATCGTAATTTTTTTAAAAATTTGGGCCATAAAGTATCTAACGATTGACAGATGTCTCGAAAATTTGACACAAATTACCTCCTATCCATAATTGTCAATGAAACTTTGTCATGTGTAATAAATTTTAATAAAATCTGGTCAGGTGCTTAACATTGATGCCGATAGATGCAAACATAAAACAACCTTTATAGGAGCAGATAAAATTGTGCGGTTCTACCTCGAACTCGTTTTGATATGAGATACCGGAAGCATTTTTATTCAAGTATGCAAAATATGGATACGAGTTCATGACGTATTGGCTCGCTGAAATTGAATTAACAGATCTAACTTAATAATTGAATCAATTAATAACTTAAAGATTTAAGAATTATTTCTTATTAAATTTCTTATTTATGTCTGTTAAACACACTAACAAAATTCTATACCTAGATTTGTTCCATCGAACCATGTCCAGTCACCGATCGGTACATCGAGATTAAGTCTAAACCGATAACCAGGTAGGGGTAACATGTCGTTTGCCCAGCTTGTCAATGCTTTGTCAACAACTTGTTGAACTGCTTCGTTTTCAATTTCAAGCAATCTGTAGCCATCTTGAGCACATTTTATATTAGCATCTGAATTTGAAACTGAATAATCCTGAACGTTTGTAAAGTACAGATAGAAGATATTATCTTCTGTGTAGCTTTTCCAGTTGGTAGCGGAAGAACGATGCAAATACAAAATCAAAGTTACGATAAGACAGACATGTAAGTAAGCATTGTCGTCCAAAGCCACAATTTTTAATTTCATTATTAGATTATCTACTATATCTAAAAACTGTTTTTAAGTTTTATAAAACTTTAAAGTTTTGTTTTGGTATTATTCATTGAAGATTTCTAACGATTCCAATATGTCACACGTTAACTTTATAGCAAAAAAATAAACTGTCAGCTACGAGCTGGTCTGCAAAGATACTTCCTACTTACAAAACTATAAATAAATAACTCAACACACCATTGTCAGCCTTGAGGTGGCCCTCTTATTCAAAACTTAATTTTTTTTTATTTACAGCTAAAGTTGTATAAGTAAGAATGTATTTATACTTGTTAAATAATTATTTTGTAAATTAATTTAATCAACACAAAAAAATCTTAGATTCGAATAGTTTTTTTAAATAATTTAACGGTCTTGCTTTTCAATATTGTTTCTATTATTGATTGTTTATTATAATTAAAAGTATTACTAGTATTATTCTTATTACTATTTTTTTATTATTATATTAATAACAATATGCAACGTAATATTTAAGGTGATTTCAGACAGCTTAACAACTAGCTAGACAATATTCAAAACAGTTCAGGTTCAGCTAACTTATTCAATGCTAGATTTTTGGCAAATGTTAACTTAATTTTATAATAAAAAGGACACTTTTAAATTTTATTCAGTAAATGGTCAATAGAAATATGTAATATTGAAATTTTTGTCAAGTTAAAATTGTTGATGGAAACAAATGGAAGTGGTTCAAACTTTTCAGAAATTGATTGATTACATGGTTCCTCTATTGTGTCGTATTGAGCTTTGTTAAACTTTTCAGCATCTTTACAAATAGTTTTTTTTTTGAAAATCAGTGATGGAAGGAGAATCATCAATTTTGAAGTAATAAATAGATGAGGTGCCAGTAAGTTTTCTGGGCTTGTGAATCGATATCAGAAGAGTTGAAGGCAAAGAGTAAAAATATTTTCTATATAGGAAAGAATACATACATTGTTGGGTATTGTGCTCTATAGACAAAAATTTAATTTTTTTTAATAAATGTTTTTGATAATACTTAACACCAATTCTACAAAATAAAATTAATTATTTTTCAGTGTTCAAATTCAAGTTAAAAACAACAGTCGTTGAAACACAAACTAAAAATAAATTAAAAATTAAAACCTGAAATAATTATTTTATTTTTATACAACTGCCCAAACAAAGCAGAATAAATGTTATTGTTTCACCAGCCAGCAGCCCTAAAATATATTTATTATTTAGCTCCCTCGTTAGAAACTGCACATTTGTATTTTCCATGGTTTTACGAGATAAAAAAATGTTTGTCAGATCATATAAATTTAAATTAAAAACATATACCACTGCTATTAAAACATACATTATAAATTAAAACCTGAAATAAATGTTTTATTCTTTATGCAGCTGCTCAAATGAGGTTGAATAATGATTACCAATTAAAGCACCGCCGTAAATGCTCGATTTACCTGACACACTACTCGTCAGATGCTCATTAGGAATTGTTACATCTTTCTCTGCATCAGTTGGAACAAGTTGAGTTTCATAGGTATGACTACCTTCGTAGAAGTTGTCATCAGTTTCACTCACAAGTAAGTCTTCATAGTTACTCGGAATATCTTCGTACACGTATACCCCCTCACTATTATTGGTTGTTTTTTGGCCGTCTACGTTTTCTGGACTTAAGCTATTTGCCTTGTCTACAATTTCATCGTATGCTGAATCAGTTTGTACAACACCATTGTTATCGTAGTACTTGTTTTCGAGATCTTCCGAGTCTTTAGATGGTTGTTCTTTTGAGAAAAATACAGTTTCGTAGATTTTAGGTCTGCAATCGAATAAATCGAGTTGTATAATTGTGTTGGTATAAAAAAAATTCATTTTAACAATAGGTTTATAAAAACTTAAACTAATTAAATAATAAAAAATTAGCATTACTTGTTTCTTCTTTTGTTCAAAAAACAGGCAATCAATATTACACTTAAAATAATCAGCAACAGGCCGAGCAACGAAAAGCCAGCAATAACACCAATACCTGCCAATGAAAGATGTTGTTAAAAAAACTTCTTCATAATTAACTATTTGATTAACCTATAAATAAACAATTGTCATAATTAAATGTTAAACAAATTCTAAAAAGCTTTTTCTCAACAAAATGTTGCTAAAAAATACGTGCAAGAACTAACTTGTTTCTGAATTTCGATTGTTATACGGGTTCTGTGTAGCTGAAACTACAAAAAACGCACACAGATATATGTATAATATATAAACATATATAAATATATATATATATATATATATATATATATATATATATATATATATATATATCTATATATATATATATATATCTATATATATATATATATATATATATATATATATATATATATATATATATATTTATTTGTATATATATATATATATATATGATTGTGGATTTAAAGCTTTTTTTAAACATTTTATACATTGAGCAAATCTGTCTTGATGTTAATTGTATTCTTGGCAGCAAAATTTTTGTGCTCAAAACAAAGTAGCAAATATCTGTAAAAATACTTGTGGAGTTTATGATCAGTGATGGAGACTGCGTTAACAATGTTGAAGTTGTTGTTAAGGTTGTTGGAGTTTTTTGGTACATAGAAGTTGTGGTAGTTGAAGAGACTTGGAAAATAGTAGTTGTGGTAGTTGAAAAAACTTGGAAATTAGTAGTTGTAGTAGTAATAATTGAGGTGACTTTGGAAATTGTAGTTATAGTAGAAATAGTTGAAGTGGCTTTGGAAATTGTAGTTGGAGTAGTTTGGGATGTGGTAGTTGTAGTGGTTGAAGAAATGGTTGTTGTAGCAGAAGTAGGTGGAGATATATTGGTAATTTTTTTAGCTAGGGCTGTCATAGAAACAAATAAATTTAAAGTTATAGTTGATTAAGTATAAGTGGTATTTGAGTTATCATTGGTGGATTGATTTATTTTTCAAAAACAATTGTAAGATGTACAAAAAAATTTAATACTTTATATAGTAAATTGTTTACAAAATATGCTAAATGTTTTATAAATACAGATCATTTATTATCATTTTAAAGTCAGAAATAGCTAAGGATAGAAATTAAAGTTTTTCCAGACTTTATATCGCAATTGGCCCATGGCTTTAGGTTTAAGTGTTTTGTGAAACATCAGAAAACATTTTAAATTTACCTCTTGTAAAACAATACTAGTGGTTAACAGTGGTTTAATTTAAGCTGCAACAAAAACAACCCGCTTTTGTGGCCGTAATAGATTATCAAATAACAAAAAAATTCTACACATTGAGAAAATGTCTCATATAAATTTATATATTGTTTGTCTTTTAGTTTTTTGAATGATTGCAATTAAACGTGTTAATTACAGACGTTACGGGAATTATTTTTGACAACTTCAACAATAAGGCAACATTTTGAATTAATATGGTCCAAAAAACTTTCTACAAGATGACTTTGCTTTTATATAAAAATAAAAAAAAATAAATTGAAAAATAACTTACTTGGTATATTTGAACCACCCATGCAAATAAATGGCTTCGTTTCATAACATGGAGATTTGTACCAGTAGGCTGTCAAGTTCCTTCCACTTTGTGAAATAAAGGTACAGTTGTGGCCTTCCATTGGCTGGTCATTTGCCCATCGACTGAAATTTATTTCATTGGCTGTGAAAACATAAAAATGTTGATAAGCTGTGCAACATTTTAGTGCCCAATAATATTTTTTTTATCAAATTTGTTTAAAACAAATTCTCACTTTCCCGAATATAAAAATAATGATTTTCTTTCTAAAAAGCGAATAAAAATTCGATGCTAGCCAACACAGATAAATGTTTAGCAAATAACCTGATGATTTCCAAATGTATTTTGCTTTCCTTAATCCGACCCAGTATTCTCCATCTGGAACGCTGTTCGTCCATGAAATTTGTGATGCCACAACGGCTAAATCGCCGCCAATGGCTTGGCAGTCGTTTCTAGCCGAAAACCAATTCAACTGTTTAGATTGTTTAACAACAAAACACCAACCAGACACATTGTTAATTGCAAGATCACTACTTGATTGGCATGTTCCTTAAAAAAAGTTAAAATGCAATATTCAAGATTATAAAAAAAATAAAACTTTCAGGAAACAAAATATTACCTGAATAAGAACATATATAATTACGTAATTGGTTTTCATGTGTATTTTGGTAAAGTCTTCCGGTAGGACTTTTGACCATGGTTGCAAAATATGGGATTGAGGCCATGTTGTTCTGAGATGCTGGAATCAAAGACTAAATATACTCCTTATCAATTCATTTTTATATCAAAATCCTTATTTTTATATCAATAACACATCAAAGACTAAATATACCCTTTATCAATTCATTTTTATATCAAAATCCTTATTTTTATATCAATAACACATCAAAGACTAAATATACTCTTTATCAATTCATTTTTATATCAAAATCCCTATTTTTATATCAATAACGTTTTTTTAAGGGCTAATAAATGCAAAAATAAATAAAACTTTTCAACATGTTAAGTAATTTTTTAAACAGTTTAATGAACCGTACAATCTAATTTATAAAATGTTAAACAATAAAAAACTCAAGAAACTGAAATTGAAACTTGTATTACCTAAGATTGTGCCATCCAGCCACGTCCATGAAGAATCAACAACAACTTCAAGATTCAGTCTAAAAGGGTAACCTGTCATCATATAATAATCATCCCAAGCCGCTAGCGCCCATTCTGCAGCATGTTGAATATTTTCATTTTCTAATTCCAGCAAGCGATAGCCACTCTCGGCACATATCTTGTCCGCATCTTCGCATGAATTGGTTTTGACACTGATGTTGTAGAAGTACAAAAACAACTTGTTATCTACTGTGTAACTCCTCCACGTTGTTGTGTCATTTAGACGTAAATTAAAGATCAGAACGACAACAACAACAGTAACGAAAAAACCTTTTTCGTTTATTTTCCCACACATAATAAATCTAATAAATTTTATAAAACTATATAGTTTTGTTTTAGCGCTCTTACGTTTATTCCAACAACTGTTTTTATTATTTTACACGTAAATTCAGTTGCAATAAAACACTATGTGCTTCGTGCTGCATTGAGTAAAGAATATAGATATTATTACTATTTCTTATAGCTAGACAGCGGGACAATTCATACATCCTGAACTGCAATTATATCAATACGTCATTGTAAACCTCAGGGTGACAGATACGTAAGCTTAATTTTTTTGAATAACAGCTGAAGTTTTATAACATAGAATTTGATTTCATTTGCATAAACCCAATAATTTTTTTAATAAATAGTTTATTAAACACCAGAAAATTAGACATTTTATGATCACTAAGGAAAACGTTTTCCCTATTTAGTTATTTTTTATTAATTCAACCGCATTGTTTTTCTCATTGTTTTATTTAACTGCTCATTACTATTTTTTTATTGTTACTATTACTTTAATTTGTATTATAACAATTATTAAAGTATGCTTTATTTAAAAAAAATCATTCAACCTGCTTAACAGCAGGACATATATTCAGGACAATATAGAGTTAGCTTATTCATTGCTAGCTTTCTGGACAAACGTTCACTCAATCCTGTAATAAGGAAGCACCAGCTAGAAACATATTTACTAGTTTGCACACAGTTTTTTTCTATTTAATAAAACTCAAATAAAAACTTATCACGTTAACTGATAGATCTTTTAAAATCAATGTAAATTAATAATGAAGCCAAATCAAATTTTTTATTGAAGTTTAAAGCTGTTTAGTTTATACGCTGAAATAGTAATTTTTTAAATGGAACGACAGTAAATTGTAATTAAATAAAACCGGTGTTATCTGGTTAACTACAATAAATTAATTGCTTGTTTAATATAATTAAAAGTATTACTAATAGTAATAATAATAATAATAATAATAATAATAATAATAATAATAATAATAATAATAATAATAATAATAATAATAATAATAATAATAATAATAATAATAATAATAATAATAATAATAATAATGTATTAATATTATTATTATATTATTACAAGAATAAACGTTATATTTAAAGTGAATGCATACAAACAGCTTAACAGCTAGGCAATATTCAAAACAGTACAGGTTCAGCTAACTTATTCAATGCTTGATTTTTGACAAGTGTTGACTTAATCTTATAATAAAAAAAAACTTCTAAATTATATTCACTGAGTGGTCAATAAAAATATGTAATACTAGGAGGGTGTCAGTCATTGTAAATATAAAAAAGATTGAGGTTTTTGTCAAATTAAACGATTGATGGAAACAAATGGAAGTAGCTCAAACATTACAGAAATTTATTAATTATCATGTCGTATTAAGCTTCGTTGAACTTTTTTGTGTTTTTATGAATAATTTTTTTTTAAATTAGTAGTGGTAGTTAGAAGATTCGTATATCTCAAAATAATAAATAGATGAAGTTCCCGCAAGTTTTCTGTTATTGTGCACCAATAGCAATATCAAAGACAAGGAGCAAAAAAATTCTACCTTAGAAAGAATGCAGACATTATTGGATGTCGTGCTTTATAGACAAAAATTCAAATTTATTGATAAATGAATACATTTTCTGGTGAAAAAAACGTTTTAATAAGTCTTAGCACTAACTATACAATTCAACAAATAAAATAAATTATTTTTCTGAGTGTTCAAATTCAAATTAAAAACATAAATAACTGTCATTGAAACACAAACTGAACATAAATTAAAAATTTAAACTTAAAGTAATTATTTTATTTTTTATGCAAACTGCTTTAACAAAGTAGAATAGTTATTATTGTTTTACCAGCCAGCAATCCCAAAGAATGATTATTATCTAGCTCCCTCGTTAGAAACTACCTAATTTTCCTTTCCATGGTGAATACCGATTTTACGAGATGACAAAATATTTGTTAAATTGTATAAATTTAAATTAACAACACATACAAGTCTCAGTAAAACCTGAAAAAATATTTTATTCTTTATGCAGATGCTCAAATGAAGTAGAATACTAATTACTATTTAAAGCAGTAACGTAAATGCTCGATTTACCTGACACCCTACTAATCAGATGCTCATTAGGAAATGTTACCTTTTTTTCAGCATCAGTATGAACAAGTTGAGTTTCATAGGTATGACTACCCTCGTAGAAGTTATCATCAGTTTCACTCACAAGTAAACCTTCATAGTTACTCGAAATCTCATCGTACACGTATACCCCCTCACTATTATTGGTTGTTTTTTGGCCGTCTACGGTTTCTGGATTTGAACTTTTTGGTATGTCTATAATCTCATCGTATGCTGAACTTGTATCATCAGCATTATTGGTAATGTAACATATGCTTTCGAGAGCTTTCGAGTCTTTAGATGGTGGTTCATTTGAGAAAAGTACAGTTTCGTAGACTTTAGGTCTGTAATACAAATAAGAACCAAATTGTATAATTGCGTTGGTATGATAAAGTTTTAATTTACTAATTCAAATATATAATAATTTAAAAATAATTAAACGTTAATAAATTAAATATTACTTTGCCCTTTTTTTCTTTAAAAAGCAAGCGATTAATATTACAGTTGAAATAACTAGCAGCAGACCAAGTAACGAAAAGCCAACAATAATAACAATACCTGCCAATAAAAATTGCTGTTAAGAAACCAATTTTATAATTAATAATTTGACAATAAACTGGTGTTTGTTACAGTTGAATTGTTTAAAAAAATCATAAAACACTTTCTCAAAAATATATTTTCTAAATAAAAATAGAGTAAAAACTCGTTTTTGGATATGGAGTAATATTTGTGCTTTGAATGACTGAGACTACAAAAAATGTACATTGAATAATAGACTTAAGACTATTTTTTATTCAATCATTTGTAAAACAGTAAACAAATCTAATTTTATGTAAATTCTACTGATAACATCAAAGTTGTTATGCTTAAAAAAATAACAAATATTCAATTAGGTACTTGTTGAATTTGTGATTATTGAGGAATATTGCGTTGTAAATACTGAAGTTGTGGCTAAGGTGACTGGAGTGGACAGAGAGAAAGTTGTTTCCTGAACTGAAGCAGACAGTGAAGTACTAGTTCTAGTAATTGACATAGTTTTTGAAATTGTAGTTGTAGTAGTTGACGTGATTTCTGAAGTAGTTGTAGCAAATGAGGTGATTTTTGAAGTAGTATTTGAAGTGGTTTGGGATGTAGTAGTTGAAGTAAGGGCTGAATTGTAACTAGTGGTGGTGATAGAAAAAGATGTTGCAGTCAAATTGGTGTGTTCTGTACCTGGTGGTAAAGTAGAAACAACCAAGATTACATATTTTGTTAGAATAGTTACTTTTGAGTTATACAACTATTAATTTACATACTAAATGCTGGTGCACTCATGCATATTACTGGATGGCCTGAGTTGCATGGAGATTTGTGCCAAAACACCGAAGACGTAGAACTGGACTGCGAAAAATAAGTGCAGTCGTGACCCTGTATTGGCTCTCCATAGTCCCAGTGTGTATAGTTGACTAATTTTCCTTTAAAAATTAATTTAAAAAACATTGTAATTTTTATGTTATCTTGTTTCAGTCAAGAAAAAAAATTCTTAAACAAGAAAAAAAATTAAGGTTTTAGATGAACTTGCCTGTAGAAGTCCAAACGTATCTTGCTTTTGCCAATCCTACCCAGTAAGCACCCATAGACAGCTTAGCTGTCCAAGTATCTTGGGGTGACACAATAGCCAAATCACCACCTAATTTTATGCATTCAGATCTGGCAAAAAACCAGTTTAATTTTTGTGTTGTGTCCACAGAAATGCAATATTGAGAAGCACTATTGAAAAATTGAGTACTTCCAGCTCCACAAGGTCCTTTAAAAAAACAATTAAAATCAATTCTATGATTTTAAAGTTTATTGTATTTTATTAAATAAATAACCTTTATAAGAACAAATGAAATTATACAATTCTCTTTCAAACTCGTTTTCATATGAGATACCGGAAGCGTTTTTGTTCAAGTAGGCAAAATATGGATAAGAATTAATGACGTAATTGGACGCTGAAATTGAATTAGCAAATTTAAAGTAATAACTGAATTAATTATTAACTTACAGTTTCTGAAATGGTATTTAATTATCTCTCATAAACGCAATAAAAAGTTATAATTACCCAATTTTGTGCCATCAAGCCACGCCCAATTACTGATCAGTACATCAAGATTAAGTCTAAACTGAAAACCTAGGAGCGGTGAAACATGATCTGCCCAACTTATCATTGCATTGTCTAGAACTTGTTGAATTCTTTTGTTTTCAATTTCAAGCAATCTGTAGCCACTGAGAGCACATCTTTTATCAGCTTCTGCGTTTGAATTTGACCAATCTTGAACGTTTGTGAAATACAGATAGAAGATATTATCGTCTGTGTAGTTTTTCCAGGAAGTAGCAGAGGAACGATGCGAATAAAGGATCACAGTTAAGATAAAACAGAAATAAAAAACAACATTGTAACCAGAAGCCACATTTTTTATACTCATTTTCTAATTTGTTCACTTTATCTAAAAACTAGTTTAAACTTCTATAAAGTTTCATACTTGTAGCTCTGTGTGATAGACTTTATTGCATTTTCTCTATAAATTGTCTATTATCTGACTCGTAAATTTTGTTTTAATGACACATTAATAGTTACGTGCTGCATTGAGTCAGGAATACATTATTGTTCTTTCTAGATAGCCAGCAGGACACTTCATGCATTCTGAACTGCAAATAATACAATACGCCATTGTAAGGTTCATGATTGCCATTTTACAAGACCCAGAAATTAAATTTTTTCAACAGATGAAATTTTATATCTTACAATTTTGTATTAATTGCAAAAACAATCAAATTTATTTTCAATAAATTATCTAATAAATACTTTCGTACTTTTTTAAATAATTCAACGGCTATTCGGTTTATATTGTTTTAATCTTGATCCGTTCATTGTTATTATTATTAATTGTGTTATAATAATTATTCAAGAACGTTTTCTTTAAAATAAAATTTATTCAACCAGCTTAACAGCAAGACATATACAGGTTTGGTTTATTCATTGTTAGCCTTTGGACAAACTATGACTCAATCCTATAATGAGGTAAAAACTGCTAGAAGCATATTTAATAATTTGCAAACAGTATTGCTATTTAATAGACTTTTAGCCATAAATTATCAAATTTTTGAAAATATTGTTAAAATCAGTTTTAAAAACATAAAACCAAATGAAATTGTTTTAATCTAATGTTAAGCTGTTTAGTTTATACGCTGACGTGGTAATGTTTTAGATGGAACGACGACAGTAAATTGTAATTAAATAAAATAATTGTTATCTGGTTAGCTACAATTGTTAACTGTTTCATACATGTATGTACTGTTATTTTTACTGCTTGCATCTACAGGTAGATCCTCCTCTATTGTAGTTTCATAATAATTGTCTAATTTTTCCGATATTCCTGGAAACTGTGGATATTCATCGGAATCACTTGTCTTGGAAATAAAACTGTGAGATATTGCTGTTGTTGGGTTAACAATTAAATTTGTTTTGTTTGCATCTACAGGTGGATCCCCTTCTATTGTAGTTTCGTAAAAGTTGTCTAGATTTGCCGATCCTAATGGAAACTGAGAATATTTGGTAGAATCACTTGGTTTGGAAACAGAACTGTGTGGTATTGTGGTTGCTGGGTTAACAATAACACTTGCATTGCTTGCGTTTACAGTTTGATTCCCTTCTATTGTGGTTTCATACAAATTGCCTGAGTTTGCAGATATTACTGGAAACTGTGAAAATCTACCTGAATTACTTAATTTGGAAACAGAACACTGCGATATCAAAGTGTTTGGGTTGACACCATCAAGGGAAACAGCTGTAAGCGGCTGAAACATTTTAGAAAGACTTGGATCACTTGGCTTATCAATTGTGTCGTATTGAGATTCGTAAGGGTTTTCAGGGTCCTCGTAAACAAACTTTTGTTGCATATCAGTTGCAGTAGTCACTGTTGTAGTTAAAGTATCATTAATCTCTGAGTAGTAGATAAAAGAATTGTCATCAAGCTTGCTGGGTTCGTTTTTTCCAATGTCGTACAATGACTGCCTTACCGAAGGCAGTGGGCGGAGATGTGATCTGGATAATAGAAGATGTATACATCATGAACAAACTATTTATAAAATGCTCTGTAATGCTTAAAAACATAAAAAATTTAAAGTACTTACTTTTTTTTGTTTCTTTTCATTAGAAAGTAGCATAAAAGAACGACAAGTAGTGAAATTAGAAAAACTCCCAAAACTGAAAAACCTGCAGCTAATCCAGTCACTGTTCGACCTTTCATAAAGATAAACAATTGATATTATTAAAAATAAAATAGAAATACGCATATTAAATGTATATGCAATTAATATTAAAATATAACATACTTATAGCATCCATTGTTGGTGTCATAGTAGTAGATGAAATATTAGTAGTAGCTGGAGTAACAGTAGTAGTAATATAAGTAGTAGTAGTTGGAGTTGTAGTAGTAGTTGTTGTAGTAGTAGTTGGAGTTGAAGTAGTAGTTGTTGTAGTTGTAGTTGTAGTAGTTTTAGTGGTGGTGGTAGTAGTGGTTGTAGTAGTAGTAGTAGTAATAGCAGTAGTTGTTGTCGGTGTTGTTTTTGTTGCTCTGGTAGCTGTAACATGTTTTTCATGAACACAAATATAGAAACAAACAACTGAAAATTTTTGAATATAAATTCAGCTTTTCACATTGACGATGTCTATTAGGAAAACTTGAACCCCTCGTCTAAAAATCAACATTATGAAAAACTAAGCGCTGGTTAGTGCTGTTAGTTAGACCGCAAATTAGCTTAATGGCTGGCTGCTACTTAAACTTGGTCATTAGTTACCCAAACAATGGAAAAAAGTAAATGTTCATTATTTCTTTGACTTCATTTGCAAGGAAATTTTAGAAAATAAATTGCAAAATTTAAAAAATTAAAACCATTTTAGCATTCAAATTATGCTCATTTGTACAAACCGTTTGATGATATGTTCATGCAGACATAAGGTTTCGGCTGTCCGTCGCCGCATCCCGATTTAGCCCAAACTAAATTCTCTTTCTTGACATCACCGGAAATAGTTATGAAACTGCAATAGTAGCCTTCCATCGGCTCAGTTGACTGCCAATTTGTGTACACTGCCATTTCACCTAATGCCGTTAAAAAAACTATTAGATATGACCTGACAAGTGCGTTAGTTAGTATATGAACAAAACTAGCCCTTCAAACAAATATTTTGTAAGCAAGCAATTTAAAAATAAAACTATAATTAAACCCTAATTCTTACAAATATTATTTCATATAGAATTACAGTGCAGCCTACAAATTGTGTCCGGTTTTAACCTCTGCTTCTTTTTTATGGGATCTTATTACAAACTTGCTAACCAAACAGATTATTATAAAGACAAACAGAATTGTGGATAATTGTGCCAGGTATCAAAACTTTTAACCAAGGTTTTTAAATTTTCACTCTGACTATTTAACAAACTATTTCTCAAATACCTGTAGAACTCCACTCGTATCTGGCTTTAGTCAGTCCTATCCAATAATTAATGCCCGAAGTCAAATTGCTTGTTAGCGTTGATGGAAAACTCTGTAAAAGAAGATCTCCACCCATTGACAGACATTTTTCTCTGGCTTTGAACCAATTGAGGTTGTCGTTGCTTATTGTTAAACAGATGTCACCTGATTTATATGCTCCACTTGGACAAGAACCTGTATACAGTAGGACTCTTATTAAAACAAAGATTTTAAACCAACAAAATTCAAAGGTTATTTTCAAAAAACGTATTTTAAAATTGTTTTGTAGTATTTTTATACTGAATATGTTGAATATGTTATTTGGTAACACAGCAAAAATAACAAAAAAAGAGGATCACAAATAATTAGCTGAACTTTAATGTTGTTTTCAGTTAAATTACTTGATTAATACCTGAATAAGAACAAATAGTTGCGAAATAATTCCTTTCAGATTGTGCAGAATATGTCAAACTGTAATCCATCCTTAGTGTGGCAAATTGTATATTACTAACCGGATTGAGAGAAGTAGGTACACCTTAATATCACGATTAAATGAACTATTTAGTGATTTATCTTGTTGATTAAATGAAAAAATGTATATTTAACTAAAATTTTTCAAGTATAAATTTACCTGTAGTACTACCGTCTAGCCATTTCCACTGCCCTAGATCAACTTGCTTGAGATTCATTCTAAAATAAAAACCTCCTAGGCTTATTGAATTAAATCCATTCCAGCTCATCAGAGCGTCTGCAGTCACGGCTTGGTAAGTTTCATCGTATATTTCAAGTAATTTGTAGCCCATGGTGTTGCATTTTTCTTCCGCTTGAATGTGATCTACAGCTCGGTCGGTGATTTCATTGAAATACAAACAAATGCCACTGTCACAGTAACTTCTCCAAGATTGGACGTACCTCAGCGCAGATATTAAAACAAAAACGTGACATAAACGTGATTTACTAATCCACATTGCAATTAAAATTTATTAATTAATACATTGGAGTTGTTTTGTGAAGTTTCTTTTAATGTTTCAAACTTATCAATCAAAGTGTTGCTTCAGCCTGTTTCAAACTGCGTATTTTGAGCATAAGGGCTTAGTAGTATTATGATTTGTGTAACAATAGCTTGAACTAGACATAGATTCGACGCTAACAACTTTGAATCAGGCAGATTTAAAGCAAGCAAATTTTACCATATACATATTTATGTGTCCAAAATAGATCCGGGAGTAGCGATGGTAAAAAGAACAAGGATGTTCTCGTTAGAGTTCTTGTACATGAGATCATTAACTTTCCTTTGAGTCTGCTTTGAACCAGAGCAAAAAGTTAGATAAATTTATGCCGTGTGCTAAACATTCATAAGAACGTTTTACCAATCAAAACCAAATAACCCATTCCGATAGATAAACCAAAGTCGAAGAAACTTGATTTGACATGATCTGAGCTACAAAACAATATCAACAACCGACTTATAAAAACTCAATAAAAACTGGTTGTTTTCATTTTGCTCATTTTTTAAATCATTTTCGTAAGAAAATTTTAACAACATTTGGAAAAAAGCTCTGGCTGGCAATAAAATTAAGGTGTGGTGTAACAACTAATAACAAGCAACAAGCCATTCCACAATGCAACGAAATTAATATCAAAAGATAATAATTCAGGATTGTTTACATATAAAACTAGCTCATGTTTAACTTTATTTTAAAAGTAGACCGTCTAAAGTAGTAAATAAAGCAAATTTTTAAACCTAGATAAATTTAATCTACAATTAGTAGATATCAGCTTATTGATATAAAATTCAAATGTATGAAGTGCTGATGCTATTCGATTCGAGTGGAAACTAGCAAAAAATTACTAGTAATTTATTTTAGACACATCAACAAAAAGATACTAGCAACAAATGCGAATGCTCAACGACCTGGTCCACAAGACTTTTAATTCTTTGCAAAAACCTCGCAGCTCTTAAAAGTAAATAAGACATATTCGGATTTTTAATTGATTTTCAATTTAGTTTCGATTTAGCCAACCGTATTTGCCATCTGTGGAGTTGCCAAAAAAATTAAAAGAAAAACAAATTTAAGATTGAATTTATCGTTACAAGTAAATTAATAAAGTTTTGTTACAACAACCAAAACGTTTTCGCTCTTTATGAGTGTTAATCATGCAAAAATCCTGCAGGTTATCTAAAACATTAAACTGAGAAAACTAATAACAGTTTTAATGCTGTTTTAACTGATTGTAATAATATAATTTAGTCAGTTGTTAAATTAACACGTCATTTTTTGACAAATTTTTCAACCCATTTAATTCCAAGAAATAAAATAAATTAATGTTAGTTCAGCTAATAAAATATGTATTAAGTCACAACAGTGAAAACATACAATTTTCTAAAATAAATTATTGATAAATTGTTACAACCCAAAATGTGTTAGTACTTATGATTGTCAAATATGCAAAAAACCTCAAGTTGTCTGAAATCATATAGTTAAGAAGACCATAACAGTTTTGATTAAAACGTCTAGTGATGTACAATAGAATTTAGTTATTTAAGTTATTAACATTATTTTTGTTTTTTTTAATTATTATTAGTAGTAGTAGTATACTGATAACAGTTCCTTGGTTGTTTTTGTATTCAAAAAATGATCAAGCTTTCGTTGTTTCTCTGAGACTAATCTCCGTGGTTGGTTTGTCCGGTGAAAACAAGTCCGTTTTAGATGTGTCCGAGGGAGTATCGTATATGTGAGGTAGCCCAGCTGTGATGTAAAGTGATTTAATATCTGATTGTGCAGTTTTCATAAAAAACTTTTTGCTCCAAGTGAGTGCGTTTTCTGTAATAGAAGGAAGAGGTCTTTTTTCGTTCTTTTTACGCCCGCTGTAGAATTATATTTATTTTAACATGAATTTTATAAAAAAAAAATTAAATTGGCTGTTTTTTTAAAATGGGATTTTAAGTGAAAAAAATTGTATTAAAATTCTTATAAACATCTAGAAATATAAATTGTTGATAGAATAATTTAAAAATATATGTTACTTACTAGCAACATTTGCAAATTACAATCGAAATCGTTAGAGCAAGTAAGACTATGGCAGATATAACACAAATACCAGCAATCAGTCCGTAGTATAGTTCTAAATAGGTAATACAATAAAAATAAGATTAAATTTGTTAATTTTCTATTTTATATGACTTTAAAAACTGAATAAATATAACAAAAAATTAAACTCAACTATTGCAAGTCTATTTTTTTTAAACATTTGAAAATCTAAACTAACCCTGATCAGTTAATTTATGGTAGTTGTAAATAATACTTTAAAATATTAAAAATTATTATTCTAAAAAATTGTGCTGTTTTGTTATTAAGCTGTGCAATGATAATGTTTATTCAAAAAAGATTTGTTAGTGCTTAAGACAAGATACTAAACAATTACCTTTGCTAACCAAAATGAAATTATTCACTGTGCTTTCTGTTTGAGTTTTTAAGGTTGTTGTGTTTATAGTTTTATTATTAATTGTTTCCAGCCATCTCTGAATTTGTATAGAAATTGGTGTAGTTAAAAAAGGAAGTTTTGTAGTGGTTTTTTCAGCTGTGAAAATTTTAAATAATTTTAAAACTTTGATTTAAACTTCATGCAATCAGGTTTTACTACACAAGTTTACAATTTTAAAAAAACGTAACTCGCTTATATAACAAGTGAACCGTAAAAAAACTTCGTTTATTAAAAATCCTTTATATATTTGAGATATAAAATAACCAATGTAATCCAAATATTTTTCATGAAGATATCAGTCTGTAATATATCTATATAAACATGGAATACAGTATTCTAAAAACTCCATTAAAAAAAAATATTTTGTCAAAAATTTATATCTGAAATCATGAAAAAAAATCTGATAATCAATATTTTTAATAAAATTGGTACAAGAACAATATTTCATTATAAATAAAAATTTGAATAAAAAATAGTTAAACGTTGACTTCAAAATTTGTTGTCTTTCAATGAAATAAACTATGAAACAATATCACATAGATTTTTTAGTAGAGCGTTCAAATAAAGGATTAAAAAACATTTTGTGATTGACCATCTCAAAATTAATGTTTGGTCCTCACGAGTCTATGGACCAAGTTTCACATCGATTTTATAACGAGAAAGGGGTTTGTACTCATTTTAACAGACAGAAAAACAGAAAAACAAAAAAGCAAAATTAATATAAAGGATTAAAAACAGCTAAAAATAGCAAAATACATTATTTATTATTGTTGTTCAACTTACTAGGTATGAGTCCATTCATGCATACCATTGGATGACCGGTGTTGCATGGCTCCTTGTACCAGAATGCAGTAGAAGTGGTAGTGGATTGCGAGAAGTAAATGCAGTCATGTCCTTTCATTGGCTCTCCATTGTACCAGTGTGTATAATTGACTAAATTGCCTTTAAAAATTAAACTAAAAAATTGTAAATATTTTTTATGTTACATTGTTTTAATCAAAGAAAAATTTTCCTAAATAGGAAAAAAACTGAAGGTCTTTGATACTTGCCTGTAGAAGTCCAAACGTATCTTGCATTTGCCAATCCTACCCAGTAACAATCCGGAATCAGGTAATCTGTCCAAATATCTTGTTGTGACAGAACAGCCAAATCACCACCTAATTTTATACATTCAGATCTTGCAGAAAACCAGTTCAATTTTTGTTTTCTGTTAACCACAAAGCAATGTTGATAATCATTAGAATTCAATTGAACTATTCCAGTTACACATGGTCCTTCAAAAATATAAAAATTCAATCATTCGTATTATTTTTAGCGTTCACTGTAATTTATTTAATACTGAACCTTTATAAGAGCAAATGAAATTGTACAATTCATTTTCAAACTCGTTTTGGTATAATAAACTAGAAAGAGTTTTGTTCATGATAGCAAAATTTGGATACGAGTTCATGATGTATTGCTGCGCTGAAATTAAATTACCAAGATTTTAAATTAATCAATAATTTACAGATTTTAAATGGTTAAAAAAATTGTTTACACATTATTTTTCTAATAATTACATTCCTGTGTTAGCTTTAAACGTTATATGAAGTTTACTAATAATACCTAACTTCGAACCATCGAGCCAAGTCCAATTGCTAATCAGTACATCGAGATTAAGTCTAAACTTATAACCAGGTAGCGGTGACATATTGTTTGCCCAGCTTGTCAATGCTTTGTCCACAACTTGTTGAACTGCTTCGTTTTCAATTTCAAGTAATCTGTAGCCATCTTGAGCACATTTTATATTAGCATCTGAATTTGAAACTGAATAATCCTGAACGTTTGTAAAGTACAAGTAGAAGATATTATCTTCTGTGTAGCTTTTCCAGTCGGTAGCAGAAGAACGATGCAAATACAGGAGCACAGTTACGATGACCCAAAAACAAAAAATAGCATTGTTACCTGGAGCTAAAACACTTAAAGCCATTTTTAGTTTATTTACTTCAATTAAAACTAGTTTGACGATTTTTAAACTAATAGTTTTGTTTTAGAAGATTTAAATGATTTTTTTTCTTTTTAATTCTTTGCACCATTCTATCTATTATTTTACACGTAAATGTATTGCAATATTATGTACGTGCCTTATTGAGTAAGAAATATGAATATAACTATTTCTTATAGCTAGTCAGCGGAACAATTCATACATCCAGGACTGCCAATTGTTTAACTTGACGTTATTGTAAATACCAGGCTTTTTGTAAAAAAAAATTACAGCTTTTATTTTTACTAAGTTTTATCAAATTCAAGTTTTTTGTAATTGTAAAAAAACATTATATTTTTCATGAGTAACCTAATAATTATTAGAAACAATCATATATCTAAATATTAGTTTTTTAAATAGTTTGTATAAATAGTTTTTTAAATAGTTTAATAATAAGAACGAAATGTTTTATATAAAGTAGACAAGTTTAGCTTTTACAACAAACCGCCAACAGGACAATGCAGGCTCAGCTTATTCACTGGTACGTAAAGTTGACCTAACCCTATATCTTGTAATAATAAAGACCGCTAGAAATTTATTGACTAATCTGCATACAAAAATTGTTTTTTTTTAATCAAGAATTAAGGTTTGAATTAGCAAGTTATGAGACAAATTTAGAGATCAATTTAAAAAATTTCAAAGCCAAATCGAAGTTTTTTAGTTCGAACCTTTAAGCTAATATGGGTTCGGACAAAAAGCATATTGGGCTGAAGAATATTATTCGATATAATATGTCTTGAGGATATTGTCCGAGGTGATACTGTACAAAAACGAAATTGTCCTGGAGAATATTTTTTAAGAGGGATTTTGTCACGATAGCTAATATGACGTGATAGACTGACTTAATCAGGCAATAAAAATTTGTAATTGGTGAAATAAATTAGTTTAAAGTCTAATGTTTTCAATTTTGAAAGAAACCATCAAAAAGAGTGTCACCACAAAATGCTTTAAACTACATATTTTCAGTATAATATTATATCTTATTATTACTATTGTCTGTGTAACAATAGCTTGAAGTTGCTTTAAAGATTTGAGGCGGAAAACTTCAAAAAAAAACATTAAAGGATCTAGTCTATACATATGCAAATTAAGCCAAATTTATTTATATCTTAATGTGCCAAAAATAAACAGGTATTAATGATTGGAGTTTCCAGAGGTTTTATGGTTATTCTTCTCAACCCGGTAAGCTAAAAGCTTTCCAACAAATCATAGTCTGCGTGTAATCAAAGTGACAAATTGGACAAAACTGTGCTGTTTGCTGAACATTCCTGAAATATTTGGTTCACAAATCAAAATATCCCGTATCAATCGATACACCAAAGTTGAAAAAACTTGATTTGACACAATCTGAAATTGAAAAAAGCTAATCAGACCTTACTACAACCGACCTATGAACAAACTTAATAAACTTACTGTTTATAATTATTTTGTTTATTTTCCAAACCAATTTTTTTAAATCAAACAAAATTTAAAAAAAAAGTTCTAGTAGGCAATATAATATCAAAGTGTGGTAAAAGAGCTAGTAACAAACAACAAACAATACAATAATGTAGTGAAATTAAAACAAAAAGATAATATTTCAGGATTGTTTACATTCAAAACTAATAGTTGTTTAAATTCTTCTCAAAAATAAACCCAACAGCATCTAAAGTAATTAAAAAAGCAACATTTGGATCCAGATGTATAGAATCTGGAATTAGCAGATATCAGTTTATTGATATAAAATTCAAATGAATGAAGTGCTGATGCAGTTTGATTCGAGTGGAAACTAGCAAAAAATTACTACTAATTTATAGCAAGACCAGTTGATAAAAAAACAGGTAAAAATATAGCTGAAGGTTGTTAAAATGAATGAAAGAGTACCGCGTAATATTTTCGAAAAACTTTACGACCCATTTAAACAGAAAAATTGAATAAATTAGTGTGTTAAAAAAAGGTCTCTGTGGAAGCTGGTTAAACAAACTATCGTCTAGATATGTAGCAATATATAAATTACATTGTTGTTTGTTTGGTTTTTTAAGTTTTTCTCAAGACACTTCTAATTCTTTTGCAAAAACGTCGCAGCTCCTAAAAGTAAAATATTTCCGAATGTATATTTATTAATAAAATTTGTTTCATTTTAACAAACTATACTCACCACCTGTGGAGTAGCCAAAAAATACAACAACAAAAAATCAAAATTAACTTCTTCGCTATAAAAAGATAAATAAAAAATCGTTTACTAAGATGTTTTTGATATGTAAGAATTTCAAATATGCAAAATTCCTTTAGCCATTTAATGAAATAAAGTTGGAAGAACGTTGACAATGCAACCTAATGCTAGTGGTTTCTTGTACAATTGTTGGGACATTTTAAATTTCAAAGATATTCAGAAAGAAAAATTATCAAGTTATTCTGAGCCCTGCAAAATGTTTAGTTTTAAATTGAAAAACTTTCAAAGTCAGCATGTTGTCATGGAATTTAATTTTTCAGACTAACAGCTAAAATTCAACTTGGAAAGCTTTAAAATCTGTCTCAGTGTTTCTAATTTCCTCTAAATTTTGCAATTCATTCATTTGTAGTTTAGCGATTCACATTGAGCAGTGAAAAAAAATTTAATTTTATAAACATTTTGAAAATGAGTTCTCCGTTCATTTAGAGTCTTTTCATAATGTGTCTCACCTCACAATCAAGGTCAGACATTTCACATTTGTTCTATGAGTGGCGTTCAGTGATGACAGTGCTGATAGAATGCCAATTGTTTAACATGTCACCAGAGAGTTAATGTCTACAGTGAAAAAGAATCAAACTAATTTTGCTAACTTTATAGATTCGAGAGAATGGCTAGGTGGGCTCATGAAAAACGTTGACCCATTTTTACAGCAATATCGCGATAGATTAGATTGCCATGTTTTTTTTTTATTAAATATCTATTAAATAAATTATTATATTAATTTTTTTGCTGATTATAGCAGCTTAAAAATTTAACTTTTAACTAAATTATTTATTAAAATTTAATTCTTTCGAGATAATAAAAACTCTTTAGAAACGACTGCCATGTAATTGCATATCATATTATTTACTATCATCATATCAAGACGAAGGTTGATTATACAGTGGTATACCCCCATTTTACGACCTTGAAAATTACCCAAAAATCCGGTTGTAATCTGCGATCAACAGAAATCGGACAGAAAAACGGAGATGAAAGCGAGTTAAGTGAAAAGTAGCATGAAGGGGACTTAATTGGGGAACACATTAATCGGGCTTGAAAATTTATCCGTCAGCAAACAAACGGTCGTAAATGAGGGGGGGTCGTAAATGGGGTGGAGGGTCGTTTGTGGGGAGTAGTAAATGGGGTGGGGGGGTCGTTCGTGGGGAGTACCATTGAATATACACAAATTGGTTGCATCATAGATTGGGCTCCCGTTATTTCGAGTCTTGAAGGAAAAAAACAAATCTCAGAGATCTGGTTGGTTTTATAAAAAATTATTTGAGATATTATGCGGAAATTTTAATAATGTAGTACTTAGTGTACCAAAATTGAGCGTTCACGACATTGAGAATAAAGCTCGCGTAGGCTTATGGCGGATGTTTTTAAGATAGATAGCACTGAAGATAATGAAATGGAATGCAATCTGATCATGTACCACGTCTGTAATAAATCACTAGCTCAGAGAGTAGTCAGCCTAAGTTTTTAATGGAATAAACATTTCATTAGCTGTAAAATTCTTTCTACAAAAATTCATTTTTTTCTAGCTGATTTTAGTTATTATTATTATTATTATTATTATTATTATTATTATTATAATTATTATTATTATTATTATTATTATTATTATTATTATTATTACTATTACTATTATTATTATTATTATTATTATTATTATTATTATTATTATTATCATTATCATTATTATTATTATTATTATTATTATTATTATTATTATTATTATTATTATTATTATTATTATTATTATTATTATTATTATTATTATTATTATTATTATTATTATTATTATTATTATTATTATTATTATTATTATTATTATTATTATTATTATTATTATTATTATTATTCAAAAATCTCTAAAATTGTTTTTTTTAAATAAACTTAGTATTTACTAAACATAGGTCAAAAAACCTTGAAAAACCTAATATTTATTAAATGGAAAAGTTCTAAAGGTTTCTCGATCAGAACTCAATTGATATTTACGTCTACAGGTAAGTTCCAATTGTTTAAAGAGCTACAGGTGCTAAGATATAAATGAATAGAAACAATAGCAGAAAGTTCAATTGCCAGCTGAGCGCTGCTAAAACAAATACCAACGAGCGACAGTGTCTTGTTTGGTTCGAAACCTAGGTCGAAATAACTTGAAAGAAATAAAAATTAAACATTTTTGATATTTTTGATATTTTTTTCAAAGTATCTATAGTGAAAATTGGCTTGTTACTGATGTTGCAACAACTGCAGTAGCTTTTTTAGCAAATGTTTCCTGGCTGCAACGTTTAACTAACTATATTAACTAATTGATAACAGATTTACTCGTCTACTCGTGATGCGTCGGTGAAATGAACGTTTAAAAACATGCGACAAAGTTTAACGGTCTTGATGGTTTGTCTTCTGTCGTGTGAAGTACTCGTATTGAGTTGTTGGAACGTGTGCCGAAGCGGATCCTGTTTCAGTTCCAATGAAACTGTCGCTAGCTCATTGGTGGAGGCTCAACTTCAGTGCAGAAAGTCTGGGAAAAAACTGCTGGAATTAGAAAACGGAAATATCGGGACTCTGTTTGTATCGGAATTGAAACGGCTGATATTTCAAGAAGGCGATAGTAAACTCACTCAAGTTCCTATCTGGTTGAACTTGAAGACTAAATCTTTTAAACCTGAGTGGAGATGGGATGGTGGATCGCCATATAAAGGTTAAATTCTGTTTATATCAATCATAACAATGATAAATAATTTAATAAAACATGGTGATGATAACGATACTGATTATTGCAAGGAATGCATGGCAGTAGCTAAAATGTATGCGGTTATAAAAAAATACATTTAATGTTATAATTAATTTTCTATTGAATTACTTGTCTTACGTCGGACTATCAATGTTGCTTCATTTAAATTTAAAAAATTAAAACGTAATGATTACTCATGCATGCAAAGTTAGATTTGACTGTTTAGAAACGTTTATAAGCCTAAAAGTAGCATTTCAGTTTCAGTTTGTTAGTATTTCGAGCTCTTATATGTAATTAAAACACAAATTTTGCAATCAATTTTTTCTTATATTACTCTTTTATTTTATATTAAAGTCGAAATATCTTAATTATATCGAAATATCGAAATTAATTAAAATTAACTAAATTAATTGACTTATTGTAAAACTAATAATTGAATATTGCATTGTCTTCTATTTTGAGCATGTATGCAAAATTTGAAAAAAATCTATCATCAGGAAGTGACTCAAAAATTGATTGCAAGATTTGAAACAGACAGAGAAACAGACAGACAGAGAAACAGACAGACAGAGAAACAGACAGACAGAGAAACAGACAGACAGAGAAACAGACAGACAGACAGAGAAACAGACAGACAGAGAAACAGAGACGACGAGTTAATAAAAGCATTGGTAAAAACGTTTATAGTTAATTGTTAGACCAGTCTATTATGAACAATTTATAAGCAATTAAAATTTTTGCAGCATAAATATTCTTCACATGTTTCGTGATGTCAGGATTACTTGTCCAAATAAATTTAAGAGTTATTTATCTATAAAAAAAAATAAACTGCTTAAATCTGCAGTTAACAAATTTTTATTAAAGAGTATCGTGAAGTGCTGAGAAGATCATTCGAAATACATCACACGCTATACCGGTTTCGCGATTATCTTAATTGTCTATTTTTTTCTGAAGCTATAAACTAAATTGTGTTGCTTATCTTAAGTCTCATGCTATTAATTTTAATTAAAATAGCAATTTATTTTAATCATAACAGATTAATAAATTGATTTAAATTTTATGAGTAACTTATGTTACATTACATTGCATTACATTACATTACATTACATTACATGACATTACATTACATTACATTACATTACATTTTTAAGAAAAGCGATTAATCTGTAGCTGAAGAGATTACTAAATAGATAATTAAGATTTATAATTACCTAGTAGATAAGTGATTTGTTAAAATATGAGGAAGCTAATAAATGTTTCTAAGAAAAAAATACTATTATCACTTTTTAAATTTAAATCAAGATATCATAGTAAGAGATTGCAAAGTACCTTTAAATGTTTATAAAAAATTTTCAATAAATTTGAAGGTGAGATAGGTGCAATTAGCCCTGACGTCCACGGATCTCCCTACGTTGCCATCCAGTACACCCCTGACTTCAAAAGTGCTATACTTGAAACGGCTAACTCTCGTGAACATTTTGCCTTCATTTGTTCAGAAGAAGGTTGTACTCATAGTTTTTGGCATATAAAATAAAACTTTACTTTCAGAATTTACGTCCTTGAAATTTCCTTTGTAATTAGTTTCATGATCAATGCAAAAGCTTCTACGTTGATAAGCACCTGAAAGCTCTTGTGAAACATTGTTAGACTGTTCTCGTTGGATTGATTAATGTGTCTGTCTGAGGCAATTTAGAAGGTGTGAATGTTTGAATGTTTTGTGACGTGCTTAAACAGGGCCGGTATATAAACTTCTCCTTCAGCTAGCAGTTAAACCAAGCATTGGATGAAACTCACTGGGTATGATATCGCTACTGGTCCGGTGAATCTTGTTTATAGAGAGGCATTGACTTACTAGTTAATAGATTCAAACTTGTATTCTTCTGTCAACTTGATCATTCTAACTTCTACATATAATTTTTTTTTAATATTTCTAAAAATATGTTCATATGATTTCAGGATGCTCCAAACCTTCCTGTTTGTCCTACCACACAGAGGTTTTAGTAACGTGGTTCGATGCAAGGTACGAATGCCATCGACTCGGCAAAAAATTAGCTGTTTTGAACTGGTTTCAAAACAGTTTCACCAATCTTCCTGAGCTGATTCAACATACCGGTGTAAGATTCTGGCTAGGACTTACACGACAAAATTATTACTGGCAAGATAGCGGTTAGTGGAAAATAAAAAGTTGATTTTAAGCTTAGCCATTTAGGTTTTTAATTTGGATTATTCACTTGAAACTCAGTTTCGTGTAATAGTGTTTGTGCAATAATGTTCATTTTATTGTTTGTTTGAAACTCAAATACCGCTTAGTTTAAATTACCACTGCCTAGCAAGCACATATGTCATTGCGGTTGCAGTGGCACCAGACCCCCTCGACGAGTCGAGGTGGTCGGGTGGCCAATTTGGCATAGTTAGCGCTTGAGTGGCTATTTTTTTAAACCGGTGTCAATATCATTTTTTCTTTCTCAAAAACATGTGCTCACAACTCGTGCAATTTTTCAGGACAATTAATGAACTACCACAGCTGGTCGGAAGAAGAACCAAGGCTTGAACATCAGTGTGCTGTCTTGACGGCCTTGGATCGAAGTTATAAGTGGATGTCAGTTAGCTGTAACAGTTTTGAATTTTTAGTCGTCTGCATGTCAAATAAATGAACTCATCTACAATTAATCTGTTATCAGTAAAAAAATCTCATTGTAAATTTAGAGTACGACAGTTTCTTATTGACTTTTCATATTGTAATGTTTATGCTTCTAATGTCTTGTAGAATTCAATTTACGGTTTGCATCAAAGCAGCTGTGAGATATGTATGTATTTTACAACGTTTTAATGAAAGGATTATGAGAGAATAAATATGAACAACAAAAAGAAATCAAGCGCTTATCAATAGAAATAAAAAGAACAAGCCTCATAAAATTGATTGTTTAGGCGCAGAGACGACGAGATTAGCGTGACAGGGTTAATAAAAAAATCCACTTTTACTATCTATTAAGCATCATATAACTTTTTGAAGTGTCACTTCAAGATCAGTTTTTGCTGTACAGGTTATTTCCCAAGATAAGTTCGTAAAGAGTATAAACTGGAATTGAAGAGATATTTATTGATAACGGCAGTTGTTATTGATAATGAGTACAAACTAGTAAAAAAGAGCGTTTTATACTGAAAACTGTGATAATTTCAAATAGGAAGTGAAACAAAAAAAAATGTATTGATATATAAAATAGGAAACAAATTTGAAATCTTATTTCAAATGAAACTTTTATGTGGAGTTTCTGAAAATAAAATGCGTTTACAAATTCCATTAAAAAATTTTAATTATGCATAATATTATCCAAATTTCACTTAAGCTAATAAATTTTTTTTCATTTTATTTTTTAGCTCATTTTTCATATAGCTACTCCAGCATTGTTTTCAGTAGAAATGTTTTTTTTTCCTACCTCAAACAGTATTTTCAAGTGTGTAAATTCTTTCCTAATTTAATCAACTTACATCATTCTATTTTTTATTATTTAATTAAGAAAAAACATGCACAACTTTTTATTTCCTCGCTCTTACAAATATCGAAACAATAAAACAAAAACAAAACAAACAGAAAAAAGGAAAAACTATATACAATGTCAAATATATTTACAACTATATCTAATGTCAAATATATTTACAACTATATCCAATGTCAAATATATTTACAACTATATACAATACATAACATTTCTTTACATTTTTCTACAATTTTGATACACGATTTTGGATAATTTTGTAACACTCAAACATAATTAAATGCGATTTGCTTCCAACTGTGACACATGATGGTTGACTCGTCGAAGAGATGAGAAAATACAGCAATTGGCGCTGGAGATCAGCTACGGTTCAGAAACTATTGCGGCGTAGGGCTTGTTCTAAAAATGTCAGTTAATAAATTATTATATTGGTATCAAATTTCAAATAATAGACATATAAACTGATTTTTAAAAATCTAGCCTGTGGTAATAATTCAATGAGCTATGGATTAGTACATTTTTAAGATTACATCTCAAGTTCTCGCATTTGCTTAGTAAAGACCGTATATCGAAATATAAATCACAAATCAACAGGGCACTACAACTAAATAACTAATTTGAGTGATAATCTGGTTCAGGTCATCAACTTGTTTAATTTATCATTTTATCATTTGTCTAATATGAAACCTAGCAAACTAGTAGTAAACTAAAACATTTATATTTTGACAACAAGTTGATTAATTATTAGCAGTTGAGTAGTATTATTTCCATTCAATTACTGAGTTATATAAAACTTACTGTTCAACAAGATCCGTTTTTCCTCCTGTTTCTTCTAACTCTGCCGCCTTCTCCAACTTTAACCCAACTTCTACCATTTTTCGTACACTCGCAAGCACTTCATCCAGCTTGATGTCCTCGACTTTCATCACCGTTTCCAGCTCCTTGTCGATGTCTAATATCTCTCGTACGTATCCCTTCAAACTCTCCACTTTCTCTTGCAACTGTTTTCTCTCTGCCGCAACCGCCTTTTCAATATCTCCGGCATCTTCAAGTATTTTTTCTACATCTTCCTTTAACCTTTATTATCAATATAATAAAAAACAAATTCAAAAAACCAACGTGACATACAAATTCAACATTATCAGATGATGACGATGACTCGAAAACTTACTTTTTCACACTTTTGGTTATCTCGTCCGTTTTTAATTCCACTTCGGATTTCACACTTAAATAGATATTTAAAAAATAAAATCGTTATTAAATTATTTTATCAAACATCAACGTTAACAAATTACAAAACAGCGTTGTACAATTATCTGTTACAGTCGATTGGCCACAGATAACGCTTACATAACTCATATACAAATTCTTACTGACCTTTCTTCATCCTTCACTACAACATCCGACATGGTTTTCGTTTTCACTACATCTACGACCAACTCCTTCTTGCAACTGAATAATAATGTAGTACAAAAAAATAAGTGTTTTATTCATCATTTGTGGTACATTTATAAATATCGCAGATCAAGGCTTGCTGTTAATCTTTTAGTCATTTTATTGTTTACAAAAAAACTATTTAGGTTATGAAGATTATAGGAAACTATATACTAAAATACTCCATCAGCATTAGAACCAGCTTGTACTCTTTGGCCGCTTAGTCAATGGTGTTGGTTTTGGTGGCACAGTGGGGCAAGACCAGAGTATCAGTGGCTCTAAATTCTAATTAAATTTTTTGTTGACAAGAAAAAGTCACCGCCACAAACTCACATAGTCGGTAGTGAATAAAAATAGTGCAGAAAATCTTATGGGTTTTTGTGGTTACAGCTTCTATAATATATATTCCGTGGTCATCTTTACAGGTGATTGGCCACAGATAACGCTTCTATAACTCATATACAAATTCTTACTGACCTTTCTTCATCCTTCACTACAACATCCAACACGGTTTTCGTTTTCCCTACATCTACGACCAACTCCTTCTTGCAACTGAATAATAAATTAATAAAAAGAAATAAATATTTTATTCCTCATTTGTGGTATATTTATAACTATCGCAGCTCAAGACGCTTGTTGTTAATTTGTTAGTCATTTCATTGTTTTATTTGTCAACCCTCATGTCTTGCCATGTTGCGCTTTTTCAAACACAAAACATTTTATAACAGCTCAACATTTTTATTATTTTTTTTAAAAGCTAGTTTTATATAAATTAAAATGTATTAGGCAAACTAGTAATGAGCTTCAGCAATCGCCATTACTTCAACGATCAAGCTATTGAAAGACGAGAAAAAAGTTCAAATTGGTAGCCTATAACTTCTAAATTGCTTTCTCTTCTGATCGAAAAAATATGAAAAAAACACTTTATTCTAACATTTTAATAAACTGTTTATTCGATTAATTTAGCTTATAACAAGTTGCTAATTTCTTTCCTTTTAATAAGTGAACTAAATTCCAGATAGAAGCTATCGTTTTAAAAGCACCGCGATTCTACCTATATACAGCTACTACTACGATCCTTTTTACTCTTTTAGTACATTCTATATATATACACTAAGAAAATTAAACCAGTATTTAACGAACCTCTTCCTTTTCTTTTCCTCCGCACGTTTCATTTCCGTTTCCAGTTTCTTTCTCTCTAACTCCCCAGTTTTTCTTTTTTCCAATTCAGCCATTTTCCACTCAGTTTCTGTTCTTTTTCTCTGTACTTCTTCTGCCTTTTTTCTTTCCGTTTCAGCTTTTCTCCACTCTGCTTCGACCCTTTTTCTCTCGACTTCCTCCGCCTTTCTCCTTTCCATATCGGCTTTTCTCCATTCGGCCTCTGCTTTTCTATACTCTGCTTCAGCTTTTCTTCTTTCTGAGTCTTCAACTTTTTTTCGTTCTGTTTCTGCTTTTCTCCACTCGAGTTCGGATTTTTTGAAAGCTATTTCAGCTTTCTGCCTCTCCTCTTCCGAGCGTCTTCTCTCTTCGAACATCATCTTCTTCAATTCGGTTCTTTCTTCGGCAAACATTCTCATCATCTGCGATCTTTCCTGGATTGCATCGTTTTTCAATCCCCTCTCCATCTGATGTATCAAATGGGACACCAATTTGATTATCTCTTCTTTCTCTTCTACCATTTTCACGCCCATTTCTTTTAAAGCGTCGTCCTTGCTTATGTTCCACAAGACCTTGTGTTCGAAAAGTTTGTTGTCAACATAAACTTTCCAATCGGCAAAGGCTTGAATAAGCTCTACACGAACTTCATCCATCATGTCTCTCTTATACTCTGACATACCCACTTCAATTCTAGACGTGGTCATTGGAGTTGTTGCGCTCCCCTGAGTCTGCTGGGAAGATGCTGTATTGACTCTGACCTCTCTACTTCTTCTAAGCTTGTCTAAGTTACCCATTCTAAAAGTAAAGTTTTGAAAACAGCTAGAACAAACAATAAACAATAACAAACCGACCGAGCAAAATTTAAAAAAAACAACAACGTTGGCTTTAGGTTCAACCGTTCAAAATTATGTTACGTTTTTTTTTTAATGGTTAAATTAATTTAAGTTTTTTTAAGATAATCAATACATTTGAGAAAAACAGTGATACTTAAAAAATTGCTAGTTAAAAGCGATTGATATTTAACTACAAAACTTATCCTGGAACTTGGAAGATTTGGTAGAAACGCAGATAAATGAGCTAGAAGCTGTTGATAAAAGATACCATTGTAAAGATTAAATAGAAATCATAGGAAATTGAGTTACAATAGTTTACAGTCTATTCTTTAAAGAGGTGAACATTGTAGTGGATAGTAGGTATGGTTTTACGAAATAAAGCCCAGTGCTTGAATTAAATGAAATATTTCATCACGTTAATTTGAAAATAATGTTTTTTCTTAGAAATCTAACAAGAAAAGCACAAAAGTAGACAATAACGGTTTTTTTCCTATACCGTTTTTTTTATTATTATTGCGTAATTGATTTGAAAATAATTTTTTTTTAGAAATCTAACAAGAGAATCACAAAAGTAGACAATGAAGGTTTTTTTTTCTTGTAATGTTAGTCGCAGAGAGCCAGACTCGTTTGTCCAATCGTATGCTCCCCAGTGATTGTTTACGTTTCGTTTTGCTGGGAGAATTTGGTGTACGGTCCGACGTTTTATTCGATAACTTTGTTATTTATTAAGTTATAGGAACGTGAGTTACATCGTTGGATTTGAAATTGAATTATCTAAAAGCAAGCGTCTCGGATATTCCCAGTGCAGTAGTTAGGTTCTCAAAAGAGAGCTAAGGGCAAGGCGCTAAGGTTTATTTTATGCAATTTTCGTCGGAAATTCGTTGTTTTTTGCTTATAACTTTTTTATTTGTTGAACCGAAGAAAAATCAATTATACCATTAGATTTCACTATGAAACCCCCATTCAACTATGTCACTATGTATAGCATCGTCCTTGTTTATGTTCCGCAAGACCTTTTACTCGAAAAGTGGTAATCATGGAGAATAGGTGCAGAAATTATTTTCTCCATGATTACCCATTAAAGTTTTATTTTGGTAACAAAGTATATTTTATCGTTCTTGAAGTTTGTTTTTGACAGTTTTTAAAGCTACAGGATAGATTCATTTTTGTATTTTTTAAACTTTGTTTATTTTTTTGCTTCCAGAGGAACACCTATGTCCTATATGATACAGGATTCTACCGAGGACATGTTATTGGACTGTTTGAATGATGCAATTCTTCTCATGCTGGTATACAATTGCATTTAATTAATATATTCATTATTCATTAGTACTGTAAAAAAGTTAAACTTTTAGTATAATCATCAGTTTGTTAAGTTATTTTTATAGATTTATAGATGTGGTGGTGTGAAATTGTAAGGTTGATGATAAAACATAATGACAGAAAAGGCTGATCATCATTTTTTTTTATTACCTCCTTATTTTTTTTAATCTATCAAATCAAAATAATAATTCAAACAAGTACACTTTTGTTTCTTAATTAACCCCAGCTTATTAATTGTCCTAAAGGCAACAAAGCAATTTCCTTTACAGCTTTACAAGGCTTAACATTATCAGCTGATCAATTGTCAGCTGTTAGACTTAGTTAAAAGGAAGTCATATTTATTGATGAGTTATTATATTTTTTATATTTATCAACATTAAATATCATAATTAATTAATGTTGAAAATAGCTAGAAATTATGATGAGTAAAGGAAGTATTTGATGTAATTGGTTACAAAAATGTTGAAATTATTAGTATATGCAACAATGTTGTTTACATTGGAGATTAAAGCAACAATTTGAAATATGTGCTATCCACAATATTGTTTTTATTCTGATGGAAGTTTTACCCACACTTTTGGTTTTCTATGAGAAAGAATAACGGTTTGATAAATACAGAAGAGAGAACAGTTGCTAATTTGTATTATTTTTCTTTCTATAAAAAAGTTAATCAAGTAGAAACATAATAGAAATCATCACAATAATTGTTTGTGATTAACAGCAGCCGAATAATAATTTTATTAAGTACAAGCCAAAGCAAAGCAATTTCATTTAAAACTTGCCAAGGCCTACCATTATCAGCTGTTCAATCGTCAGCTGTTTGATTTGGTTAGAAGGAAGTTATATTCATACTGAGTTGTTGCAACCAAGTATCAAACGAAGCTAATGTTGATATTAACTGCATATCATGACAAGTGTAGGATATATTTAAGTTAATTTTTTACAAAAATGTTGAAAATATTATTTGTAACAATGTTGTTTACGCTTGAGATTAAAGCAACAAATTGGAGTTTGTGTTCACAACAATATTGTTTTTATTCCAATGGGTTTTATGCCTACTCTTTTGAAGCAGCTCAACTTGAGTGCAAAAATAGTGGAAGCAAATTGTTAGAGCTTAAGGATAATTCGGCACAAAGTCTTTTTGAATATGTAGTAAAATATTGGAATGATAATAATCCACAATTTAATTATCCACAGCATTATGTCTATTTAAATTTAAAGAATAACATTACGAGTGAAAAAAAATGGATAAGCAATACTATTTATGCAGGTTTCAAGCTATTTTTGTTTCATAATGATTACATTACATATGAAATTTCAAATGACATTCTTGTTAATAAGTATTTTAACAATTAAAATTTTGATATAAATTTTAAAATATATTGTTAGGAATACCAGAAACACAATTTGATAATATTAACGGATATTATCATTCAATTCGATACGATTCTAACACAAAAACATTAGTAATTCGACAGACTGATTGGCGGCCAACGATTTGGTTCATGTGCTCAGAAAATGGTTTGTATTTTCTTACTAATTTTTTTAAATTATTAGATTGAATTTTTTCAATTTTTCAAGGATGTGCAAATTCATCTTGCATAATTTTTTACGTGTGGTCCAAAAAATCATGGTTTGATGCAAGATATGAATGTTTGCAATATGGCAAAGATTTGGCTGTATTGAGTTGGGTTAAAAATTTTACTAATGATCTTCCTGAACTGATCCAACAATATTCCGGCAAGGAATTCTGGGTTGGACTTGTTCAACAGCTATATTACTGGGAAGATTCAAGTTTGTATCAAAATTTAATCTTGTAACCACAATAACGGTTCAATTTATAATAATTTTTTAACATAAATTAAATTTGCAGAATCCCAAATGATTTATCATAACTGGATGACAGGTCATCCTGATCCCCAACAACCTTGTGTTGCACTGCAAATCAATCCACCCAACTCTGTTTGGTTTACAACACCTTGTTCTTTTGGAAATATTGTAATATGCATGAAAGGTAAGCAGAAATTACTATTATTTATTTATTTATTTTTATTAAACTTCCTTTCCATTTAAAAGTTATTAAAAAGATAATTTTAAAAAGTACTGAGTGCTAACGAACATTTAGGTATACCGCTATTCCATTGAAATTTCTAGAAATTAGTTCCTTTTACCATTTGGAATAAAGTACTGCATGGGCCGATTTTTATTGGCACAGTCAGTTTTATAGGCCAAATTTCAAGGCCTGTTTTTCCAGGCATTAAATCCCTATACATGACCCAACTATTTCGGCTCAACCCTGCCTTTTTTTACTTCAATCCTGGTCCGGCCCGTGATCCGCCCGGACCGTGCAATTTGGAAGTATTATACTGATTATTTTTTATATGTTTCAGAACAAGGTATCAGTTCCACTACGTCTTCTCCGACAAAACACCTGCATTCTTCCACAACACCGCTCAGCATAAGTATTAAATTTATCAACTTGTTTTTTTTTGCATTTTTGTTTCCACAAACAGTCAAACAAGGTATTTTTACATATTTTTATTCAATTTGAAATCTCTGTTTGTGTGTTTTTCTGTACTCAAATGTTGCAAGTAAGATTTAACCAAATTTATGACTAGCTAGGAAGCTGAAACTTTCAACATAGCTTTATATTGGAAAAACTTAATTTGAATATCTTTCGTATTTCTAATTTGAGTGTATTTGAAATAAAAAAGTGGGTTGAAGAACTCGTTTTTTCCTTTTCCTGTTTTTTTAATTATGATATAAAAAGACCTCCATTTATAATCTAGTTGTAAAATTAAAATAAAAGCATTTATGTATGTTCATGCATATATCACTAAATGTTTTGCAGTCTCTGTTATATCATTATCAACCGTTCCAAACAACATATCTATCACGGATCCATCAACTTGGAAAGAATCAACTCTTGCACTTGGTATTGGAGTTGGAGTTTCTTTTTCTGTCTTATTAATAGCTTTTGTGATTTTAGGAACATGCATCTATTTCAAAAAAACAAACAAGTATTTACTTTTTTAATTTTTTCTTATAAAATTAATCTGGCTAAGCTATGATTTTAAGTTTACTGGAATGAAACTTATTATAAGTTTACTTGAATGAAACTTATTATAATTCCAGAACATTTCCAAAAATTCCTATACATATTTCAAATCCATTTAAAAAACTCAAAGAACAACTACCATCACTTCAACCACCTCCACCACCCACAACAACAGTAACGACAACAACACCAATGACATTTCAACAACAACAAAGTGAATATGCCACCATATTTTCTCTCAGACCGAGTACCAACTCCGAAGACCAACAGGAACTCAATTCATCAATTCAATATGCTACTTTTGAATTCACCAACAACAATAATGATTTCAAAGATATAAATCTTGAAAAAACCGTTGATGAACATGAACATAATAAACATGAACAACCAGAAAATATTCTTGTTGAATATGCTCAAGTCAATCAAATAAATAGGAAACGTGTTATTCCTGAACACTTAACCGGTTGCAGTGATAGATCTTCAATTGTTTAGAAAACAGTTCTACTGGGCTTGAATCACTTGAAATTGTATTTTAAAAACACGGCTGTGAAAATTGATAATCTTTCTTTGATTAGAACCCAATCAATTTTTGTTTTAGTTTAATTAAATTATAATATTTATTGTAATAAAAGTAAAATACAACGTTTTATTGAATTTGTATTTGTAAATGATGAGCTGCTTATTAACATTGTATGCATATATTTTCAATACATTAATGAATAGAAAATTAATGAATTAAATAATACCTAAACTTAGAACTTGGTTTTTCAGTTTTCAAAACTAATGAGAATTAATACAAAAACCATATTATGTATCTTAGTTTTTTTTTTTTATAAAACGACATTAACTTTTCTCAGCCTAGACAGTGAGTAAGACATTACTTATTTGACAGGTAACAAAAGATGATGGAATACATAATTGTTGAAATGGTACTCTTACTCATTTACAGCATTTACCTCTAAACATGCTATAAACATTAAAGCTTTTTAAACATAACCTTTAAAATAACCGTTTCATGAATCTGGCATGAGGAAGTTAATTTATATTTATTTATATAATTATAATTTAGTATTATTATCAAAATCACAAAAATCATAAAAAAATTAACAAACATGAATGAAATTAGGACAAAACGTTGAACATATCTTTTGTTGTATTTTAAGATTAAAAAAGGTTTAATAATTTGTATTTTAAGGATAAATTAAACTTCTTAAGCTATATAATGCTCAGCATTGATTAAATAACTTAACTTTTTTTCAAACTAAATTTTAAGTATTATACTTGACCCACAAATAAAGAGTTCTTATGGTAAAACGTTTTATTTTACTTCAGGAATAAATAGTTTTAGTATTAAACTTAACGTAAAATTTTGCTGCGCTAGCAGTTATTTGAACAGCTGACAATTGGGTAGAAAGTTCATTCGTAAGCTTGTATTTACCTGCATAATAAAGAGTTACTAAGAATTTATAGTAGACAGAGACAGGTGCGCTAATTCAAACTTAAAATATGTCGATATTAAATTTTAATTTAAAAATGTTCACTACACTTCTTTTGATTTTCGTTTTTGTGTTGAAATGTTTTTCATGGAACGAATGCCTGAATGGCATATGTTTTTATTCCGACGGAACTAATGCTACAAGTTTATCAGAAGCTCAAAATCTGTGCCGTAGAGATGGAAGAAAGTTGCTGGAACTAATAGATGAAGAAACTCAAAACTCTTTCGTCAGTGTTGCAGACAAATATATCGATTCTTCACATTCATCTGGAATGTGGACTTCTTATGTCTGGCTAAATCTGAAAGCAGAAAGGTTTGACTGGACTTGGGTGACAGGAAAGAAATATGACAGTTTGTATATCAACAGTCTATTTTTTTTATTTTTTGATATTCTGAAATAACGTTTTCTATATACATTTTAATTACGATGCTATAATAATTCATAATTTAGGTTTTGAGTAACGAACAATCAAATAATTTGTATCTAGATTTACAATTTTCTAAAAAAAGATGTTTTATCTTATTTTTACAAAGGTCCAATACCGGTACAAGGCAGTAGCTATTACTACTATGGATTGATAAGATATATGTCAGACAGCAACAGAATTTTATTGTATTCAACACCGCCAGAAAATACAGTTTCATTTATTTGTGCTCCAGAAAGTATGATGTTTTGTTGAATAAACGCGTTATAGTGATTGCTGAATATCTATCAAATGAAAACATTCTTTGCTTGTTTGTTAAATTATAAACGTGAAAAAAATCTTAATGTTTGTTAGTTTCAAATTGTCAGTAATTCAATTGTTCTACCAAATGGTTAACAATCACAAAGTTCTTTGTTTTGTTATTAAATTTAATAATTGCAGTTGTAGTATTTAATTATTTTTCGCTACTTAAGCCCAGCATCAAAACAAAATTTGGTCTATTTATTGAAGATTGCAACAACGCATCCTGTCTTACGTTTGTCACCAGTTTAAGAATAAATTGGTTCCAAGCAAGATACGAATGTACAAAAATGGGCAAAGATCTGGCCGTCCTGGATTGGGTTAAAAACTACGCTGAAGATATTCCTCAATTGATTGAGAATGCTAATACAGATTTTTGGATTGGTCTTCATAGACAGGAACATCGGTGGCAAGATTCAAGTCTGTTCTACTTATTATTTCTTTATTATTGAGTAGAAATTTATTTATAATTAAAACTTTTAAAAAATCAACCGTGTAGTATTCTGATGCAAATATTAGACAGAATACATTTTTTTGGTTTTCAGAATCTCCAATGAAGTATTCAAACTGGGCGGATGTTCCTCGAGTGACAAATGATTGCGTAAGAGCAGTTGTTGGATTTTACAGATGGGTGGTTTCAGAGTGTACTGGTAGAAGTTCTTTTGTCATTTGCATGAAAGGTTGTAACTAGTTACGGGAATTTTTTTTCATTTTTAGTTTGTATATATTTTAAAATTGATTCTAATTTTGACTATAACAACTGGTTTTTCACCACCAGTTTAAGAATAAATTAGTATCAAACATTCTGTTGATAGGTCCTTATACTCATCACTAATTGACATTTTTGTGTATTAATTATGCACATTTTTTTAAATTTGAACAACTTAAAGTTTAAACAAATGTAAACTTTTAAATTAATTACGTTTTTCAAATATTATTCTGTCTTCGTTCTTAGAACAAAAGAATTCTGCAAATGTTCGTCGTTGTTATGAAAGCAAGAAAAAATAAAAAAAGGTTTTTGATGTTTTTAAGAATTTTTCCAAGAAATTATCAATTATTCTTAATTTTGTTCAATTTATTAAGAAGTAATAACCAATTTCTGTAATAAATACAACCGGAAATTGCAATTTTCAAGATTGTTTTGTTAACTTTGAAAATTAAAATTAATTTAATGTCATTTATAATCAAAAACATTTCTGTATTTAATAAAAAATTATTTCTTTATTGGGCAATTACTTAATTTCACTTAATTTTTGATTTTTTGTTGTTGATTTATTTGTTTTTACAGGTTACACGTTTACGACAATAAGATCAACTAAAACCATCGGAAAATTACCAGTACGACTAAACCTTCAGAAATTATGATGATGCTTATATATATATATATATATATATATATATATATATATATATATATATATATATATATATATATATATATATATATATATATATATATATATATATATATATATATATATATATATATATATATATATATATATATATATATATATATATATAAATTATTATAGTAAAAAAGTGTTTTTGTTTTGTGATTTTGATTATTCATATTTTTCAATTCAACAACATTTAATTAACATTCTTTGAAATCATAGTTGGACGTTTGTGTTTTTTAGCGCTGTAAAAGGACGAAGAAAAAATGATGCATCAAAATTTTCAATTGCTTATTTTGAAATTTCACGACTGCATATCCGCCTTACGTAAATTTAAAAAAAAAACACATAATTGTTTTTATGTTACAATAGTCTCAAGTCTCTGTGAATACAGGTAGTTCTGTGTTCTGCCAAGCACGACGTAGATCTACGAATGAATTAACCTATATAAAACACAATACACTTTCATAAATAAACTTGATAAGAATTGATGTTATTATTATTTGTTTAAACATTCCCTTGTTTATGTATAAGTATTTTATTATTTTAAATAATTAAATCCTAAATTTTGAAAAAATCTCTATAAAAATGTTTATATTTAGAAATATACCAATTCAAAAAACAGAAATTGTGAAAATTTAAGAAAAATGTAAAACCAAATTTTTTTTATTAACAATTGGTTTTTAAATTAAAGCATTTATACTAACTCGAATAAGATAATAAGCTTTTTGTGTGCTGCCTATTGAATTACTGTGTCTTGTAAAGGTAAAGCTAAGTAAAAGCAAGCTGTACAATAAAATAAATCCAGGAAGATAAACATATTTGCAAATTAAAAACTTAATTTTAAAGATTTTTTAATTTGTTTAAAATGATTATTTTGTTTAATATAGTAATATGTTTAGAAATTATATCATTTTTCTACTGCGTGAGCTGGAATACATGTCAAAATAAAGTTTGTTTCTACTCTAACGAAACTCTATCGTCAAGTTTAGAAGAAGCTCAAAACCTTTGTAAACAAAATGGAAGTAAGTTGTTGGAGTTGTATGAAGAACGCCTTCAAAAAGCGTTTGAAGATGTTTTATATAATTGGACATACCAAACAGACATTAGCTACAAAGTCTTCACAAGAAATCAAATTTGGTTGAATTTGAAACGGGAAACCTCTGACTGGTTATGGGTTTCTGGGGAAACATTCAACGGTTAGTTAACAATTGTTTTTGTTAAAACATTTTACATATTGAAAAACGTAAAATGATTTTAAACATGGTTTTTAAAATTATTTCAAAGGTCTTCCTTCAGTTGACTTTACTGATCAAAGCAACAACTATGCAGTTATTAAATATGATGCAGACAGTTCAAAAGTTGTATTACGTGCAACTTCAGCTCAACAAGCTTCTTTTTTTATGTGTTCTTATAAGGGTAAGTTAAATGTATAAATATAAATATAAAACCAACAAAAACATTTTTCAAGTTTTATTTTTTATTTTCAAGAATGTAAGAGCTCATCATGTATTAATTTCAATACCTCAACAACTAGAACTTGGATCGATGCAAGAAATGAATGCTCAAAACTGGGAATGGATTTGGCAGTTTTAAATTGGGTAACAAATTTTACAAAAGATTTGCCTGACCTTCAAAAATATTCAAACGAAATTTGGATTGGACTTTCAAGAAAACAATATTATTGGAAAGATTCTGGCTAGTTTAATAAAAATAAACATTTGTAATCAATGTAGTCATTTAATTAATGAAAAATTTTTTTTGACATATGTTTGTAAAAGGTTATAATTAAAACTATAAAATGATTACAGGTCTTCCAATGAGATTCCACAATTGGTATAGCCCACAACCTTCAGACGAATTTGAATGTGCATCAATTAAAAATTATGTCAATATTTTTAACTGGTTCACTGGCAGTTGTTCTGGCACAAACTTTCTTGTTGTTTGCATGAAAGGTGTTAGATAAATTAATTACGCAGTTAATGAATCAATTGATTACATTTTTTAACAATAATTATAATTAAAAATAAGATATTAATGAAAAAAAAACTTCAACACCACCTACAACATCGCCATACACTGAATCTTACCGTACAAGTAAAACCGTAACAAATGGTTAGCAAATACAATTAACTGAAAAATTAAATTATGTTTATATTGTTTTTATTTACAAATTTTTAGCTACAACTTTCGAATCATCATCGTCATCAACACCGTTTTTTAATTCAAGTTCAATCGTAATTGGATTTATTATTGGATTTTCTCTGTCATTTCTGCTCAACATTGGACTGCTCATTGGAATTTATGTATATTGCAAAAGAACTAAAACGTAAATTACTGAATTATATAAAATTATGTTTGTTGTAAAAATAATTTTATATTATTAAAATAAATTTGTTTTTTTTTATATTTTAATTTATAGAAATTTACTGGGTTTACTTCTGTTTCATTTATTAAAATTTTTGCAGTACTGATGAATCAGACAAAAAATTCCCTTCTGGTGTTACTGAAGAAAACACAGTTGTGTATGAAGGAATCAATTCAAACCTTGCTTCATCAGAACAACAAATCTACACACCGCTATCTGATGATAAATAAATTAGCGTTTTGTGTTTAATTTTTTTTGAACATTTATTAGTTCAAAACTTATTTATTAACTTTAACTTTAAAGTTTCATAACGCACATTTAAGTGGTAAAATTATTTTGTTACTAATTTTGACGCTGAAAAAAAAACTGAAAATGTAAATTAATTGAAATAGCAATAGGTCTCAGTGGATGATTTAAAATTTATTAGTGGGTAAGAGACAAATAAATTGAAAAATTACAAAAAACGTTTTTTTACAAGTAAACAAGTAAAACAGATCATACAACAAAAACTACATCTTTAAGTTCAACTGCAATTCAGTGTGGTTTGAGTAGTAAAAATCGTATAGTTACTGAACCACACTTGCGTTACCAAAACGTCCAATTTTGACTTTACTGTTTTTGAGCCGGTCCCCATGGTCTGGTTTGTTGATCATAAAAAAATTTCCCTAACCACCGTTCACCAGTGGTTTTTTTGTTGACACGCATTTGAGTACAGTAATAACTGAACAATAATCATTAAAATTAATAAACCTAACACTGCAATTTAAGTAATAAACTGAGCAATAATTATTAAAGCTCAGTTTAATAAAAGAGCCTAATACTGCAATCCATTCAATTACTGCGTCTTGTAAGAGTACAGCTTTTTGAATGCAAGCTGTACAATGAAATCAATAAAATAAATTCAGGAAGATAAATAAATTTGTGAATTTCAAAACTCAGTTTTAGGATAATTTTGTTTTTCTTCAAATTAAAATGAGAATTTTGTTTAGTAGAGTAATATGTTTTGAAATTATATCATTTTTCTACTGCGCGGGTTGGAATACATGTCATAATAATGTTTGTTTTTACTCTAACGAAACTGTGTCGTCAAGTTTAGAAGAAGCTCAAAATCTTTGTAAACAAAATGGAAGTAAGTTGTTGGAGTTGTATGAAGAACGCCTTCAAAAAGCGTTTGAAGTTGTTTTATATAATTGGACATACCAAACAGCTAATAGCTTTCAAGTCTTCGCAAGAAATCAAATTTGGTTGAATTTGAAACGGGAAACCTCTAATTGGTTATGGGTTTCTGGGGAAACATTCAACGGTTAGTTAACAATTGTTTTGGTTAAGAAAATTTTACATATTGAAAAACATTAAATGATTTTAAACATGGTTTTTTAATTATTTCAAAGGCCTTCCTTTAGTAGACTGGACTGATCAAAACAACAATTATGCAGTTATTAAATATGATGCAGGCAGTTCAAAAATTGTATTACGTGCAACTTCAGCTAAACAAACTTCTTTTTTTATGTGTTCTTATAAGGGTAAGTTAAATGTATAAATATAAATATAAACCAAACAAAATCATTTTTCAAGTTTTATTTTGTTAATTTCAAGAATGTAAACGTTCATCATGTATTACTTTCAATACCTCTACCACTAGAACTTGGATTGATGCAAGAATGGAATGCTCAAAAATGGGAATGGATTTGGCAGTTTTAAATTGGGTAACAAATTTTACAAAAGATTTGCCTGACCTTCAAAATTATCCAAACGAAATCTGGATTGGACTTTCAAAAAAACAATATTATTGGAAAAATTCTGGTTGGTTTAATAAATCATTTACTTATAATCATTATAGACATTTGAATAATAAACAAAAGTGATTGATTGTTTTTCTAATTTATTTTGTTTTGCAATTACTTTTAACAAAAGTACAAAATAAAAATGATAACAGGTATCCCAATGAGATTTCACAATTGGTTTAGCGGACAACCTGCAGACGAATTTGATTGTGCAGGAATTAAAAATGATATGATTACTTTTAACTGGTACTCTGGCAGTTGTACTGGCACAAACTTTCTTGTCATTTGCATGAACGGTAAAAGCGTACAATTTTTTAAATAATTAAACTTATTCAACTTTTCAATAATCTTTCAATTTACATACTAGATTCAAATCAAGACATATTTACTGCATCTACTTCGACAACAGCTAAAATTACATCAAACACCACAAGTTTGAATTTGAACTTTTTTATTAATTTATAAAAGTTTTTCTAATTAAAACTTGCAAAATGGAAAAAATAAGTACATTAAAAATGTATCAAATGTTTTATTTTTTTAAGTAATTATTTTTTTGATAGAAAAATGTTTTCACATTGTTAGAATTATCAATCTAAATGTTTGTTTATTTTATAAAAAAAAAACAAGTTTTTCTAATAATTATTATTCTTTACATAAACAGTTTCATCATTAACATCAACTCTAGTATCAACTTCAGAATCGAACAATTCATTGTCTCGTGATCTTGGACTTGGAATTGGAATTTCTTTGTTTATTTTGCTCATTATAGGACTAATAATAGGACTTTATTTTTATGGCAAAACTGCAAAGAGGTAATTAACAAAAAATTTGTATACTCAATACAAGTGTTTAATATTTTTATTAGATTTTTATTTATAGATTTCAGATCATTTTGTTTTGCAAAACTACTTTTTTTCTAATTTAACTAAAACTTAATTTATTGCAAAATGTTTTTTTCAGAACATTTCCTAACTTGAACATTAAATTTCCCCATCCTATTTCCTACCAACGCCATAAATCACGGGAAACAATGATCCCCGATGATCCTCCTGAACTTTATTCAACGATAAGCGTGGAAGAAAATCCGGTCTCTCATTATGCAGCAGTCAGTGGAAGTACAAAACCAGCCAGTCCAGATGTACAACTTAATGATGAGACATTAATAGAATATGCCGATCTTAATCATTTAAGCAGAAAACAAGATGAAGAAGCTGCTAGTAATAATGATAATGATAATGGCGGTGGTGGTGAGAATGGAAAACAAATCGTTGCCCTGCCGATATATGCAGAAGTGAATAAACAACAAAAACCTGCTTAATTTTTTGTTAATAAATATTTTGTATTTTTATTAATTGACAACTTCTGAACGGTTATTACATTAATAGTTTACTTTAAATATTTATATACATATAATTATATAATATATATGTGAATTTATATAATTATATATACATAGACCCTGTGGTTTGGTTCGAAGTTTTGGTGTATTGAGCAAAACAAGCAAGCATTTTATCTTATTTATGTTTAAAACATTTGAACTTTTCAAAGCCAAATTAAAAACTTCCTATTTTAAATCTGCTTTTGCTGCCTTAATTGTGCAATTTCATGTTTTCTGAAGGTGCTTCAGCCTCGTGCTTTGGCGCTTTACAAATTTAATTTTTTATATTATTATTATATTATTATTAAAAACACAACCTTTCAATCGTTATTGGTCATTTAATAATGCATCAATGTTTAATGATTTTTTAAAGGTGGTTTAAATCCAATAATGAACCTTAAGGATAAGGAATAAGTATAACTGATTCTGCTGGGGCTAAAAAAAGTAAAGTTTTGATAACAGCTGCTTTAATAGCTGCGATTTTAAACTTAATAGTTTGCTGACAGTTCTACTACAATCAAACTCAGTATTCATTTTTTAACCTTTTTAACAATTGTACGTTTTTAATAACTAATAAATGTTTGAATAAACAAATTGTCACATGAAAGTTTGTCTATTGCAATAATTTTTGTATAATAGACCAATAAACTAAATAACTGGGTCATTTCTGATTTTTTTTGCTCAGGAAATTCCAAGTGCGTCAACGTTTTTGAAGCTTTCATTTAAACAATATTCCCCGTAAAGTAAAACCCATGTCACGACCAATCACGTGAGACAGCTGCAAACAAAAAAGAGTTCTTATCTTACTTTCACGCACTTTCCCATGAATCTGACTGACGTGTCTAACGGTTTTATTTTTAGAACCAGACAACTAATAACTGTTGAAACTTTGATCAAATCATCAAACAAAACTGTATCGCGTCTGGAAAAACTTCAGCGTAATTTAATTCAAAAATGTTTTTTCCTACATATTAATGTAAGCAAGTATGACAAGGGAATTGAGCTAAAAAAAATCAAATTTGTTGTGTTATCACGAAAATAAAAATGAAAGTTAATTGGAAAATCCCACTATGTTTATTATTTATTTACTGCATGGAAGTAGAAGCTTGGAACGCTTGTAGGGAAGAATTGTGTTTTTATACAAACGGAAAAGTAAGCCAGGATTTAACAACAGCGCAAGATTTTTGTAGCAGCAATGGAATGAGATTGTTGGAATTATACAACAAAACTGTTTCTGATGCTTTCATTGAAGCTGTAAAACTTTCAAATTTCGATGAACTTTCTGTTCCTTTTAACCTCATCTGGCTCAATTTGGCCTCGGAGTACGGTGGATGGAGATGGGCTAACGGCGAAAAATACTATAGTTAGTTTTCTGTAAAAGAAAATTTTAATTTTAATTTAATTGTTTAATATTTTAAAATTTATTGATTCATTGAATTGTACAATTAATTTTAAATAACTATTTATTATTTAAAATAATAATAATTAAAATGATAGAGAGATTTAGAGTAGCGTTTATCCTAAAAAGCTTTAAGACTCTTTAATAGATTATTGCAAAAATAAGCAATAAATAATATTCATTCATTTTATTAAATAATTAATAACAGAAAAATTATAACATGTCTGCAGGTTTACCAAATTTTGTATTTCCATCAACTGACGGAGACTACGCAGTTATCAAATACGACACAACTAGTAAACAAGTTGTTGTTCGTACAACTCTATGTCACGAAAATATCTTCTACATTTGTTCTTCTAATGGTTAAACATTTTTAATTAAAAAAAATCAACATAAACATACATAAATATGTAATTTAATATGCTTAGTTATACAAATCAGGTTGTAGAGACTTTTCCTGCTTGTCCTTTAACACTCTGAACTCAACAAGCTGGTTCAAAGCGGCAAACGAATGTTCCAAACAAGGCAAATCATTGGCCAGCTTAGATTGGGTTACAGACATCTCAAAAGATTTAACGGAATTAGTTGAAAATCCGGGAGTTGAATATTGGATTGGATTGACAAAACGGCAGTTTATCTGGCAAGATTCGGGTAAAAAAGTTAAAAAATGTTAAATTAAAAACAATAGTTAAAACATAAAATATTAAAAGATTGAACAAATTTCTATTTAATTTCAGGTTTCTACTTACAGTTCAATTCATGGCTTCCATATTACCCAACAAACTTGAACTGTGCCTTAGCAGTTAGTTATGATGTTTCACAGTGGTTTTCAGCCAACTGTTCAAATGGCAATTATTCTGTGTTTTGCATGACTGGTAAAATATAATAAACTAATTTAATAATAATTTATTTAATTTTTTATTAGAACCTCATAAATAATAATTTATTTAATTAGATAATCTCTTTGGACAACCAGCACTTAACACAAGATCAATGATCACAATGGGTTTGTTAACATACAAGAATTTATACTCTAAAACAAGTTGAATTTTTTTTCATAATCAACGTTTTTGAGTTTAACAGTAGGGGGAAGAAGTAGTCATAGACACTTTTTTCAAAAACATTCTAAAACCTCATATTTATTTTTCAAACACCATTTATTTTATAAAATTTTCTATAATAATTATTTTTGAAAATTTTTGGAGAATCCAAGAGCTACCCCTAACTCCTTCCAAATTGGTTTAACTTTCTATATTTATCTTTCTAATAAACGTTTTTTGAAAAACGTTGGGAATCAATTTCTTTCCTGCCACCACTTATTTTTTCTAAAAAATTTTTAAATTCCCTTTATATTTATTTTTTCTAAAAATTGCTGTTTTCCCAAACAACGCTTCTGGATTTGTGTATTTTTTCCATTTCTAAAAGTTTCTAAAATTGTTTTCTTATTTATTTGTCCAACAAGATTTTTTTGAGGGGCACACTCTGCCTTTCATAAATGACGCGTTTTGGTTTATATATTGTTTTCATTACAAGTATTTTTTTAACTTTTTTATTTCTATTTAAAAAAAACATTTTTGAAAAAATTCTTGGGGGTCACCCATAGATTCGTGTATTGTTTTCAAGAAAACGTTTATTTACAAAATTTGCAATAAAAATATTAATAGAAAGTGGTCAAAAACTAGTAAATTATATTTCAATTTAATTTAAAATTGTTTTAGTTTGTAACGTTGCAATTACCAAAACGCTAATACAAAACTAGAATAACTAATTTTTTATAATTGATTCAAACCGAATCAATTATGAAACTTTATTGATACTTTTAATTAATTAAATTTTACGTTAATATTAATTTTACAATTAATTACTCTAAGTTTGTTTACTCAATATTTATTTATTTTCTTACTTTTTTTCAGTCAATGGCTCTTTTTTTCAATATACTACCATTACACTGGGAGTTGGTATTCCATTGGTGATCCTGTTTGTTATTGTTATCATCCTTGTTGTTTATTATGGTTTCACAAAGTTAAAAAGGTTTTTTACAGCATTTTGTTTTGAAATTGAAACTTCAAAAACAAATTTAAATGCAATATATATATATATATATATATATATATATATATATATATATATATATATATATATATATATATATATATATATATATATATATATATATATATATATATATATATGAATGAAATGAAATGAAATGAATGTATTTATATAGCGCCATATAAAGTCAGAGGCGCTTACGAAGGTTCCTTTGGAATAGGAAACTTCGAAGAACACGCTATTTTCATAGACATGAGAAGTTAACCCTAGATAACGCTGAGTTGACGTGAGCACATGTGAGTTAGTTTCTTGCTCAAGGAAATTACGTGCCCGGACCGGAAATCGAGCCCAGGTCCTGACTCTCAAAGCCGGTATTTATACCACTAGACCAACACGTCCCACATATGTATATATGTTTTTACTTAATATAAACGCACATCTTTTATTTTGAAAAATTATTTAGAAATAATTTTAATGTTATAATTTGAAAAATCATGTTTTCACTTTTTATAATAACAGTAAATCAAAAACAAAGAAATCGTCCGATCCTAATGAAGACTATTTTGAATTAACAACAACGAGATCTTCCTATGTGATATATGAAGGCTTATCAGGTCCTTCTGAAATTGATCCTGGATTACCAACAACGAGCCCGTCCAATGTTCCAGATGAAAACACACCAGAGCTTTATGATGATATCAATCATGAATCAACAACAAGAAGCACGTTTAATGTAACAGATGAAACCACAATAAATTTGTATGAAACCATCGATGCTCAAACGACCTCATCATCAGAACAGCCAGCTTATATGGACATGTCAAATGTTCAAAGAGAATCATAACTTTTAGTTTTTTTTAACTATTGCCATTTTTAATTTAAAAAAAAATGATTTGATATTATTAAAAAAAAAGAATTGGTATTGTGGTCATAAAAACCCTCTTTTTATTTAGAACAACATACATTGTTGTCGTTTCCATAAAACATGAACTTGAAAAGTAATTAATTTTAGTTTTAAATATTTTATATAATTCTCATTGTTATTGTATGCCGTGATAAAAAAAAATATTTTATTGTTTAAAACTTTTATAATAAAATCAATCATCTGGCTTAATCTGCGAAAACTATTATAGTTAGTTCTATAAAAAATTCATTTTTATTAAATAATAAAAATTAAAAAAAATAATTGTACAACTAATTATAATTAACCAAGTATTATTTAAAATAATTATTTTAATGTTGGAGAAACAATGCATACACACAGATATTCAAAAAATACTCTTAAATTGATCGATTCCAAGATACACACGCATCATGTTATTTCTAGTTGTTTCGTTGTTGCAAAGTCTATTCATAACACCGAAATGCACTAAAACTTTAAAATCATCATCAAAACCGCTATCATCAGTTTTTTTTCAGATTTGAAGTTTTCCAATTAAAATCAACAAGATTAGAAGATGGTGTCATAAAATATGTCGAAGGCAAATCTTATGTGCTTTTTTTACCGGGCACCGAAGACTTCATATGTACTTTCGTTGTTTGTGTTTTGTGATAATCAGTTATCTAACAGCAAGTGTGTTGATTAAAACGAAATAGTGTTAATATTTTTATGTACTGTTGAAGTATTAATATTAATTTTTAAAATCAAGCATAAAAAACACAAATTTGCTTCTAAATAAATTAGATTTTTAAGTATTCGGGTGCTTTTTAAATCGTTTGGGCGTGAAACATAAAAATTTGCTTTATTAGCCAGAACTCAATTTAGCTTAACAACACAAAAAGCCATAGATTTCAATAGTTATTTTCAAAGCTGTGCTTTATAGCTTGGTTTATTTTGTAGCTGGTAGAGGCTCTACCAGCCTCAAGTATGCAATTAGTGGTGGCCTGAAAACGAAACAAACCTTAATTGCGTTATTTAATAATGAATTTCCTCAAACTATTCTATTTTTCGATTTTTTATTTTTGGTTTGAATGTGCCGCATGGAATTCTTGCACAGAAAACGTCTGCTTTTATTTCAATGGAACTGTAAGTTCAAACATCACAGAGGCTCGGGAATTTTGCAAAAAAAATGGCAGCCATCTTTTAGAACTCTACAACGCATCTGTAGTTGAATTATTCGAAAGTTTCATGTCAACAGTAATTCCTTTTGTCAACGTAAACGCGTATCCCTACGTTTGGTTGAACTTGTTGACAGAAACCTTTGACTGGAAGTGGGTTAATGGAGAAAAATTTGATGGTTTGTTAAAAAAGTTTTCTTGCAACAATATTAAAATATATTCATCAAACCCTTAAACATTTTATTTGAAATGGGTCGTAAATAAAGAATTGAACATAACATTACATAAAATAATTTGTTTACAGGAATGAAAAACCTACCTTTCTACAATGCAAGCGAACAATACAATTATACTTATATTTACAAATATTATAATCAGTTTTCTATCCAAGCGAATGGTCCTATGAATGTTTGCTATTTCATGTGCTCCTCCAGTGGTATGTCATCAGTTAGATACTTATATAAAACATTAATTAATAATGACAATTGTGCCATCAAGATTGTAGAAGTCCATCTTGTGTTACCATCCACGGTGGTACGCCCGTAGATTGGTTCACTGCACGATACGAGTGTTTTAAAATGGGAAAAGATTTGGCAGTTTTGAACTGGGTGACAAACATTACAAATGATTTACCAGAGCTCCTTCGTTACAATATTGGTCCTTTTTGGATCGGACTTTATCGCCAGCAGTTTCAATGGAAAGAATCAAGTAAGTAAAAGTGATTATCGATCTAATAAGAGAAAATGTATACAATAATTCCTGTTTGGTATAATTCTAAGATTATTACTTCTATGTAGTATTAAATATTTTATTGCAACAGATATAATTCTTGGAAATAGTAAATGGCTGAATACGGCTACTTATGTTCTTGCTGGCGAGTGTACTGCAGTTTACCTTCCGACAAATCAGTGGCATATGGTCGATTGTTATACATATCAGAAGTGTGTTGTCTGCATGACTGGTAACAGCATTTTTTTTCTCATGCTCTTTTGATTTTTCACAAACTTAATTAATATTTTTATTTAAAAAGATCCCGTTGTTTTACCAAAACCGAAAGCACCAACAAACTCTCTCATATTACCATTGGCACTTGGTGTAGGACTCGGAAGCCTCTTTCTAATTATTGTTATTGCCATAATTGTTTGTTGCTGTTGTTGCAAGTATGTTTTTAGAGTTAAAAATTTGCCAACAAGTTAACTATGTTTTGAATTTTAAATTCTAGGGAAGATGATTCTTCACATTCAGATATAAGTTCTCCTCCGTCAAACGGAGCAACTGTCTCTGACAATCGGTAGGTTTAACAAAAACAAATAAATAAATTTATTAAAATTTTATAAGCTCATAGTAATTTGTAAATTGAAAAACCAGGGCAAAAAGAAAATCACCAAATATAAACAAGTTGAATGAAGACGCCAGCAAGGTCGTTGAACGTTCGCCTTCACCGTAAGTAAAACATTTTCAATTTTATTTTGTTTCGGATAAAAAAATTAAAAAACAAATCACGACATGAACAAATTAACATTTTAACGTAATGTGGGCTGTGAGTTAAAATGAGAAGAAATTTGGGGTTGCAGAATTTTTGACATTAGAAGAAGATTAGTTTCAAACGATTAAAAATTAGTTTTAAACATATTTAAAATCAATCAAATTAAAGTGAATTTTAATTAATTTATTTATAAATACTTTCAATAAAATTAACAGCTGAAGAAAATAGAAAAGAGAATTCAAAATCAAAGTTAATCAGAAGCCAAGGAAATTTGAAAAACTAATTATTTCATTTTTCTTCTTAGGTTTAATGATGTTTGTTATATTGGGTTTTGATAATAATAATTTTTAGTTTAGATAATACTAGTTAACATAAGATAATATTATCAAACTTTTCTATCGAGGTAATTTTTCAGATTTTTTAATGTTTCAAACTAAAAACCAATTTAACCGTTGTTGAAAAATATTTAATAGCATGTAATGCACAATTAAATGAATCATAAGTTTATTGTTAAATTAGGTAATTTAGTTAAAAGTATTGATTATTTATTTCTTGGTTTTGTTTCTCTTCAAAAAATTGTACGAAACAATTTCTGTATTTGCATTATTTAACTGACACTACTAACCAATTTAGTATCGTGTTTTCCAAAAGGTTGCAAAGTAAAGATTGTGCAATAAAACGGGTTGTTTCTAATCCAATTGTTAAATTCTCAATAAATGTAATATTTTATTGAATGAATACATGATGAAATTGTTATTTTGTTGTATTTCATTTTATCACATTTTGTAACAATTGACAATTTCATTTCTAATCGACAACCTAAAATAGCTTAATAACAATTGTTGGTAGTCTAAATAAACAAATTAAAAAACAGCATGGTGAATTGTACACCTAAATAAAAACTGTTATTTGTTCTTGTTATCATTAACCTATGATGTATAATTAAAGTTCTTCAAGCTAATTTATCAACGTTTATATTTATATTTATTATTTACCAGAAATATTTTGATATAACAACTAGATATACAGCATACTCTAGTAGACCTAAATCTGTGACTTCATAGTTACATAGAGATTTTCATAAATATGATAAGACTAATATGGCTGATTAAATTTGTTATGTCAATTAAATCACAATCATTATTCAATAAATAATAAAACATTACGCCACAATAAGTATTTTTAATTAGGTTGTGTCTTCAGTTGTTACATTGAAATGTACAGGATATTTGCAAACAGATAATTCTGACTATTATTGCACAAAACACACAATGATCTGAAAACCAAGTATAAAATTTGTTATAATCGTTCCCAGAAACAAACAAAAAAATATTTTATATGTTGTATGTTTTCAGTATGCAGTCAAGAAACTTTTGCTTTCTTACTGCATTATTATTTATATTTCGAACATTTAAAATATTTAAATAAAAATCTCTACTCATCCTCATAACGCTTTGCCAAACTTGTTCTTGAATTCGTTCACAATTTTTGCACACATTATATTACTGTATCAGTCAAACCAATCTACAATTTTACAGCTTTTGTTCATAAAAAAACTTTTAAACAATTTTTAGTGCAAATCACAAATTTCTAATTTACAATACAATACAATGTAACTGTCATTTAGCGACACGCCTTATCAAGACTAAAGTACTGTTCAAAGGCGGGAATATCAGCAGATATTGTATTCGTAGGCCCATTTTTAAACACCAGAGGCAGCCATTTATAGGCGTCTACCCACAACGGATGCTGATGCCAACGGGATTCGAACAGACGAGTTCAGGTCTACAGGCGAATGCCTTACCGCTATACCACCAGCACTGGCTGAACACGTTTCTTCCGGGTTTTTTTAAACTTCCTTTAACTGTTATTTAATGTCTTTCAATTAAATTTTCATTTAAAATTTATCAACTCAAATCCGACTGTTGCAACTAAAAAATAAACAACAAGCTATGATTGTTTTATTTCTTATTCAAAGTACATGACGCACTACGGTAACGGCGTGACGATTTTAAAGAATCACTTCGTTATTGCAGCATTCACAGACAACCCATGTAGCCTAACCTTCCTTATTCATAGCTAGTTTTGTTGAAAGTGGATAGTAACTAAAAGCTATCTGAATAACAGAAGAAAAATTGTTAGTTTAAAAAAAATGAAACAATTAAAAATTAATTTGATTTGGACTACGCTTATGTTTTTGTTGAGTATTCGTAATTCAGAATGTCTTTCAAAATCAACGTGCATTGACAATTTTTGTTTTTACACAAACGGTTATTCATTTTCAACGTTCTCACAAGCTCAGGAGCAATGTAGACAAAATGGATATAAATTATTAGAATTAACTGGAGAACGTGTAGGCAAAGCTTTTGAAGAAGTTTACAAGACGTGGTCTCTTGATGGTGAATTATCTGGTTATAACTTGTGGTTGAATTTAAAATCAAACACTTTTGATTGGACGTGGGTCAACGGAATAAAATACACAAGCAAGATTTACAATTAAATAAAAATTTATTTTTTATTAAAATATTAATAATAACGTAATATGTTTTTAATGAAATTGAAATACAATAAGATGTGTATAATTTTTCTAAATTTTATGTAAATTTACTACAAAATAAAACTTTAAAAAATTCAAATAAATTATTATACATTTTTAGAAATAAATGGTGATAATTTTTTCTACACTAATGAAAATTATGCTACAATTACGTATAACTCCAGTCGAAATACATTTATCCGAGAATCCACATACCACCGATATTTGCCTTTAATTTGTTCGTCTCCTAGTGAGTAGAAATAAGGACAGTTGAATCAAGCATTTGCTGATAAAATCTTTAATATTTTAAGCTTGTAAAAATGAAAAGTGTCTTTCGTATTACACATCAACTCCAATGACTTGGTTTGATGCAAGATACGAGTGTTACAAAAAAGGAGAAGATTTGGCAGTTTTGAATTGGGTGACGAACTTAAATACAGATTTACCTGGACTTAAATCATACCCGGGACAAGAATTTTGGTTGGGACTTACAAGACGAGATTTCGAATGGCAAGATTCGAGTTGGTTTTATTTATTTCCACATTATTTTTTCTCGAAATTAAAATAAACAATCAGCGTACCAATGTTTGTTTTGATAACATAGATAAAGCATTAAAGTATGCTAACTGGTCTTCGGGACAACCTGCAACCGATGGTGAATGTGCAATCATATCAACATATCTGTCAAACAAATGGGTCACCTCCGCATGTTCTCCTATGAATTTCATCATAGTCTGCATGAATGGTAGAAATGTATTTACTTTAATTATTACTTGAGTCGTTTAATAAAACTATTTCTTTTTTAGAGACAATTTTAGAATTAACGACGTTAACAACAACAGTAAAAATAACTGAAACATCATCATTTTCAAGTAAGATTTAATATCAGTAAAGGTTTAAGAAGTTAATTATTTTTAAAAAATGTAAATAACTAGTAAATAATATTAATTAACCCTAAATAAACATATATTTTTATTTTAAACAATGTTAAACCATAATACTTGTTGTTACTTTTTAATTAAATAAAAATGCCATAAAATTAGGCTTAGCAGATTCATCAGCAACTGCAAATGCAACTGAAAATGCAAGATCAACTACAACTACAGAAATAATACAAATTAAAAACATCAACGCTCCATCATCTGAAACCAATTCATCTAAATCTATTGCTATTGGACTTGGAGTTGGAATTCCATTGGCCGTTCTCTTTCTCATTGTTATCATCGTTGCAGTTTATTTTGGTCGCAAAAAATCAAAAAAGTATTTTGTGTTTTTTAATAATATCAAAAGATAGTTTGCATAAAACAAAATATTTTTTTAAAAACTAATCAAAATCATTAACTTTAAATTAAACATTTTTTTGAAAAATTGTTTGGACTTGTAACATAAATGTTTTTAAAATTACTTTGCGCATTATGCTTGTTTTTTTAATATTAATAAACTTATTTTAATTTTACTTAAAACAAATTGTTTATAAAAGTTTTATTTAACAATCAAAACTGTATCACTTTTGCAGAAATATATTAGAAAACTCATCCAATCAGGAAAATACTTATCCAAATTCCAGTTACAATGGAACCGGACAAACGGAAATCTACGAAGAACATGAAATCTCTAACAACACCTCCACAAGCAAAACTGAACCAATGTATTCATCAGTTAGAACGAATCCAATAAGAGCCGCTCGCGAAAGTGATACTAATGTAGAATATATAGGAAACTTGATAAGATCTTCTGAAGGCATGACTATCAACAACGAGGATGAATATGATAGTGATGCTGGGGGAGATAATATTCCGGATCTTCAGAATGCAAGGATACCCGATTACACGAGAGTTGATAAGGATTGAATGATAAACTTATTTTTGTAATGCAATTTTTTTTAAATTGGTAACATTTAAAGATATTTTTCAGGGGTGTTCTCTTAATTCTAATAAAAAAAATTATTAAAAATGTTTTAAATTTAATTGAGATTAAATACAATGGCTTGACTGTAAAGCCAAACAAAAACCATAAATATCAATAACTACTAAAAACTTCTAAACACAAGTAAAACCATTATAATCCATAAATTAATTTATAAATTTTGTGTAAAATAATGTTTTTGATTGTAGTTTTAATTGCAACTTTTTGGTCTTTTTTCAGCACGTTTTACTACTTCGGTCGTACACTGCTTGATTATGTCTCATCTCACAAAAATGATATCAAAGTATGAAAACCTTAAAAATTAGTATTCGAACTAATTTTTATTCAAACTTCACCTTAATATATTTATTGAAATGAAACCGTTGTCAACTTTTTTGCTTCAACAAGTAACTATGCTGATAACACCGAGCTTGTTGTCTGTACGTGTTGAAATAACACGTGTGCAAATAAAATGTACACTACTAGTAGCTATGAATAATTGAACTATTTTCAAAGCACAGTTGTCATAACGACGGAGATGTGTGACGTTTTATGATAAATCACTTTTGTATTTGTTGCATTTGAGGACAGCACAAGCAGCCTAACCTTTTTCATTCATAGCTGTTTTTGCTTCAAACTAGTCAATGGTTAAAGGCCATTTCAATAACAGAGATAAATGAATAGTTGGTTTTATTGAAATTCAAGCTAATTCATGATGAATTCGATGTACGCAACGTTCTTTTTAATGTTAAATATTTATTATTTAGAAAGTATTTCAAACTCTACGTGTATTGACAATTTGTGTTTTTACATGAACGGTTATTCGTCTTTAACGTTTTCACAAGCTCAGCAGGAATGCAGACAAAACGGTAGCAAATTATTAGAATTAACTGAAGAACGTGTAGGAAAAGCTTTTGAAGAAGTTTACAATATGTGGTCTTTTGATTATAAATTATCTGGATACAACTTTTGGTTGAATTTAAAGTCAAAGACGTTTGATTGGACGTGGGTCAATGGAATAAAATACACAAGTAAGACTGACAGGGAAATACATATTAAAAATTTATTTAAAATATTGATAAAAATACTAAATGTTTATTATTTTATTTGAAAAAAGAATCAGATCTGTAAATTATTTTTTAAATTTGTGCTTTTACACTACAAATTAACGTCTCTAGGTAGCAAATTTAATTATAATTTACTTAAAGAAATGAATGATATTGACTTTATCCATGCCAACGAATATTATGCCACCATCGCATATGACTCCAGCAATGGAAAAACGTTTCTCCGAGGATCTTCATTTGACCAATTTCTCCCTTTTATTTGCTCGTCTGATGGTAAGAAATAAAAACACTTGAGTTGTACGTTTGACTAAAAATCCGTCAATATTTCAAGATTGTGAAGATGAGAAATGTCTTTCTTTTACCACTTCAAGTTATATATCTTGGTTCGATGCAAGATACGAATGTTTCAAATTAGGGAAAGATTTGGCAGTTTTAAATTGGGTAACAAATTCAACTCAAAGTTTGTCTAAACTTCATTTACATCCTGGGCAAAAATTTTGGACGGGACTCACAAAACAGAATTTTAAATGGCAAGATTCAAGTTTGTCTTAAATATTTGCATTTCATTCTTATTAAAAACCTAATTTTTGTCTGAAAAAATAAATGAGTAATTTTTAATTAAATAATTCAGATGTCACGCTAAAGTATACAAACTGGGTTTTTGGACAACCTTCTAGTGATGGTGATTGTGCAATTATATCACCATATTGGTCAAACAAATGGATCACATCAAGGTGTTCTTCTGCAAATGACGTTATTTTTTGCATGAATGGTATGAATGTTTTCTAAATTTAATAAATATTGTTTGAATATTGAACTGTTTATTAAAAATATTTATTTTTCAGACAAAAAATTAGATTTGACAACATCAAAAGCAGAAATAAGGACACAAAATATGTTTTGTTCAGGTAGGGTTAAATCTTAGTAAAAATAAAATGTAGTTGGCATGCTATTTTTTAAATGCCAATTTTTTATTTATGTTATTGGTTCATAAATAAGTCATATGTTTAATCAAACGGTTTTAATTAAGAACTCAATTAATTTCTATAGTTAAAAAGGGTATCAATAAAAATTGACATAAAACTAAAAGTTTAAAACAATAAGTTTTAATAATTCAAACAAATATTGGGATGAAATCCAAACTACTTTTAAAATTTCTTTGATTATAATAACAATTTCGTTTCAGAAAATCCACCTACAACTACAAAAACACAACTAGTTGACAGTACTAACGTATCATCAACTGATACAAATTCAACTAATTCGCTGGCAATTGGACTAGGAGTTGGAATTCCATTGGCTTTCTTGCTTATTTCTGCTATCGTCGTGACTGTGTATTTTTGTCTCAAAAAACCAAATAGGTGTTTTACATTTTAATAATGCTATTTTATATTTTTATAATACTTTCTGTTAGATATAAACATCATTGATTTACTAATTATTAATTTGTATTAAAACATAGAAGCAATTTTTCAAACATAAAAATGTTTGATTTTATTAATTTGTCAAGTTTTCGATTAAACTGAGTTTTATTTTTTAGTTTTGTATATTTTACCCAGATTTTTTTTAATTCTGTTTACTGAAAAAAGTTTTCAACTTTTACAGAAAGATTTTGAATGATCCTTTAAATCAGGAAAATAATTTTGTAAACAACTACGACGAAATCGTACAACCAGTAATTTACGATGAACCAGAAAAGGTCGAACAAATATTGACAAGCCACATCGAACCAATGTATTCAACAGTTGGAATCAATCCAATAAAAACTGCTTTCGAAAATGGTGCTAATACAGAAAACACAGAAAGTTCATTAAAATATGCTGAAATAAATATCAACAATAACAACAACACTTATGAATCAGCAGATGTTGGTGAGGTTGTTGAAATGAAAATTACAGATATTCAGAATTCAACAATGCCGGAATATGCAACGATTGATAAAAAATCAAAAAAATAACAAATTTATTGTTACTTGCCCTTTGTCTTTTATGGTTGTTTTAAATTAAAAACAGATAACTGTAATTTAAAGCTTACCATGCATCATAATCGATCTGATTTGTGTTAATATATCATTAATTGGCTAAAAAATTAAAATAATTTAAAACTCAGCATGTATTGTTATCAATCTGATCTGTGTTAATATGAGCAATAATTGACTAAATAACTTTTTAAACTACTCAGCATTTTAAAACTATCAATTAAATGTAGATTTTTTACAAAGTGTTTTTTTTGCGATAAGGATATCATTATAAAGTTGTTCACATACAGATTTTACATCAAATATGGAAAAATGATTTAATTTTGAGTTGACCACACCATTTCTGTTTGGAATCTTATTTTCTTAGCATTACACAGTTCCAAATTCAGCGTTACAATTTTGTCAACAATGAATAACCGTATAAAACATACTAACATACTAAAATGAAGAGAAAATAATTAGCAACAAACAGAGGTATAACAACAGGTTGTACAACTTTTAAGTGCAATCAAGGAATCAAGAAATGTGTACGAAAACGTTGTGCTGTCTTCTATTTATGAATTTATCTAGGTAGATTCAATAGTTATTTAAATTATTTTTAATAAAATGTATTTTTTTGATAATTTAAGCATTTATTTTGACAAGAGAAGCTTTAAAATAATTAAATGAATTTTTTAATAGTTTTCATATGTTTGCTTGATGTTTATATTTATTTTGTTTCAAGTATATTACAGCAGTGTACAATTATTATTATAATCTTCTTATTCATTGCTGTTTTCTAATTATTAGTAATTGTTAACAATACATTCGAGTGAACTGTTCTAGGTTTTTCATTCACAGCTTGTCTCTCTGATAGAAGATTTCACAAGTTCAACATTTTTGGAGTTATAGACCTGAGATATTTCAATATAACGTTATAGAAACCACAAACATGATTCATAACATGTATTTTTATTAATAAAAAATTATTTATTTAAAATGAACATGTTGAAATAAATGTTAATTTTACTGTTGAATATTTCATATTTTTAATGTTCAGTTAAATATGCTTGTAGTGAAGATTGGTGTTTTTACACTAATGGATTTTCCAGTTTCCTCGTTGACAGAAGCTCAACTTCAATGTCGGCAAAATGGAAGCAAGTTGGTGGAACTATCCGATGAAAAAGTTAAAAAAGTGTTTGGATGGGTATTGAGGATGAAGATTTTGCTAATTTTTATTTGATTTGGTTAAATTTAAAATTTATTAACGTTGATTGGACATGGGTCAACGGAATAAAATACAGGGGTGAGCCTAAAATTTATTATAAGTTAAATTAATTTTTAATTGCAGGTATTTTAATTTTTTTCAAATACGTTCTTCTTAAATTACCGTTTTTATAAATGGAATTAAAAGTCTAGAAACTTACAATTTATTTGTTAATTTGTTTACTTGTAACATCGCGGTAAGACCAGTCAAATATCAGAGTTCTTCTTTGGTCTATTTTTCAAGACATAACCTTAACCCGGCCCAAAAATCGACAAATGAAGCAAGAAGAAACTTACCAAAATTACCGATTTATGCTGTTGCAAAAATTAAGTGTAATTAATGTGTAAGAGATATCTTGCCTAGATTTGATATTGGTAGATGTGTGACTTATCTATTACGTTGATTTCAAGTTGGCTAGCTGCTCGTTACTGATAACATTTTTTTATCAACCCACTCAAACTCATTAAAAGTTGAAACTCATAAATCCAGACTGACCCAAATCATAGGCAATTCTGTAGTATAACCATAAGTGTAGATAATTTAATGAGTTTTACAGGAACTGATCATTTTCAATTTTTTGAGGGTTTCGGAAGTTATTTCGTTATCAAATATGATTCCGAGAGTAACAAAACAGTTGTTCGGGAAATTTCAAATTTATTTAATTTGCCCTTCATCTGTTCGTCTAATGGTAAAAAATAGATATAGTTGATTTAAACGTTTGGTTATAAAATTTTCAATATTTTAAGGTTGCAAGATTAAACGTGAGTTTTTTACATTTCTCATTTTTAAAAATATAAGTTGGTATAATGGAATAATAGAATAATTCAAAAACAAATTTAGCAGTTTTAAATTAGGCGAACAATTGAACAATAGCTTCACCCGAACTTCAATTGCATCCGGAACAAGAAGTTTGGTTTGGGCAAAATTTGACATAAAGCTTACTTACTTCTTAAAAAAATTATATATGCAGCTGATAAACTGGTAGAAAATCCATTCATGAGCTTGTATTCATGTAACAAAGCGTTGCTTAAATTCCGTATTAAACAGGTGCACTAAGTTAAATCGCATTAGATTGTTGTCCAACTTTAATTTTGAAAATGTTTGTTAAATATACATTTTTACTGATTTTCTGTTTTGTGTTGAAATGTTCTTCATGGAACGAATGTTTGAATGGAGTTTGTTTTTATTCCGAGGAAACTAATGCTTCGAGTTTAGTAGAAGCTCAAGATCTGTGCCGTAGAAATGGAAGCAAGTTGTTGGAACTGATAGACGAAGAAACTCAAAATACCTTTGAAAGTGTTGTAAACAAATGGATCGATTCTTCACGAGCACAAGGAATGATGATTGCTTACGTCTGGTTGAATTTGAAAGCGGAGAAGTTTAACTGGACTTGGGTGACAGGAAAGATATATGATAGTTTGTATATCAACAGTGTATTTTTTTACTTTTTGATATTCTGAAATAACGTTTTCTATATAAATTTTAATTACGATGCTATAATAATTCATAATTTAGGTTTTGAGTAACAAACAATCCATTAATTTGTATCTAGATTTATTATTTTTTTTTTTAAAAAGATGTTTTATCTTATTTTTACAAAGGTCCAATACCCGTACAAGGCAGTATCTACTATTACTATGGATTATTAAAATACACGTCTGCCAGCAAAACAATCTTGGTTCATTCGCTCTCTCCGGAAAATCCGGCTTTATTTATTTGCGCCAATGAAAGTTTGTTGAGTTAAATAAACTTGTTATAGATATATATCACTGAATATCTATTTAGTATCAAACGTATTTTTTTAATTTCAGTTTTATCTTTATACTATGATCCGAGAAAATTTAAATTTTTGTCAGTCTTTTTATTATCAGCAGCCAAATAAATAACCAATTAGCAGATACTAAATTATAATGCTATAGATTTGATAAGCTAATTTATTATATGTTGATGTTGTATTTAATTAATTTTGGCTACTTGAGCCCATAATCAAATTTATAACTGTCCGTTGAAGTAATTTTAAAAGTGATTGATTGTATCCTAAAACTACAATGCTGAAAATAGTAATTTGAAACTTCTTGTTATTTTAACTGCGTTTGTAACATATAACTTATTTGTTTAAACAAACTTTTTAAAACAAATATATATTTTTTCAAAACTACTTCATTGAAGATTGTAAAAATGCATCCTGTCTTACCTTAATTACCGATTCGATGCAAAACTGGTTCAAAGCAAGATACGAATGTACGAAAATGGGTAAAGATCTGGCCGTCTTGGATTGGGTTGGAAACTACATCGAGGATATTCCTCAATTGATCCAGAACGCTGACACAGATTTTTGGATTGGTCTTTATAGACAAGAACATCGATGGCAAGATTTAAGTATGTTTTGATTATTATATCATTATTTAAGTTTTTTATATAAGGGATATAAATGCTACTATGCGTCTCTACCTAAATCTTTCAAAAACGGAGCTTATATTGTTTCACCGTAGAATCCACAATACCTGTTTTCTGGAAAACTACAGTTTACTTTTTAGTGCTGAGGCTGAATATATTCTTAGCCTTGAAAGTTTTTTTAATAATTTACTTTGTATATCCTCAGTATCGTCCATGTTTTTCCACATTTGCCGTATTTGACCGATAAAATCATTTCTGGATCATTCCTGCTCCAAGATTCTTATCCATGTTTTTGTCATCTCAAGACTAGATTAATGAAATTATGACTGGCTTCCCCACTTCAACTCTACATCCCGCTATCTGTCGCCCGCCTGGTGATTGGTGCATCAACCCGTGATCATATTTTTTTGTTAGGTTACACTGGCTTCCTATTTTCCTCAGTGTATTTTAAAAACTACTAATGTTTATTCATAATATTTATCATAACAACTCCCCAACTTACCTACTTGATTTCATCAATCTCTGTTCGGACTGCCCGGGAAATTGCAGTCTCCATTCATCATTTGTTCATGACTTAATTGTTCCATGCGTTTGCCATAATAATTTAAGAAGAGCTTTTTCTGTTGCAGCTTCGATCGCCTCCAACAGTTTTCCATCTTTCATTAGAGAATCAGAAACAACCGATTTTAAAACTCTAAAAACTCATTTATTGTCGTAAACTTTAACCTTATATTATTTCTTTATGTTATTACATTTGGTGCAAAACTCGTTTTGTTTTTAGTAAATTAATAAATAAATAAATTAGTAAATAAAATTATAAATAAAAATTTATAATTGGACTAATTTTGAAAAAATTGTTATCACTAAATATAGTTGTATTTATTAGTTAAAAAAAAGTTATTTTCTTGACTCTCAGAAACTCCTATGAAGTACATCAACTGGGCATACCCTCCTTCAATAACTTTAACTTCTGAATGCGCTAGAGCAATAGTAGGAGTTTACCGATGGGTGGTTTCCGAGTGTACTTACAAAAATTCATATACTATTTGCATGAAAGGTATTTGAAAACAATTTTGTGGTAACATTTTTAACAGTTTTTAACTCGTTTTTATATTTTAAAAGCTGATTCAATTTCAACTGTAGCGAGTGTTTCAACGCCCTACGTTTTGTCATTATTTACACCAGGTATAATTTTTTTTATTCAAAAACAAATCAAAAATTTTTTAAACTGGCAAAACTATTAATAACATAATTGTTTTCAGAATAAAGTTTGAGCACTTTTGGAATTAACAGTTCAAGCTTTAACGTAGCGTTAATCGTTAGACTTATAAGCCACAATTCACTTTATCCAACTTTTACTTAGTCGTGGGACCATTTAGACATAAAACCAGAAACAGCCATTTATGGGCACCTACCAACACCCCATGCAGACGCTGGTAACGCCGGCGGGATTCGAACCGCAGACTTTCAGGTTCACAGGCAAATGCCTTAACGCTATACCACCATTGAGTAATTATTTTACAATGCTGTTTTTTTTTTTATTTTACTTGCTTATAATTAATTTGTAGTTTATCATAAAAATTGTTTTTTAATAAACATTTTTATTATTTAATTTGAGAAAAAGTACATGACTTATTCTCTAATGTAATTATATCAGAACTATTTTTTAATTTTAATTTTAGTAAAAATTTTATCAAATTAGTTTCAGGAAATTTATCTACAAGTACAGCAACAACAACTACACCATCAACGACAACAACAGGTAATTTGTTTTTATTTGATTATTATGTAGTTGGCTTAAGGCGAGTCTCTTCATAGCCGCAAACACAAACAACAACAACATTGGAAACCACGTTGACTTTTTCATCTTGTCCTCCTATCAAGTTTCTAGCACTCTTATATATCAGTAAGTCACGTGACCCACGATGACGTTTGAAAAAACCAATCAATTCAAAATACAGCATACCACGTGATTGCACCATGATAATATATTCATCCTGACAAAGAGCGCTGGCCAGAACCAAGACACAGCCAAATATTAATTACAATTCAAATCATCCAATAATATTCAAATAAAGTACCAAGTGGTCAAACAATCATCCTTACATCAGCATATTCAAATATAGTTCGTCCGCCCACATACTAGATATCGCGTTAAAAACAGAATATGTTGGCATGCACGTTACGTCACAAGACGTGGAGATGACATACGTCATCATCATATGCAACACTATTATCTGGTGTGTCTATAAATGATACAAGTACAATTCTAAACACTGGTAATTGAGATTTTAATTAATACGCGGTTGGAGCCGCAGCGGATGTCGATCTTGGTGGTAGTAGTAATTATTCAAACGAGAACATTGAAGACTGAAGTGCAATGTTTAAATTTTATTTCGAATTTGTGAAATTAATCTTGTTTTGCAATTGTTTTTAAAGTTTTATATTTTAAAGGTTTGTCTTGGCTTGAAAAAGTAATAATTGGAAGTTCTGTTGCTGGAGGAAGTTTTGTTTTGGCAGCAATTATTGCCAGTTTAGTTATGCTTTTTAAAAAGTTCAGGTCAGCAAAGAATTATTATTTTTTAGTCATTTTAAGGTTTTTAAACAAAAGAAAAATTTTTTGTTTATTAAAATGTTTTTTTCACAATTTAATTTTTTAAATATGTTTACTCATTTTTTGCTGCTTTTTAAAATCACTTTTGAAATTTTTGAATTAGGTTTCACTTGATTAAAACACCTGATAGGAAAAACATTTAACGTTAAAAACTTAGATGTTTCTTAAATTAAATACTTAATAGTTTAGTATACTAAAATATTTAAAAAATTAAAATTGTAAATTTGAATGCTGAATTGAAAAACAAAATTTTTGTTTAGAAACACCAAGAAAGATGAGTATAAAGAAACTTATGTAATCCCTGAAAGAAATTATCAAGAACGATCTTTGTACGATGAAATAAACAAAGAAGAAACTTCGATTGAACATAATCAAAATGCAAATGATTCTTTTCATCAAGCTGGAAAAATAGATAATACTCTAATAACTAATGAACAAGGTAAAGAAACATATACTACTCTGATAACCTATGAACAAGTTGAAAAAATAGATAATACTCTAATAACTAATGAACAAGGTAAGGGAACATATACCTCTCTGATAACCTATGAACAAACTGGAGAAATAGATAATACTCTAATAACTAATGAACAAAGTAAAGGAACGTATAATACTCTGATAACGTATGAACAAGTTGGAGAAACATATGCTAAACTATTAACTGATGAACAAACTGGAAGAACATATACTACTCAGATAACTGATAAACAGGCTGTTGAAACAAATGTTAGTCCAATAACTTATGAACAAGCTGAACCAAAATATGTCAATCCGCTAACTTATGAACAAGCTGAACCAAAATATGTCAATCCGCTAACTTATGAACAAGCTGAACCAAAATATGTCAATCCGCTAACTGATGAACAGATTAGAAATAATAAAATCGAAGCTTCAATAGATGAAAATAGCGTTTATGGTAATAAAAAAACTGCTGAATTTGTCCTAAAACGACATTGAAGATTAAAAACGAAAAGATGTCACACGCCAATCTACCAAATGATAAGTTAAGAGCAAAATTGTTTTGTAAATTCATAACATTTTCTGAAATATTTTGCTAATTAAATTATTATATTATTTAATTTTAATTTTTTATAAAAACGCATTCAAAAAATAAGAAATAGCTCTAGTTACTTTTTTTGCATAAGGATGAAACAGAAAAAAACACTACTATCATTAATTATGAGCTCTACGAACATCAACAACAGCAACAACTGAATTAACCCAGGTTCGGGTTTACACGATCCTGCTCTCCCAAGTAATAATGAACAACCAAACAAAAAAACTAAAAAACTATGTCTTTTATGAATCGATGACATATTCTCAAAACAGTTTTTAGCAAGTTTGGGCAGAATCTTTTTCAGTGGATTAAATAGCCTAGATGGAGATAAGTCCTGCAAAGAAAATAAAATAGTTGTTTTTGCTGTTCACAGATGATAGGTTTCATTGTGCTGAATGATTTCAAATTATTTTAATTTTAAAGGATTGTTATCAATTTGTATCAACCATTTTTTGTAAGTAGTATAAAATTCTTGCAAATGTTTTACAAAATGTTCAGTCTAACAGAAGAAACTAAAAAAATTAAAAATAAACTTATTATGTGTTTCTGACATACTGTCGAACAAAAAAAATTTAAATTTGTTCCTCAACAAAAATAATTGTATTTCACTGAGTTGATTTATGAATTTTTTAAGTTGTTAGGCTTTTTCAGTGTTTTCTGCCACAACGGCAGGGTTGGCAAAAAAAATGTTTCTCAACAACCTTGCAATTTGTTTTTATTTCATCATTTAATGCGTCGAACATCTTTCTTAAAAATTGCAAAACGTTTGCTTATGTTATTTACTTGAAATAAACGTCATTTAAAATCACGATTAACAAAATGGAAAAATATGTGGCGATGCAAACAAAAAATAAGCAAAACAAAATTCCGGTTTTGTGCAGTTTTTATACCGTGAAAAGCTGTTGTAAGATGCTTTTTCCTTTATAGAAATCATCGTGTCCTCCGCTTTTGCAGTGACATCAGCTAAATTTAATAATTTATCTCTGCAACCAAACTGACAGAAATTAATCTAGTGTTTGCTTTAAAAAATGTTTAGCTTTCTTTGAGAGACATTCATCTGCTTATTTCTTACATTTTGGTTCAGTCCTATTTTTCATTGAGTTGGAGCAAGCAATTGGCACAGTTTTCTGATTCATTTTCTTCATTTGATGTTGAGCGCAATTGGTCTTAATGAGTCATCATTTGTCAATGGTAGTACCGAGTCGTTCTCTGAATTTAATTTGTCATTGTTTTTAGCACTATGCAATTTTGAATCAAATACTCCTTTAATTTCAACAATTGTCAGTGCTGTCGCCATATCATTTATTGAATTTATGCCGTCAAATGATGTAATGGGAATACTAATGGATGTAAAGACACATGCACCTTGTGAGCCAAAAATATTCGATTTTCCTATATCTAAATATAAATAGTTAATAGGATCAAAGTTTGATCCACGACATAAAGTTCTTTTGTATAACAACATATCGAATCATTATAAAATGCACACATAATAAAATAAAAATAAACAAATATCACGAAAATACGTAAGATGAATCTTCTTCATCTTACAGTGTATATGTATGTATATTTAAAGATTGAAGGTTTCTATTATTACATAAAAAATTTTGATTTCATTTTAACAATTTCAACTTTTTTAAAAATTTTCTTCTACTGATGCATTTTTAAAATTATAAACGTTTTATTTTTATTATCATTAGAATAATGAAAAATCGCTTAATTACTATAATTTAAATTTGAAGCTTATTTTAAATAATACAATTACATCCGGCGACTGTAAATAAATGTTTTATGATCTGTAAAAGTGACTCAGCTTATCGCGCCAGGATGTGATTTGTAAAATCTTGAAGGCTTGCATAAACCAGGTAGTTGACTACATCGGGTATTCATAAATGACATTTTTAAATAAAAAAATAAAAGTACTAAAATATGTCGTCAATACTTGCTTATAAGTTGACAAGTTAGAAAATAATTATTTTTAGACAGTAGGGTCGGGTCGACTTTCTAACAACTCCGCCTCGCTAATTGCGAGCCAGTCCCAAGTCTGGATAAAGGAGGAAGGACAGTTGAAAAGATTAAATATGATATACGACAGGTATTACTTAAGTGCTTCCTACATACAGCCATTTCAGTCTTAAAACACCGGATGTAAAGGACTATAAACTATTATTAAAAAAAATACTTTCTAAAAAATCAAAAAATATACTAAATTTTATTGCTGAAATGTTGTTACATTTTTGTCGTTGAAACATATTTCAAGTTATTTTCAAAAATACTGCATCAGCAATGCTGACGACTTACTAAACATGATTCAAACTGGTACACTCTGCACACACAAAATTCAACAGTGGCACTTCTTAAACTTCTTACAACGAAATCCTACCAAGTCTGAAGTAATTGTCTCTGACACACCTCAGCAACTCAATAGCTTAAAAAAATGACTTCTACAGACATTGCAGGCGCCACTCTTCCTATATCTTGACATGTTAAATTGCTAAGCGTCAATGTCAACAATCATCTACACTTCGACCGCCACATACCTTCAACTATAAAGGCCTGTAACTTTCACATTCAGGCCCTAAAACACCCACACCTTCTACTCTCTACTAAAACTGCTAGCACTTTTGCATGCAGACTAGTCATATTTAGACTCGACTACTGCAACACTCTTCTGTGTAGAATAAGTCTTGTTTTTGTAAACTTCAGCGCGTCCAGAATTAACTTGCCAAAGTCACAACCGAATTTTAGAACATTTTCCGACACGTTACAACTCTGAAACTTTTAATATTGCTTTAAACTTGATGACAATGCAATATTCGACCACATTAATCATGATTTGAAAAGTTTCTTGAGTATTTTAGCAAATTAAAATTAAATTTGGCCATTAGTTCCGAAAGTCGTCACGCAATTAAAAAGCGTTGCTGCAATTGCAAATAAACATTGTAAAAACAGAGTTTCTTTAAGATTTACTTGTTCATCAACAGTCACTTGCTCCTCTTCTCATTTCCGCAAACCGCATTAATTCTTTATGGAATGCAGAATTATCTTCAAGATTGCTCCGTTAACCTACAAAACTTTCGGCACTAGCAACCCACCTTACTTGAACAAACTCATCGCCACTAGGACCAACAATTAGTAATTCCGTTCTTCTAACTCTGGCCCATTTTTTCAACCGGCTAGACGCTCAAAACCTAACAATAAATCACTTAGCTACTGCTCCCCTGCTATCTGGAACTCACTTCAACAATCAATAAAATATTCACCATGTCTAACATCTTTCAAAAAGCTCCTGAAATCACATCTCTTTTCTAAGGCATTTGGACGCGATCCCGCGCGCCTCTGAAACTCAGCTAATGGCGCTTTATAAATTGATTTAATATTATTATCTTAATCCACAATTTCTGTAAAAAACAACATTTTTTGAGTTTAATGAAACCACAAAAAATTCCAAATTTGGCTTATACGCAAACGGGCTTAAACGCGAGTAGAAATGGTAATTTTTAAAATAGAAAAAACAGCTTTAATGGCAGTTATATTATGTTATGCTAGGATGCAAACAAATTATACAAAAATTATTTTTAATATGCTTCCTTGAAGATAAGTTTAGGTAAATCCGTCTCAAACATTTTTGAAAAAGACGTTATTTCGAACCCATCATGACACTACATGAGACACAATAGTTTAGTAATGAAAACCACTGGCACCCCAGTTAGTGACTTATAAAAAAACAATGGGTAACATCGTCTCAATAATGATGGGAGAGGAAGTAATGTGTTGAATTTAACATTACGACGTAAATTACAATTATTTAGTGATACTAACAGAATCACACACAAAAAACATACAAAAAACTATGGCTAACGTGATTAACCATTAGCCAGAATTTTTTCTAACGTAAAATTTAACATGCCAAAAGCTTTTTAGATAGCTTACCATTAAATAAAAAGTTCATTCAAAAATAGTATTTATTTAGCGACGCGTCCTACGGATTGCACATTAGACAAGTACATTAATTTGAAGAACATTAAATTGTTTATGAATAAAACATCAAAAATGTCTATTAGATATACGTTGTTTTTCGTTTTCTATTTGATTATGAAATGTTTTTCTTGGAACGAATGTATGAATGGCATTTGTTTCAATTCCGACGGAACTAGAACTACAAGTTTAGTAGAAGCTCAAGATTTGTGCCGCAAAAATGGAAAGAAGTTGCTTGAGCTAAAGACTCAACAAACTCAAAATATCTTTAAGAGTGTGGCAGAGAAATGGATCACTTCCTCACAATCTACAGAATCTCACGTTTGGCTGAACTTGAAGGCAGAGATGTTTGACTGGACATGGGTGACAGGGGAAAAATATAACAGTATAAAAAAAAATTCATATTACTTTTAATATTTTTACTTTTGGACTGTTTCATCAGTTTTTATAGAAACAAATAATATTTTACAATTTAAATTTTTGATTCAAACATTCTGAGTAATGTATATATTTATTTAAAATGTTTTATAAAAAATAATTTATTTTATTTCTGCAAGGCAGTACAGGCTACTACCATGGATTGGTCAGATATATGTCGGATGGCAAAAGAATTGTGGTTTCTTCGACACCTCCAGAAAATGTAGCTTCATTTATTTGTGCCACCGAAAGTATGCTGCTTTGCTAAATTAATATTTTATAGAAATTACAGAATAATTATATATTATTAATTTTTATTTTCATTTTGATGTTTATATTTTGAGTCTAAGGAATTAATTATTTGTCCATTTTTAGCAACCGTAATATAATATTGTACAAATTAGTAAATACTAAACAAAATATGTTATAGATTTGATTAATTAATTATTTATTTATTTATTTGCCGTTGTTGTAGTTGAATATTTTTGGCTATTTTAGCTCAGCATAAACATAATAATTAACCATTGAAGTAATCATAAAAATACTTTTGGTTATTTAAAACTACTATGCTAAAAATATGAATTTAAAATTATTTTTCATTTTAATTTCTGCTGTAACACTTAACGTTTATACCAAAAAAAAATTTTTTTTAATGCATATTTAATAGAATAAACACATTATTTTATAAAACATTTGTATTGAAGATTGCAAAAGCGCCTCCTGTCTCACGTTCATCACAAACTTAAAAACAAACTGGTTTCAAGCAAGGTACGAATGTACGAAAATAGGCAAAGATCTGGCAGTATTGGACTGGATTGCTAACTTTACTGAAGATATTCCGCAATTAGTTCAGAATGCTGACACATATTTTTGGATTGGTCTTTATAGGCAGGAATATCGTTGGCAGGATTCAAGTTTGTTTTAATTATTAGCACTTTATTTTTGAGTAAACATTTTTTGAAAGTTGTTATTCCCCAGATATAGTGGTACTTATTAGTTAAAATTTACTTTTTTACCTTCAGAAACCCCAATGAAGTATATCAATTGGGTAGACGTTCCTCGAGTGATTTTTGAATGTGCTAGAGCAGCAGTAGGAGACTACAGATGGGTGGTATCCGAGTGTACCGGGCCTAGTTCCTTGGTCATTTGCATGAAAGGTATTATAAATAGTTGTGTGATATTATTTTAAAAAAAAAATAAACTTATTTACATATTTGAAAATTAGATTCTTTCTCAACTGCTCCAACTGTTTCTATATCTAACAAATTATATCATTATAATCATTATAATTATTTACATCCAGTGAAAATTTATAGTTTCCAAAAATAAAAAAAGTTTTTTAAATTAACAAAATTATGCATGACAAATTTTTTTTTTATTGGTCTGGGCACAAACAAAGTTTTAACAGTTTAAACTGTACAGAGTAAATAAACTTACCACAACTACTAATAAATGCCAGGATATTATTAGGCTATATTGTCATTTTCAGAACTAGTAAACATCATGTTTTCACACACTTTCACTTAACTTGACTACTCTGTCTGTCTGTCTGTCTATCTGTCTGTCGTCAAATTTTGCAATCGATTTTAAACTAGTTTCCCGATGAGCTAGAAACTTCAAAATTTAAACACACCTTCGAATTGATTAACAATACATTGAATTAAATTTTCGGATCGATTGGACAAAATATAAGTAAATAATTATTTGTGATATTTTCGTCGAACTATTTATTGTCTATGCTAATATGTTTGCTGTTTATGTAGTAAAAATATAAAAGTGTTTTTTAAAAACTTTGTTTTTTCTTCACTTGTTAATAAATAAACGTTTTATTGAACTTAGATTATTTCTTCGAGAGAGCTTCAATGGACTTCACAACACCTGCACAGAACGAGACAGGTTGATGACTTTATATCTTTAAACATGTTTTAAAGTTTGCAGTAAAAGTTAACTGATTAAAAAAGATTTTTATTTTGCCATTCACTGCATTGCGCAAATAAATAATAATCGAATATCGAATAAACCATTTTATTTTTTCAAGTTTTTTTTAATAAAATCTCAGATATAACTTTGCTTACTTTAGTAATTTGAGCAGTTATGCACAATTTCCAATAATAAGAAATTATTGATAAGTAGTAATGATTCGTTGACAAATAATAATAAATCATTGACAATTTTTTACCATAGAAACAGACAAACCGTTATCTACTGGAACCAAAATTGGAATAGGGATTGGACTGGGTGTTGGTCTAATTGTGCTAATAGTTATTATAATAGTCATCGCTCGCAAATGCAAATGCAAGTTTGACGGTGATGATTGTGAGAATGTTGGCTCTTTTTTTAGTGGTTTGTTTTCCGGTGACAATGAAGAGTGAAAAAAGAAAAACTATTAATTAAAAGATTTTACGTAAAAACAGTGGGTTCTGGGTATTTTAACGTTTTAAACTTGTTGACAATATAAATATATTCTGAATTTGGAATTTTAGAAGTATTTTTTTGAAAACGTTGTTTTTACTGTAAACGTCTTTTTGTATTGGTTTTACTGCTGAATATATACTTTTAATAAAGTCTGTGTTTCTACTAAAGCGTGGTCTTAGTTGTTTTTGTTTGTTTGTTTGTTAGAAACTCAATTTCAATGTAAGCAGAAACCAGAATAATGAAATTATTAAAACTTAACTTGTTGAGAAGATAACAAGATGGCGTTGATTGAAATGTTAAATTGTAACATTCAACATTTCAACCATCACCAAACGAATCAAATAAAAATATTATATTCATAATACCGATGTGAAAACAAATTCAAAATGAAAATAAATTAATTTGTTTAAAGTTGCTTATAAAACATAAAAAATTTAATTATTTTTTTAATAAAACACAATAATTTATAAAGTAGTAAAATTAACTTTTATAATTGAAAAAAAGTGTGTAGGAAATCTTGAACTCAATAAAAAATGACAGTTTATTGTAAAATTATGGAAACAAGTTCATAATAATTCTACATCACATTGTAAATATAATATAAGAACAAGTTTCATAAATAACTACTTTAATTAAATAAACTTTGAATTTAAATCAATTATAAAAATATTTCACACAAATATTACAGAGCTTCCTCAAATAAAAGAGTTTCACGGATAGCGTTAAATAATTTGTAATGAGGAAGGTGCTTTAGAGGCAAGCATGACATTATTTCAAGGACAATGACAATTTAGTAAGAAAATCAAAATCACACCAAAAATATAGAAATTATTACAAATATGTGAATAAGTATGAAAAAACTTGAAATATATTCCTAAGTAGAAACTAATAAATTTCAAGATGACAAAGACAGATTAAATAGTTCTACTTTTGGAATGATAGCAAAATGCTGAGCACTGTTAAAAAAAATTTTCGTTTATTATTAGATATAAAAATTACATGACCTAAAAATGAGTTGGAATAATATGTAATATGTTTAACTAAATTTCTTATAAAACGCTATTTAAGCATTAAACTCGATGTAGAGGTTACTGCGCAGAATATTATATTTACAGCTGATAATTCCGTAGAAAATTCATTCATAAGTTGTATTTAAAGAGTATGTACGGTATGTATGTATGTGTGCTTGTATGTATGTAGGTATGTATACATGTATGTATGTATGTATGTATGTATTTATGTCTGTATGTATGTATGTATGTATGTATGTATGTATGTATGTATGTATGTATATATGTATGTATGTATGTATGTATGTATGTATGTATGTATGTATGTATGTATGTATGTATGTATGTATGTATGTATGTATGTATGTATGTATGTATGTATGTATGTATTTTTAGATTTGTAGTTTGTTTAGTTGATTTCTTCTATTGATGGTGCGAGCCTACTTTTTTTACAAGAATTAAAAAAAATTCATTATAATTAGATTAAATCGAAGATTGAATTAAAATCATTTATATAAAATTAAAACTGAAAATTTTATTTAATTATATTTAAAAATACAAATGGATCCGGTTGTGAAAAAATGTTTACTGACCTATATACGTGACCAACTTCAACGCCCAAATATGATTTGTTAAACTTCAAGTCAGCAACTAGACACACGCCTTACATCAGGTAGTTGAGAACATCGGGTATTTAAAACCTACATTTCTGAATACTTACCTTTCCACGTAAACATTCACTAATAGGAAATCACAATTTATTGCCTTCAAAAGTTAAGCGCAATACAATTCTAATAATCGAAAGTATTTGTAATTAAAAGGATTTAATAAATTGTGATTTTAATCAATCAGAATTAAATATATAAAAATCACATTTGAAAATAACAAATATAAAATTTGTTTAAACAAATTTATAATAATTATTAAGTTTGCTAAATTTGTTCTTAACAATTAACAAAAAATAAAAATCTTATTTATTAGAGATACTTTATAATAAATTTCCATAAATATCAGTTAAGGAATAACCGATTCAATAATCACTGAGAAGGAATCTGTTTCCATTTCAGAATTCAATTATTTAGTAATTAATAATATTAAAGAATTACAAATCATATTAAAGAATTACAACAATCGAACAATATTATAAAAGACTTGATTAACTATTAATTATGGTTTATTGACGTAAAATTAACTTTGCAAGAATTTATTTTAACAGCTAACAATTAGATAGAATGTTCATTCAAAAATTTCTTATTTAAACCATCGACTTTCGCGAAGATTCCATGCTATACTGAAACAGGTGCACTAATTTAATTTTTATCAAGTCGGTATTAAAGTTTTACTTTTAAAATGTTCAATAGGTATACATTAGTTTTGGTTTTCTGTTTTGTGTTGAAATGTTCTTCATGGAGCGAATGTATGAATGGAGTTTGTTTTTATTCCGACGGAATTAATGCTACAAGTTTAGCAGAAGCTCAAAATCTGTGCCGTAGAGATGGAAGCAAGTTGCTGGAACTGATAGATGAAGAAACTCAAAACTCTTTCGTCGGTGTTGCAGACAAATATATCGATTCTTCACATTCATCTGGAATGTGGACTTCTTATGTCTGGCTGAATTTGAAAGTAGAGAGGTTTGACTGGACTTGGGTGACGGGAAAGAAATATGATAGTATGTATTTCAATAAAATTTTAAAATTCTATAATTCTATAATTCTCTATAAAAATTGTTTTATTTTTGCAAAGGTCCAATACCCGTACAAGGCAATATCTACTACAACCATGGATTGATAAGATATATGTCGGATAGCAACAAAGTTTTGGTGTATTCAACACCCCCAGAGAATACAGCTGCGTTTATTTGCGCTCATGAGAGTATGTTGCCTGGTTGTTTGAACATGATATAAAAATTTTACAAAATACTAAGAGCCTATGAAAGTAAACAACTCATTTATTCCTGATTGCCAGTAATATAATATTTGACTATTTAGTGAATACTAAAGAAATATGCTATAGGTTTTAGGAAGTAAACTGTCATCTGCCTTTGTAGTTTCTATACATTTTGGGCTACTTGAATTTTGCATAAAATTAATAACTAGTTGTTGAAATAATAGCAAAGGTGCTTTGTGAAATTTTAAAAATGATCAAAAACATTGTGTTGGATTCCAACTGCCCTAGTAGATAACACATCACATTTTTTACACATACCAAAATTTTTAATTAAATATCTATGTTTTAATGTTTGTTAATTTGTTTAAACTTATTCATTGAAGATTGTAAATACGCCTCCTGTCTTACCTTCATCACGAATATAAAAACAAACTGGTTTGAAGCAAGATACGAATGTACAAAAATGGGCAAAGATCTGGCAGTCTTAGATTGGGTTAAAAACTACGCTGAGAATATTCCTCAACTGCTTCAGAATGCTAATACAGATTTCTGGATTGGTCTTTCTAAGCAGGAATATCGATGGCAGGATTCAAGTTTGTTTTGATTACTAGCACTTCATTCATGAGTAAGAATATTTTGAAAAATATTGTTTATCAGGTATATGTTTGTATTTATAAATTAAAATAAAGTTATTTTCCTGAATCTCAGAAACCCCAATGAAGTATATCAACTGGGCCGGCGTTCCTCAAACGACATTTGATTGTGCTAGAGCAATAGTAGGAAATTACCGATGGGTAGTGTATGAATGTACTGGCAAAAGTTCTTTAGTCATTTGCATGAAAGGTATTAAAAATAATTTTGTGGGATTATTTTGTTTAATTTGTAATTTGTTAACATGTTTTAAAATTAGATCCAATTTGAACTGTTCCGACTGCTTGTACATCTAACGTTTTGCCATAATTTATATCAAATAAAAAAACCTTTTTTTACAAATTAAAACATTTTTTTTTTCAAATGACAAATTTTATTGGTGACAAAATTATTTTTTCTGTAAGTTTGGGTCTAACCCTAGTTCTTATACTTAAAATTGTGCCAAATAAATGATTTTTCACAGCTATTGTTTTAATATAAAGTGTTTTGTCACTTACATAACTTTTAATAAATATGTTTCATCAATTAAACGTTTAATTAAACTCAGATTCTGAGAAAGACTCATTGAATTTATTCCAATCTACAACACCATCACAGAACGAAATAGGTGAACAACTTTTTCTATTTTCAAACACCTTTAAAAATTTTAAATGGTTACAAAATATTTTGGTTATTTTTTCTTACTAAATGAAAAATTGTGTTTACATTTTATGTTATTTATGTATTAAACAAAGTGTTTATTAATCTTAAGATTTTTAAATTAAAATTAAAATTTAATTTGTTTAACTTGATAATTTGAACAATTATACACACCTCAGTTATTAGGTTTAAATAATAATAATAATAATAATAATAATAATAATAATAATAATAATAATAATAATAATAATAATAATAATAATAATAATAATAATAATAATAATAATAATAATAATAATAATAATAATAATAATAATAATAATAATAATAATAATAATAATAATAATAATAATAATAATAATAATAATAATAATAATAATAATAATAATAATAATAATAATAATAATAATAATAATAATAATAATAATAATAATAATAATAATAATAATAATAATAATAATAATAATAATAATAATAAATCACTGACAAATAATTACTATCATTTCAGACAAGCCGTTATCACAAGCGTCAAAAATTGGAATTGGAATTGGCGTGGGACTTGGCGTAGTTGTGATTTTTGTCATTTTAATTGTCTTACACAAAAATGACGCTATAGACATTTGGGATATTCTAAAATGTATACAACCTAGCAGTGAATAGTAAATAAAAAAAATGCTACTTGATGATTTAACGTTAGATCAGAATTTCATTGCTTAGTAAACATTTTGAAATTTATTCAATATGTACCTATTTTTGGAATTAGGAACTTTTTAATTTTTTTAAACTTTAATTTTAATGTAAAAGATTTTTATTTGATTATAATAAATCAAATAAACATACTCGTGCTGAAATTTTGTGTTTTTAATCGAGCGGGTTCTTAGGTTTTTTGCTGTCAAAAACTTAACTTCGATGCAATCAAAGCAATTATCCAATTATTGGTATTATAAATAATGTCAAAACACAACTTGTTACAAAAATAACAAATTGGCGTTGTCTGAAATATTAAATCTTAATTAATTTAACATTTCAAATACCACCAAACAAATTAAATAAAAATATATTATCCATAGTATCTAGTAAATAAACATTTTCGTTACGTCAATCAACTTTAAAATTTAATGATATGTATTAAAAAGAGCCCTTTTATTTAATTTTTTTATAAAAAATACATAATTATGACAAATAAGTAAAACAAAGTATCTGAAACGTTGACCATATTTTAAAGAATTAATTGCAATTTTAAAATGTCTAATATTCAATAGTTTTTTAGTGACGTTAAACGTCATAAAATATTTTGTATCTAAACCATGTACCTATTTAAAATAGCTGTTGAGAAGAAATATTTTTTTATTAAACAGTTTGTAACTATTATTTTGAATTTTAAATTTTTGTATTAAATACAAACAACACTGATAGGATAAACCTTACGAGTAATTTAAAGTATGTTATTCTTAGGGGGTTTTCTATCGCAGAAATACAAAAACCTAAGAAATAGTCTATTTGAAAACTTAACTTACTCATAGCTTGTTTGAATATTTTTAGAAAAATTATCTTACTAGAATCAAATCAAATTTAAATGACACTTCTGGTACAAATTACGATAATACAACAGCAGTATACGGAGGAATCAATCAAAGTATAGCTTCATCAGTGCCGAAAGTCTACAAACTGCTATCAAACACCTAATAATAAGCGCCTATTCAATCAAATCAAATTTATTTAACGCCAATGTCGTAAACGAATTTGAGGCTATTCGAACAATTGTTTCTATTATACACTTTGTCTTAATTTTGACGTGAAGTCTGTTAGCTGTTAATTAAATGTTTATTAAAAAATTAAAATTTGTATTTATATAAAACTTTAATTTCAGATTAAAGTTTAGTAGAAATTTTTTACTATTACTTGGTGTTATTTTTTATTTGCAATGTTGCATTGTCAACACTGGGCAATATTTTTGCGGTTTTTTTACAAAAGGAAAGTAAAATAAAAAAATGGATTTGTTGTTATATTTTAGATAATTTAATTTTATTATTGGTATTGTCAAAAAAATCAAACACAAAGCGTTTTTATTGCATTAATCGCAATATTGCGAATATTAGTGATGCAACACAATCCAGATCCCTCCATAAGCAGGGAATAATTTTAATAAAAAAATAATTAAAAGTTGGATGAAGTGTCAAGTTGAAATAACCAAAACAACGAGATTTGTTCAATTAAATTAGACTGTCATTATTTCACAAACTTGATTGAAAACATTATGATTTTGCTATGGCTATGTTAATTTTCATCCCTTGAATAGTGTATGTTCACTATGAATACTTTATCAATACCAGCTTTACAAACCTTAAATGTCAATGGCCATTAAAAAAGCTTGTTTAAACAACAGATACCTTGTTTCATTTAAAACTTCTTGTCAAAAATTGTTGTTCAATAGTTTTATCGAAAGTTTATTTGTATGATATACTTTATGTTTAATTTTTATTAATGATTAATAATTTGAAATGAACGTTTTATGGAAAAGCTTAATTTTACTATTAAATATTTCCTGTTTCCAATGTTCAGTTAAATATACGTGTAGAAAAGGTTTGTGTTTTTACACGAATGGTTTTACAGTTTCTTCGTTGACAGAAGCTCAACTTCAATGTCGGCAAAATAGAAGCAAATTATTGGAACTAGCTGATGAAAAAGTTGAAAAGGTGTTTGATGATATTTACAAAACGTGGACTAATGGAGATGATGTGTTTTCTGGTTTTTACATTTGGTTGAATTTACAATCGTCAATTACTGCTGGTTGGAATTGGGTCACTGGATTAAATTACAATGGTAAGTTAAACTTTTGTTTTCATTGAATTAAATTTTATAGTAAAAACTTCGAATTTGAAAAAGTTTTGATTGAAAACAAATAATTTTATTTAAAGATATATTTAATGTTGAATTTACCAACAAAAACGAAAATTATTCCATTATTTCGTACGACTCCGGCAATGGAAAATTTTTTTTCCGAGGATCCTCATTAAACCGAGAATTGCTTTTCATCTGCTCTTCTGACGGTAAAAAAACAAAACTGCTTGGTTAAATTTAAACTATTAATCATTCTTATTTTTTAAGGATGTACAAATTCAACTTGTGTTTCTTTCCACACTTCAACCTCAATGAATTGGTTTGCTGCAAACTACGAATGTTTTAAAATGGGAAAAACTCTGGCAGTTTTAAATTGGGTAACTAATTTTAACAAAGAGTTACCCGAATTTCAATTACATCCTGAACAAGAGTTTTGGTTAGGACTCACAAGAAGAATATTCAAATGGCAAGATTCAAGTTAGTTTTAATTGTTGCTCCCTGATTTAAATAAAGGGTATATTTATTATTTTTTGTTTAAACTAGTTACGGCACTAACGTATGTTAATTGGCTTTCTGGACAACCTTCGACTGATGATTGTGTTGTTGTATCAAAATTCACGTCATATCAATGGATTACATCAAAATGCTCTGATGTGAATTACGTTGTTATTTGCATGAGTAGTATGGACTTTACTCTTAATTTGATTTATTCAATTATTAAAAATAACTCGTTTATTAATTTAGACACATCTTCAAACAAAACCTCAGAAAAATATATTTTAAAAATAGACTAAATCAAAATGTTTTTATAAAATAAAATTTTTATTTGCTTGAAATATGTAATAATAACATTTTTTTATATTTATTTATTTAAAAAAACTTGTGAGCATTATTTAGATACATCAAGAAACAAAACTCTAGATTCAACAACTTCAATGATAAAGAATCCAGTCTCAACAGGTTTTTATAAAAAAAATTAGGAATTATTTGGAAATAATAACTAAAGGCTTTGAAATCGTAATATTATACTGTTTAGACACGACTTGTTAAAAATATTGTAAAATAAGATTGATTGCTTGACATTTCTGAAAGTTTCTGCCTAGAAAATAATTTAAAATAAATGCAAGTTTACCTAAGTTAACATTTGTATTAATTTAAACCATATAATTTATTTTGATATTATTATTATTTTTTCCAGAATTTTATAATTCAAAACTATGCGAAGATTGTTTGAGTTTGCCATCGAATCACGATGTGGGACTTGGAATTGGACTTTCACTATCAATTTTACTTAATATAGGACTACTTATTGGGATTTATTTTCTATGGAAAAAAACTAAAATGTATTAAATAAATGAATTTATATTATTTTTAAATATTTATTAATTATTTATCAAACTTAAAAAAATTATTTCAAAATTTTTGTTATTACTAGAGATGCACCGATACCATAAATATGGCCAATACCTATACCTATAACGATACTCATATGGCCGATGTCGATGCCGATACTGATACTTTTCAATATTTTATTATTTATTTGTTACTGTTTAAGTAAAAAAATCACAATTTCGTGATAATATTTTATTGAAATAATTTAATCGAATTCAAATAATAGTTACTTCATAGTTGAAATTTAAAGTTAAATATTCTTAAATTATGGTGCAGGAACATCAGGCTTTCACTCATATTGGGAGAGAGCCTGTTTTTCTTGGGATTTTGACATTTTTTTATCTTTTTTAAATTTTTCACTTTAGGATAAAGCTATTAATTAATTTACTATTTTTATCAAACTATTCACGTTTATATACTCTGCTATTACGCAATCATCAACCAAAATTACACAATCATTAACCAATATTACGCAACATTAGGTAATTCTGCGCAATACAAGCATTCTGCGCACCTTTAATTTAATTTATTGAACATTATTTATTTAATTTATTAAACATTATCAATTCATTTTCTTTGTTTGTAAATAAAGTTTTTTACTTAAAATCGTTGTTGTTATGTTAAAACTTTTAATAGAAATAAGTAAATAGTCAAAAGTATCGGTATCGGCCAATGACCATCAACATTTTACCAGGCCGATACCGATAACTAAAAAAGGCCGATACTGCCGAAACGGATACTATCAGTGCATCTCTAGTTATTACATAAATATAATCATAAATATAAGTTACAATATTTTAAAAAATGCACAATAAAAAATGTAATTTTTGTTTTGCAGTACTGGTAAATTAAATACAAAAGCTATTTCTGGCAAAACTGAAGAAAACACAGTTGTATATGAAGGCATTAATCAAAATCCTGCTTCCTTGGAACAGCAAATTTACACACAGTTGTCAGATGATCCATAAAATTATCATTCTTCAGCTTTTTTATGAGCAGCTCAAAATGTTTTTATTAAATTTTATTATGGTCAAAAACTAAATATAGTTTGTGTTATTTATAATAGAATTTAGAAAATTTTACAGAATCAGCATATTTTTACTTTTTTACTTTTTTTTAATTCAATGGTTATTTAATATCAAGCAACGATGATTTTAATAAGTTTCACAAAAAATAATTAAAATTGAAAACTAGATAAAATGTTAGTTAATAATTATTAACATACATAATTTCTAATGTATGTGTGTATGTTATCAAGGTAGCTATTGACTATATATATATATATATATATATATATATATATATATATATATATATATATATATTTATATATATATATATATATATATATAACTGAGATTCTGTGTGTATGTAACTTATGCATTGCTACTAGAGATGCACCGATACTATAGGTATCGGTATCGGAATCGGCAGTATCGGTCTTTTTTCCAGGTATCGGTATCGCTATGGTGAAATTTTGAGGATCATTGGCCGATACCGATACTTTTGATCACATAGGATTCAACCGTCTTATGCAACAAGTTAAGCCTAATTATTGCCTTCCAAGCCGCAAGTACTTTTCAGATAAAGTGCTACCTAAAATCTATATTAAAGTGCTCAGAAAGGTTAAGACTATTATCAAATATTCTGAAAATAAAAGCTTCACCACTGATATATTGACTAATGTTTCAAATTACTCTTTCATCAGCCTTACAGCCTTACATTAACATTAACATTAACATTACATTAACGAAAATTATGACAGAAAAATTTTAGTACTACGGGTTGCACTATTCTCTGGGTCGCATAGAACTAGCAAGATTGCAGAGGTAATTGAAACTGTAATCCATGATTTTAAAATTCTCTAGCATAAAATTTATCTTTTTGTTAGGGATAATGGTGCTAATATGGGGAAAAAACATTTCAGAAACTGCATACACTGGTTTGTCATGTTTTTTGCATACTCTAAAATTAGTCATTTATGATGTTCTTTTTGAACAAAGGATTAAAAAGGATGTCATTGCTAATTGCAAAAAATTGTTGGATATTTTACCATTCTACACTAGCTTGTAACAAATAAATAATTAAAGATTGAAAAGTATCGGTATCGGCATCGGAATCGGCATCGACCTCTCTCATAACATGAGTATTGGTATCGGCCATATTTATTGGATCGGTGCATCTCTAATTGCCACACCATTTATCCGATCGTAATAAAATTTTCACAGAACCTTGAGAGCAATGGATGAAAGTTTTTGTGAAAAAAATTAAAATCGGTCACAAACTGAGCGGAGAGGGAGCGAGAGAGCGAACGGAAACAGGAACTAGAAAATGAGCGGGAAAGTGAACGGGAGCGGGAAAGCGACCGGGAGCAGAAAAACGACCGGGAGCGGGAAAGCGACCAGGAACGGGAGAGCAAGCGGGAACGGAAGAGCAAGCAGGAAGGGGAAAGCGACCGGGATCAAGAAAGCAAACGGGAAAGAAAACGGAATCGAGAGAGAAAACGATAGAAAAACCTCTAAAAATCCCTGGCAATGCCGGGTGCCCCGCTAGGTTAATATAAAAAATTTGTCACTTTTGACATGGAATCAATAGTCTCAATAATATGCTTATATTGGTCTAGTGAGCATATGTTAAGTACTAATTTCAGTCGTTTGAAGTATGTGAATATTTTTGTCCAAAGCATTTATTTATAAGTTTACTTATAACCCAATCAAATGAAAGAGAATTTATTACACTGAACAAATTATTGTTTTTTTGTTGATTTGTTTATTTGAATAAAATAAAATTAAAATTAAATTCATTAAAGTAGGTCATTACAATTATTTTTATATCATGAAGGTGAACAAAAAGTAGGCAGCGCACATGAATTTCAACGTTTATTTTTAATATAATTTATTTATAGCTGTTACATAAGCATTGACATTTGCAGACAAAACAAGCTGCTTCTTTCATTACTAGTTTAATTCATAGCTAGTTGTATTAAAAAATGATTTAAATAAACTAGTTAAGGCTTCTTTGTTGTACATACATAACATGAAATTTTAGAATATCTTGCATTAATAAAAACTTATTTATTTAAAATGAATGTTTTGTGGAAAACGTTAATTTTGTTGTTGAATATTTCTTGTTTCCAATGTTCAGTTAAATATGCGTTTAGAGAAAATTTGTGTTTTTACACGACCGGTGTTTCAGCTTCATCGTTGTCAGATGCTCAACTTCAATGTCAGCGAAATGGAAGCAAACTATTGGAACTAGCTGATGAAAGAGTAGGAAAAATGTTTGATAATATTTACAAAACGTGGACTAATGGAGATGATGAGTTTTCTAGATTTTACGTTTGGTTGAACTTAAAATCGTCAGTTACAGTTGATTGGAATTGGGTCACTGGATTAAAATACAATGGTGAGTTAAACTTTTGTTTGTATTGAATTATATTTTATAGTAAAACTTCGAATTTAAAAAAGTTTTGATTGAAAACAAATAAATTTATTTAAAGGGATAAATAATATTGAATTTACCAACACAAACGAAAATTATTCCATTATTTCGTACGATTCCGGCAACGGAAAATTTTATTTCCGAGGAACCTCATTCAACCGAAATTTGGCTTTCATCTGCTCTTCTAACGGTAAGAAAATAAAACTGCTTGGTTAAATTTGAACTAATAATCATTTTTATTTTTTAAGAATGTGAAAATTCAACTTGTGTTTCTTTCCACACTTCAACCTCATTGAATTGGTTTGCTGCAAACTACGAATGTTTTAAAATGGGAAAAAATCTTGCAGTTTTAAATTGGGTAACTAACTTTACCAAAGATTTACCTGAACTTCAATCACATCCGAAACAAGAGTTTTGGTTGGGACTCACAAGAAGAATATTCAAATGGCAAGATTCATGTTAGTATCAATTGTTGCTCCCTGATTTAAATAAAGGGTATATTTATTATTTTTTTGTTTAAACTAGTTACGGCACTAACGTATGATAATTGGTTTTCGGGACAACCTACGACTGATGATTGTGTTATTTTATCAACATTCGCGTCATATCAATGGATTACATCAAAATGCTCTGATCAAAATCACATTGTTATTTGCATGAGTAGTATGGACTTTACTCTTAATTTGATTCATTCAATTATTAAAAATAACTCGTTTATTAATTTAGACACATCTTCAGACAAAACCTCAGAAACGTCAACACCAGTAATCGAAATATTAGATAGTCATACACTGCTATTGTCTGGTGAGTTAATTAATTATTATGAAGTAAAAAAACTACTAATGTTAAGAAAAATTAATTTGCTCTAAATATTTTTAATTTATTTTGCATTTTTGTTTGTCATTTTGTAACTATTTAAAATTAATTTTATTTGAATTTTCAAGTCAGAAATGACAAAAAACTAGTAATTTAAGCACAACATTTAAATAACAAAAATGCTGTGAACTGTTAAAATTAAATGAATTATTTTATCAGCTTTTAAGTATGATGAAATTCTGTTAAAATGATTTTTAATGTTTCTATTGCTCATAAGTAATTAAAATTTTGTTACTGTTTTTAAGATGTAATATTTTTGATAATCTTAGATACAGCTTTCACTGTTAGTTCTCCTTCCAAACAAACTGGAAAACTTTCGTCAACAGCCACAAATCCTTCGTCACAATTTCTTCCCATTGGGTTGGGCGTTGGAATTCCACTTTTAATATTGCTTATTATTGCAATAATTGCAGGAATTTGTCTTATCCGGAAAAAGTCAAAAAGGTATTTGAAACATAAAATATTTTACTTATTAAACTTTTACAAGTTATTCAATAGAAAAAAATTCAGTTTATTATTTGAATCGAAAATGATCAAAGTAATTTTTCATTGTATTTAAAACAATTATTTGTTGTATACTCATAAAAGTATTGTTTTTACAGAACAAATTCCGATTCCTTAAGAAATTTTGCTAAAAGTTTTGTTGAAACTGACAACGACCAAATAAGACAACATGTTATCTACGATGAACCAGAATTCATCATCAACAACAACAACAACAGCATGTCAAACAATATTAAATCATTATATGCTCCAGTGGTAAGCAATCAATCAAAAATGGCTAACGAAAATGATGAATTTGATTCAAGGAAAAATATAAATTCAATGAAGTATGCTGATTTAAATCTTCCTGGTGAGCCTTGCTATGAAGACTTCAGTCAACTTAAAGTTCCGGCTACTTCAGACGCATCTATGCCGGAATATGCGACAATTGATAAAAATAGAAATAGAAATAAATCTTAATAATTTCATCAGTTTAATTATCAAATTAAAATTCATAATGGTGCTTGTAGATTATTGATACAGCTTGGTTATTTTGCTGTGTTACTGTTGTGATTTAACGTAACATATTTATAACAAAGAACCATTTTGTTTCTAGATTAATATTACATGAACTTACGAAATAAAATAAATATGAAAATTAAAGCATATATTTTCTTTGGTAACAAAATTGAATGTAATTTATTGTCAATATTTTCTCGACATGACACGACAAAGTCTAATACCAGGATGTGATTTCTAAAGCTTTGAATGACTTCAACAAATAATTATAATGTTTCACAGTAGGTAGTTGAATGCAAAAGTGATTCACAATTGAAATTATAGAACATTCAACTGTTCTATGTAGATAAGCCTTGCTTTTCAGAAAGCACAATTTGTTGAATGCAAGCTGAAATATAAATATGAGGCCATAACACAGCAGGTCCGGATAATAGAAATATTTACCTTGTTATTAAGAAGAATTGAAACCTATATATATATTATAGTAGAATTAATAATATTATTTTATTACCAACAACATGTGCAAAGTTTCAAAACTGTCTAAAATAATTTACCAGTATTTGTTATAGTCATTTAATTGTTATTAAAAATTAATAAAAGTTAAACAAATTTAAGTTTTAACAAACCGGTTAATTGTAATTTTATTGGACAGCAAAACACTTCATTATGTGTGTTTAAATTAAATTATTTTTTTTATAAAATTTTGTTTATATTAAAAAAAACTCAATCACATCTTGACATAAAAATAATAAAATACATTCAAAATATCAGATTGCTCAGCATAAGTGAATAGCTTTATAAAATGTCAACTTCGTTTAAATAATGTAGGTTAAAATGTGATTTTGATTCAACAAATTTCAAAGTAATAGTAATAATGAAACTCTTATATCAATGTCGATCGGTGTAGATTACTACACATTTATTTTCTCATACAAATTGAAAAAACTTTCATAAACTTGGTTACTATTAATTTGGTAGATGTTTCATTAGATTTTTAATTTATAATATATAATCCAAATTTAAAACGTATACGTTTTGAATATTAATTTCTAAATAAAATTATTTATGTCAAAGTTGATAATATTTTTTTCTAATACTGTTGTACATTTTAAACAGTTTCGAACGTCCAAAGCATTAAAATTTATAGAAAATAAAAAAAATTATATCTACATTTAAGACAATCTAACATACAATTCAACTAACTACCTGTTGCATCTAGAAATAAATTTTTTTTTGTTTTTTTGTTTTTTTTTTATATCTGGAATATCTGTAAAAGTTGTAATATCTGGAAGAGTCTTTAATATCACGAAGAGTCTGTTATATCTGGTTGGTAAAGTAATGTATTATTTTAGAGTCCCTTGTTTTTATTTAATTGATGGTAAGTTGTGTGAAACATTGTCAAGGACTAGGACATCTAGTGAAAACGTTGATTCAGCTGAAAAAAACATGAAATACTACATACCTAAGAAATGTCATAATTGTGATAGTGCTTAACTTTTTAATAATTACTGATTATAATAACGTTCCCTGAAGACGGCCACTTTCAAGAATGTTTTTGTTTGTGTAATTCCGAGATTGTAATTTGCTTGTCAATAAAAACAACAGCCAACCTTTTTATTTTGTACTGCAACAACGTCTAAATAATCAAAAACTAAAACTTGATTACTGTGACTTTACTGAAACTATTATGGAAGTCTAGCCAATTATTTATTAACATAATAGATCAGTCTAATTGACTTATGAATGTAGGTTACATATACTTATGGCTTATTTTCTAATGTTACTTGTACACACCTCATTATATCAAATCATGATGCAAACAGGATTTCTGATTAATAATTCTTCGTCACAATATTTGTCAACATTACAGAATGTGCTTATGCATTATTATTTAACTATAACTTGAATATTACAACATGATGTTACTGTGTAAGCATCCATAACATAATGAAACTTGTCTAGTTGTGTCATTATAATACCTAGCAGATCACATTCGGACCAACGCATCTTAAACAAAAATGAGTATTGAAAAGCATACATACAGGCTCTGTTTTTCAATCAATTGCAGATCCTGCTCTTTTATTACGTTATTGAAAATAGATTTTTTATTTTAAACCCTTAAAATATCATAAATAATTGAAGACTACTTAGTTTGCTGTAAAATCAAAAAGACTCCAAATATGATATCAAAGTTTTATCCATTTCTTGTTTTGGTGAATCTTCTTCGTGCGTACGAATATGAAAGTTTTTGTGGCGATGGAGTTTGCTTTTATTTTAATGAAACAAAATCAGATAGTTTGCTGAGTGCTCAAAACGTTTGTAGAAAAAATAATAGAAAACTACTCGAAATTAAAAACGAAGTAATTCAAATTTTAGTTTCATCTGCAATCACTAATTGGATAAATGATACTAAAAAATTGAGTTTTCGTGGCCCGTTTTGGCTGAATCTCAAAGCTGTAACTGATACTTGGAAATGGGTTGACGGAACAGTTTACTCTAGTCAGTTTTTAAATGTATCATTTTTTACTCTGGTTTTTATTCATGCCTTTTTAGATGTTCCAAAATAACTTGAGCCAATATCATCTCTGGCAAGAATGTGAAAAGATGTAATCGCTACACGAAACTAACCTATAACAAATAATTTTTTCAATATTCATTTATCATGCAATATTTAAATGATAAGTGCAGTTTATCCACACAATCTTTGCATCAAAACTCCCTGCCGGCAACCAAAGTTTTGTTTTTTTACAACTGAACAGAACCTTTTATTTTATGAATTTAAAGTAATAAATTTAAAACAGTTAAAAAATAAACCGAATTGATTGTACGTATTGCAATGCAACTTATTACTAGTATTTGTACTATTATTTTTCTAAAAAATTACATTCGCTGAAACATTGATTGGTTTCAATTTTTTTTGCATAAAAGGTTCGAACAATCTGTCAACGGAATCCAACCAATTATTTGCTTATGTTAAAATTAAGAACAAAGAACTTTCATTTAAACAAGCTAATAGCAATTACGGCCCTGATTATTATCTGTTCAAAACAAGGTATGTCAGCTATGAAAAACAAGCATTAAAACAGTTAATGTAAATGGGATCTGGTTTTTTTATATCGAACTTATTTGCATGGATTTTAGATTGCAAAAACAGTTCGTGCTTAAAAAGTTTTTACGGTCCTAAAACATCTTGGTACGACGCTAGGAGAAATTGCAAGTCTATAGGTCAAGATTTATCTAGTTTGAGTTGGATAAAAAACGCCGATGATCTACCAGGCTCTCAGATGTCAAGTAAATCTTGGATCGGGTTGACACGAGAAAATTACTATTGGCAAGATTCAGGTGAGTTCAATAATTGCAATGACAAAATTTAGCTCTTCAAAAACTAGGCTAACTTGACAAATTATAGAATTTCTTGTTGTTGTTGTTTTGTTTTTTCTAATTATTTTATACTCAACTCAAATTGGTAATTAATTATTTAAATTTTTAAATGTTTTTAAAGTGTTAATTTTTTATTACAACTTTATAATATTGTTTAAAAAATAATCAGGTACATTTGCCGAATATAACAGGTGGGGAAGAGGTTACGTGGACAAATTTGACTGTGCAGTTATGTTAATCACTTTAGAAGAAAATTGGCAAACGGTCGAATGTAATGGTTCATATTTCTATGTGATTTGCATGACTGGTATAAATAAATTTATAAAAATTTTATTTAGAATTATATTTATAATTGTTTTTTATGTTTAGCGCAAATAAATAAATAACTCATTAAATATATACATTAGATTGAAAACAAAAATATTACGCTTTTTAAATCTGTTTTTTATAGAAAATTCAACCAAAAGTCCCCTTAATTCGTTTAGCACAACCATGTTTGTTTTTGGGACCATATCAGCTGTTGCAGTTATCATAGTAATATACAACGTCATTAAAAAGTAATTGATTATAATAATGATTTTTGTTTTCTAACAATTTTATATTTTAAAAACAACAACATATTTATTTAGGAAATGTTCAACGTCTCAAATTCCTATTCGAACCATTTTAAGTCAAAATGGGGAAGTTCAACTGGAACACGGCTATGAAAATCTAGCTAAGGGTACCAACCATGATGTGGTTACCCAGAATTCCCAGGATGATTATACTACAGATGATTTTAATCACTCACCTATCGATTGTACACCAGATTACGTAATTGCCATAAATGAAAATCTGGATCTCTCGCAAAGCACCACCGCCAGTCAAAATTATACAAATTTACAAACCTCTACCGACGGATCCTACGTTTGCTCTTACGCCGGTCTTGCGCAATATGAAAATTTAGAAAGTTGAAAGAGAGAGAAACAAAGATGTCTTTAAATAAATTGGATTAAATTTTTAAAAAACGTTCGATTTGGTTTGATTTGATTTTTTAATTTTAAGTGATTTTTCAAACAATTAAATGTTGATCATTTAATTTTGAATATTGTGTACACTGATTAGTAATAACTGTCTTGTTTGTTAATCACAGTATACTGAAATTAAATTGGTCATAGTTAAATCGCTGTTTTATACCTAGAAAATAAATCCTAATGAGTTTAAGTCAGCAGACTAGCGTGATGGGTCAATTATGCTCTGCGAAAGCCCAAAAGTGTGCCTATCAGGATCTCTGAGGTTCATGTGCAATTATATATGTATTTTGTGATTTCTTCAAACAGTCTTGTTAGCAAAATGCTGCTTCAGAGTCACAATTTCAAAACAGATGGACCATTTTGTTTTTTCAGCACAATATAAAAAATAATGGTTCTCCAGTACCCCCATATCCAGTAATATCACTAAAGTAGATACGGTTACTATTAATAGCAATGCAAAATGGTTGTGCAAAAATAAAATTAATGCATAAAGTTAATGTAAATTTAGTTCAACTTGATCTTTTAAAATTTCATTTTAATACTTTTTACAATTACTTAAGCCAACGATTATATTTATATTATATTTACCTAGCTGTGTTAATTTTATCTGGTTTCAGTCCTAGTAAATAATTTTAAAACTAAAACAATAATATAACGCAACGGGTTAATACATTACATAACATTATTTTCACCTGGTTCAATAAAAATATAAAAAAATATTTTACTTCCAGTGATGCAATACCTGCAAGTTAAAAATAGACCTCATAGCAAACGTTTTAATTGACGCCGCAAAGTCGTGATCTGTTAATATTAAAACTCAAATTGACTTTCACCAGCATCCTCTTTCACTTTCTGAACAACAGCAGCAGATAGTAGCAGAAAAACTGTTTTTTATTTTTAGCTTAGCCATCATCAATTAATTTTTTAAAAGATTATTATTCATTAATAGTCTTTTGCTTCTTCAATTTTGTTTTGGAAGTTAAACTGCTCATACTTGCAGTATCTTAATATTTTTTCATAAATTTATTTTTGTTTTAAATTTTTTTAACAACTAAATCATGACAGGATGTTTAGATTTTGAATCAAAAATCTTATTTGGATGTTGCTGCATCCTCTTATGCGTTTCAAACGCTTTCCAATCATCAGAGTCGTGTATACACAATAAATGCTTCGATGCCAATACGATAAAGAAAAGCTTGTCAGATGCTCAAACGATTTGTACAAATGAATTAAGCATAAACTCAAAAATAAAAATCTCACAATCAAAACAGTTGTTTAATTTGAGTGTCTTGTTTTTCTACAGTTATTACAGGAATAGAAATAACTGTATTTTGCTTAACGGCATTACAGAAACTGGTGAGTGTTTTTATAAATGTTTTGTTTAAAAAATATATTTTTACTGAAAATCTTCAAAAAAATACTTTTTTGTTCAATAAAATTTCAGGATGCAATTGTATCAAAAATAAAACAGCCTACAAAGTTAATAATAAGATTTGCAATGTCACTTGTGTCACAGGTAAATTTTAATTTTATCATTATTTACTACTACAATTATTATTATTATTTAATTATTCTTGTAAGTCTAACTTTAAATTATCAAAATGATGATTTTATTTCTCAACGATAGAGACATCAATGGCTAGAAGCCGTCGACAAAGCAATACAGATAAAAAGTCATCGAGCAAAACATTATCATCTAAGCCAGGCTTCTCAAATACGACGACAGAATCGTCTGACGTTCACAAATTAGATTCATTGGTTACGCCTACGCCAATGACATTTTCCCTATTTGACCCGAAAAACAGGCCCATCTTAATTGGAATGGCTGTAATGTTGCTCGTCTCTATAATTACTGCTTGCTTCATCTATTTCAGAAAGAGTAATGGGTAATTTTAATTTTAATTTTAAAGTTTATAAAAATTAGTTTTGCTTAACTAAAAATTGTCTTTTATTAGATTTTTATGAAATGTATATAATAAAAAATTTGAATAGATTTGATATACTGAAATTATTTTCTGACAATTACCGATTACAAATTTTCACTAAAAAAACATTAAAATCTGTTAAAACAATTGTCTTCAGAGATTTTCCTCCACTTCCACAACGCTTAGAACACCAGCTTCAGGCAAACGGAACTGTTATGGAAAATTACTACTCAGACAGGTACGTAGTTAATTGTTTTTATAATGCCGCCACATCATGAAAGTTTTATAAATTCACTGCATCCTCGTGAAAAGACTTATATTCTGTTTTCTATTCACTATTTAAAAGTTCCGATTTGTATATGTATGTGACAATAACTAGGACAATAGTAGGCGTCTTTTTATACATACTTCTTGAGGTTAAAGATTCCCCCTCCTCTCCTCATTTAAGTTTTTTGTTTAAAAGATTTTTAGCAGAAGATTTGTATAACTAAAAACCAAAAATCAAAAATTTGTTAGAACATTAAATCATATAACATTGTTTTTTTAACCATTAAAAATTTAACAGAGTTTTTTAGTTTTTCATCTTAGGTTGAATACATTGCTTCAATAATCAATAAAATGCATCTAACGCGTTGTACTAAAACTGAAAACGTAGCTTAAAATTTCACTACACCTCTCTGTCAGGTTCACAAACTATGAGCTGAAATAAAAAAAAATGAAAACCTTTTGCACAGGAAAAACTTAAAAGTTCCGCCAACCCCAACCGATCAGGAGCCACCACAGTCCAACGAGAACCAAGAGGGGCTGGAAGATCCTGAACCAACAGCGGGTACTGTGTATGCTTCGGTGGTAACAAATGACTATGAAAACGCCGGCTTCAGAAATCAGGTACAAATTGAGTACGTCGATTTGACGTTTGTCAAGAACGTGGCTCCAGAATATGTTTAGCATTGCATGGGATAGTTCTGAGAAGTTAGGAAATGTCAAGCTGATTCCAGAAGAACTACTCGGGATTTGAAAATTTTGGATGATCGATGATGATGACGAGGATGATGAGGATGATGATGAGGATGATGAGGATAATGATGAGGATGATGATGATGATGATGCACTGTTACTGTTCCCTAAATAACAAGAATTTATAATTTTTTATAATTTTTGTTTTTTATTGTAAAGAAAACTTTGGTTTGTATTTTTTATAATCGTGATGTCTTTGTTTAAGAACGTAATCCCAAGTAAAATATTTGTTTGGCAAGTCATTAATCAAGTTTGAACGACTATTCAGATTTTGTTCAACATTATTTTATAACAATTATCGTATGCTGGTACAAGTAATTCTTACAGCCAGCCATCAAATGTAAAAAATTTAGTTGCAATTTAAATAATTTATTGTAGTATAGATAATTTAATAGTTTCATTGCAATAAAAATTGGTTTATAATCTATCTGTATATATATATATATATATATATATATATATATATATATATATATATATATATATATATATATATATATATATATATATATATATATATATATATATATATATATATATATATATAAACACGTCCTGACTGAGCGAATGAGAGATAGTGAAAAAGAAAGCGACCTGGAACAAGAGAGCAAGAGAAAGCGAGCAAGCGATCGGGAACGGGAACGGGAAAGCGACCTGGAGCGTGAAAGCAAACGGGGAAATAAACGGGAGCGAGAGAGAAAAAAGATAGCATCGAAGTGAATATAATATATCAATTAATTTAAAACGACAATTGAAATAAAATTTAAAAACAAGTGAAATTAAAAAGTGGAATTGTTATTACTGGTATACTGAAAATTAGTATGTATATACCTAGCTGGAGTTTTAATGCATTTTTTGCCTATTACAAAATTCGTAATCTTGAGATTCTCATCTCTGATCATATTTAAATGCATCTAATTTAGTGAAGTGATAGATATCAAATAGGACTTTTGCAGAAAAAAAGTCAAATAAAAAACATTTCAAAATTGAATCGTTTCAGAACAACAGGAATTGGTTCGGCTGCAGCTTCTTGGCCTGGTTGTTTTTGCGTGGAGCCTATAGAAGTTCTACTGTTTCACACCACATTATACAATTTTTTTGGTTTAATTAAAAAAAAAAGTGAAAATGTCCATGAATACCTAATGATGTTTTTGTTGAGTAAAGTCGGCTGAGAGCAAAAACCTCGGACGTCGGGCTTCAGGGACAATGGCTCTTTCGTGCAAAACTAGCAAAAAAAGAAATTAGATCAAATTAATTTATAAATATATAGGAAATCAAAAATGTCGGCTGAACTTCTAGCAAATCAGCATCTCTAGGTACTGAGTAAATTTGAAAAGCGACGGACGACAGCATTTCATGTTTCAAAATACGATTATATTAAAAAAAAATTTAATCAAGTTTAAAATAATTAAATATCAATTTTTACCTGTTTTTTAAAGTTTTAATTAAAATTTGTAAACGTTAACTTTTAGTTAATGTTTGTTTATGTTTCGTGAACTTGCCGTGCGACCTGAGTGTTGTTGTCGTCCGCTGCACTGCAGGCAATGAAGTATCTTGAAAAAATTAATGTTTAAAAAAATACTAACACACCGTAATTTACAATGTCTACGACTTCGGTAGCTGAGATATGGAATTCGTTCACGTCAAAGATATCACAAAAACTTCAAAAAGTCGGCAGAAAAAGTGAAACAAACTCCACGTCTGATAATGTTACCAAAGTAGATCAAAATAACGAAAGCTTACAAGAAAATAAACAATTACAAAATAGCAGTTCAACTAGTCCTATTTTAGATGAAAAAGAAAAGGCAAAGAACAGCGATGAGCATAAAAAGATGATCATGGCAGACGACAGACTGATGGAAGAAGTAAAAAAAGAAGTTCAAGAACATTTAAGCAAGGAAACGGGTCGAGAGAGACTTATCAGGATGTTTGTGAGAGAGTAAGTTTTGCTGATTTGATTAAAATTATTCATTTTCTCAGATTTTGTGCTCTAGAAATTCTAGATGTTTTTTTTTTAATTTTTTGGCAGATTTTTAAATGTACCATTTGTTCATTTTCTTATAACAGAAATTATATTTTCAGCTTATAAAAACATAATTTAATAAATATATATAATGTTCTATCAAGCAGGCATGGTTTTTTTTTTAATTTTTATACCCTAACCTACTCATCTTCTTTCTGCACTCGCGTCACAGGAGTACTAACGAAAAATCTCCAGAGGTTGTACTGGCAGCCAGTACCGCTTTGAACGCAGGAATGGTAGTCTTTGTAGTTACCTCTGCGTTCGGTGGGCAGCTGGCAGGACTCAAGTTCATGGAGAAAAACCAGCACACCGCTTTTACCACAAGGTTCATGGCGATGGTGAGCTGGTTGCTTATAAAAACTGAAATATAGTGGCTACGGCCAGTTTAAAATGTTGAGGTGGTTTAACTTTAAAATAGGATTTTTAAGAAAAATGAATTAAGTTTATTTTAGTAAAAATGCAAATGTTGATGATACAGTTTTTAGCCGGACCAGCTGATGTACTTGTATTGTTTTAATTTTAGTAATTTTTCAAGCATTTTATTTATTTAAGAATTTTATTTTTTCTTATTTCAGAGGAGATACAACGACACCGTGTTTTTCGGAGCACTGAAATTCGGGATGAAAATGGGAGCGAGAGCAGGAATATTTGCTGGCTTGTTCATGTAAATTGTATTTTTATTTCGATTTGTTCACGCTTTATTTGTCTCGTTTCCATTTCGGACACAACGTTCGGGTGGGAAAGGAAACTGCGGGTCCCAGATACACGTGCTTTTCCTTGTACTTTTTCAAGATGGCTGTGGTTTAAAATGCTGCTGATATTTTTTGTATCTATTTTTTTATAAATTTAATTAAACAATTCATTTCAATTCAGGCTGACGTCGCAAGCCGTAGCAGTTTATAGAAATAAGTCAAGCGTATGGGAATACATGATTGGTGGAGGTAATAAAAATTAACTTTTTTTTAATTTTATATTAAAATATTGTTTTTTTAATTAGATTTGAAATAATATTAATAATATTGACGTGTTATTATACGTATTTGTTTTTTATTATTATTTTACAATCTCTCAGCTTCTACCTGCAGTTTCCTGAGGATGGGCCATGGATGGAGAGGAATGGTATCCGGTGGAATCATCGGCTCTTTTTTTGGGTTATTAATATGTTTAGTAATTTTTAATTATAATATTTTATTTAATTTAATAATTTGATTTAATTTAATAATTTGATTTAATTTAATAATTTGATTTAATTTAATTATTTGATTTAATTTAATAATTTGATTTAATTTAATTTAATAATTTGATTTTATTTAATAATATGATTTAATTTAATAATTTAATTAATACACTCGAGATATTTCAACAACACTATCCTGGTTGAATTACAACTGCCAATTTTCAGGTCTACAGTCAGACAAATTATGAGTACCAGTTTCACTACTGGGGGGGTAATAATAGGGTTCGGCACATCCCGATTTCGGATACATGTGCGGGTGGCAGGAAACTGTGTGATCCCGTATGCACTAGCTGCTGTGTTGTGGGCTATTTCATGAAGTGGCACCCTAATGTTATAAATAATAACAACAAAAATAATAATTACAGCTATGAATCTTATTTATAGCTAATATTTAATTGTATGTTAATCAATCGGGCATTGCTCATTTTAAAACATGAATATTCATTAGACTCGCAGGTGGGGCGGCAATCTTTGGCCTGTTGAAGTTCTCGAGCCTGACGCAAGAAGAAAGACACTACGAGGCGTTGGTTGACCAATACGTGGAGCTCAAGTAATTATTATTATGATATTTTATTTTATTTAAATGATTATTAATTGCATTTATTAAATTAAATTAAGTTTCAATTCACGACTATCTGTTAAACAAATTTTTATTTTATTCAATTATATTTTATAATTATGATTTTATTTTATTTGATTTAAATGATTATTATAATTATGATTTTATTTAATTTGATTTAAATGATTATTAACTGTGTTTATTAGATTAAATTAAGTTCCAATTCATGATTAATATCTGTTAAAAAAACAAATTTATATTTCTTTTTTCAGAGAAGTAACTCAATTGACAGCGTCCACAAAATCAGAAGCGATGTTGGATGCAGCACCAACAGCAGAAAGGCAAGAAACAGTTCCATTGTGAAAATTTATCTTTTATTTCAATTCTGTTTTATTATTATTATTAATAATGTTAATATTTAATTTTTTAATATTAGACTTGTTTGCTGAACTCAAATAGACAGGCAAAAACCGTTGTTAGTGTTGTCTTAAACGGCTTTCTACCTGTTTAATTATGAGTTTAAGCAGTTCTATGTAGCATTTATCCCAGCCGTGTCATCAAGGTTATTAGCTGCTGCAGCCTATCTAGCGTGTTTAAAATTTCGGTTATTTTGATACTCGATGACAAAAAATCACATTTTTAGGTATCGCTCTGCAGCGTTATAATAGAAGTTGTTAGGAATTTGTTCGTAGAATACGCTTTCTTTTTTTGTTATTAAATTTTCTTGTCTCGAACATCATTACCCCGTTTGGAGCAGGTTGTCACAACAAGCAGAAGTAGGGTACGGTCGCGTTCTATCAAGCGGGATTAGAAAGAGTAGGTTTACCATATCCTAATTGAAAAATAATCCCATATCGGGCGTTTGAAAAATCTTGGAAGTTGCATTAAATTATTACGAAATCTATGAGGATAAAAAGAGAAATTATACATTTGGAATAATAAAAAAATAAATCATTGTAATCCTAAACATAGGCAAAAACCAGCCGGGAGCAATAACCATAGCAACGCTGGAACCTCGGGCATTCAGCGGAAAAGCCGTATGTTGAATTAAAAGATGGATTTGCTGAGATTCAGCTTCTGGTAATAAATGTAAAATCTGCTGAACTATATTTAGATTATGTTGGTGAGCTTTCCAGGAAGACACTTAAAATGACAATGTGATAGAACGGATAACGAAGAAATGTGAAAATTTATTTTGAATGCTTTGGTCGATAAGGTTATACCTCCTACATCAATGATGTAAACTATTAAAATCAAAATTTTCAGAAATGATTTCTAAGTAGGTAATGACGATATTAATATTAATAATATTTTAACCAAGTTGATGTGAGGTTATATTTATTATGGGATCGTAGGTAGGTAAGGCGGTCGGTCAAAGCAAATAAAAAAAATATATATTCTCGCAGAAACAATAAAACATGCCATCGCTATTTCCTTCCAGTCGTGGACAAGCACCTCCAAGTGGTAAGATTTATCTTCCTGAAATATTTTTTACGAATACTCATAAACTATTCAATATACAAAAAAAAATAACTCTGGACTTAGAGGTACCATTCATCACTGGAGCTGATATACATGTGTATATATTGGAAATAATTCATCTAATGATATATTTTAATTATTTACAATATATAATCGCTAGAACATTTTCTTTGTTTTAGAATGACGAAAAATAAAAAAAAAGGTAAGAAAGTATAGGGGGTGGATTAGGGGGAGTGGGGTGACAATATTTATGGGTTAGCATTCGTAGATATAATGGAAATCTCAGTAACAACGTAAAAGTGTGAAAATAAAACATTATTTCGTATTAAGATGATTTTCGTGAACACGAATTTTCTGATATTTAGGAACGAAAACAGATGACCATGTTTTAGTAGTAGGCTATTTGATGCACACACACACAAAAAACAATTCTTTTTGTATCTCTATGGAGTTACCAAACACAAACAAACATCGGAAGCACAATAAGATTTTTATTATACCTACAATAATTTTGAAAATTCCAGTTAACCATCTCCGCACACCCCCGCACCCCATCTACCTCCTCTTACAACACCATATACTATCCTCACGCACCAAAACATGTACAATGTTTTTTTTTTATTTCGAAAAGAAAGTGAAAATATGGTCTTTTCAAGACAAATTCAAGATTATACATGTAGATATACATATAAATACATCCCTTCAACACTTTACGGTGACCGATATACACAGCAATCATAATATATATGTAGTATGTATATTGTGTATATATATATATATATATATACCAATAAGTTCGTAATGACGACGAAAAAAAATTTTTAACTTGTATATTTCTTTTAAATTATACGACACAGACGGTGCGTAAGGAAAAAATACGTTTTTATTTAAATATGAAGAGAAGAAAAGAAAGCGAAAAATTCAGCAAAAAGAAGTTACAGGATAGTCAGCCAGTCAATATTCGTACATGTTTGACTTAAAAAATGCAAAAATGACGCAGTCGAAGACGGTGAATGTGGTACTGGTGATGATGATGATGATGATGATGATGATGAAGACAGTTGTACTGATGATGATGATGAAGACAGTTGTAGTGATGATGAAGAAAACAGTTGTACTGATGATAATGAAGACAGTTGTACTGATGATGATGAAGACAGTTGTACTGATGATGATGAGGACAGTTGTACTGGTGATGAAGAACAGTTGTACTGATGATGATGAAGATAGTTGTACTGATGATGATTACTACAATCAAAGTGGTTATGATGATGATGACGATGAGTTTAATGGCGGATCGGACTACACGTACGCATATAATTAGAATCTGAGCGGAAATATAGTAAAATAGTAAGATACCCGCTCGCTCGCAAATGTCATAAAACCAATCGACCGACTGACTGAAATTAAATGTATAAATTTTCCAAATAATTTTTATGCAAAAATACAGCACTTAAATAATAATTAATACCAAAAATATGAGAGCATTTTACGCTTCTAGGTACTCACAATGCAGTAATTGAAGCACGTTTTCCTAAATTACATCCATTTCGATATAAAGACCAAAGTTTCTATGATGAATAACTTTAATCGATACCTTGCCTACGAACAATGTTACAGTCAGTCTCTTTCTCTCTCTCTCTCTCTCTCTCTCTCTCTCTCTCTCTCTCTCTTCTCTCTCTCTCCCTGTTTCTCTCTCTCCTTCCTTGTTTCTCTCTCTCCTTCCATGATTCTCTCCCTCACTAAAGCTATTTTTCCATGCAAGCTTTGTAAAAAGCTCATTTAAAACCCGGCGAGTACAAATGAACCCTGTTGTAATTTTTATTCGCTTTTGTCGAAGAATCGTATCCAATATCCTTTTCGATCCGACTCTATCCGGTTTGTTGAATAAATTATTACGGTCTTTTATCTGCCAATATAGTCGAATTCGATTTTTTTCCTGTTTTTTTTTCATGACACTTTAGGAAAAAAAACTTATAACTTTTTGCTGCTCTCCCAGCAATGCTTTCTGACTGGACGATAGAATCGTTGACTGCACACCTGCAGACTGCTGACTTGCAGACTCGATCCGACGGCGATGACATAAGTTATATGAAGATAGCAGAGGAATCAAATGCAGATGAAAAAAAATATTATAAACACCGGAAACAACGTAGAACTGGAAAGATAAAGATGATGATGTTGTTGCTTGTGGTGTTCTTTCTCCATCGTGGTAGTGATGTTGCTGGAGATGATGATGATGATGGTGATGATGATGGTGGTGATGATGGTGGTGGTGGTGGTGATGATGATGATGATGATGACGATGATGATGGTCTGTCTAGTCTTTGCTCATGCAAAGCTTTTTCATCTGCCTGATGACTGCAGTAGCGTTGTAGGCTTGCTGTATTTTTTTCAAGAAAAAATTTTTTTTGAAAAAATAATAAAAATGTTATTCACATGAAGGTGGTGAAAATTTTGGCAATAACTTGTGTATGCGTGTGGGCGAGTGTGTTTGTGTTTGTGTTTGTATGCGTGCGTTTTTGCAAGTATGCCTCTGACGAAACTTATGAAAAAAAATAATTTCAAAACTTTAATAATAATAATAATAATAATAATAATAATAATAATAATAATAATAATAAGGGTTGTGAAAAAGAAAAAGAAAGAAAAGTGAGGTGTTGAAAAGAAGTAAAATTAAGAAAAATGTGATGCCATAGAGAGGAAGAGAGAGAAAAATCAGAATTTTTAAAAAAATCCACGCCTTAATAAGTGGATAAATAACATACATGCATTATAAATAATTTAAAGAAAAAGAAAAAGAGAGACAGTGAGAGAGAAAGAGAGAGAGAGAGAGAGAGAGAGAGAGAGAGAGAGAGAGAGAGAGAGAGAGAGAGAGAGATGGGAAACAAGAGTGCACAAATTAGCTACGACACTGCCAATTAAACGGTTTAAATTAACTGAATTTTCCTTGCACATTGTTGTGTATTGTATTGTATTTCATATAATACTACTCCATGTATGACCACCCTGGTGTAACACCACGCCCCAGTGGTCCCCTAACCTCTTTCCTGCCCTCCCCTTTCCCACTCTGGTGTAACACCACAGCACCCCAGTGGTCTCTTGCCCCCTCTCCTTCTCTAGTAGTACACCCATGATTATTTGTATATTTTGTTGCTGCTTAATGTAAAAAACTGGATTTTTTAAATTATATTTTTTTAAAAGTCATACAAAATGTTTGTTTATTTTTTTTAAAGTGTAGTTATTTCTCATTACTTCAGCAAAAAAAATGTTTTATCAGTAACTTTTTAATTTTATTTTTCTTACGAGGTTAAACACGATTTAATCCTAATAAATTACATTTTTCATTTTTCAAATAAGCTCTGTGACATGTTTTTTAGAAAAACTTTAAATGAAAAAACAAAAAGAAAAACTGCGAACCTTCCATCTAGATTTGGCGAAGTTTTTCTTCATTTGAGCGCTGACAGAAGCGTGGATGTCCTTATTGGATGCCGTGTTTCCGCTTATCCTGGGTGGCGCAATGAAAAATATTTTTTTTTTTAGAAAAAAAAACAAACAAAAAACAAACTTTATAATTTAAAAAATTTCATTTTTAACAATTACTAATATTTTGCAATTGAAAAATAGAAAGATGATGTGAAAGTTTTGAAGAAAAATATTTTATAAGCTGCTTAATTTAAATGAAAAGACAGAAGGGGGGGTAGAAGAGAAGCAACTGAGACTCACAGGCGGATTAATCATAGTACAGATGGTGGAGCTGTGTTGGGGCCCCTGAAGACATCAGCCCCGTCAGGCTCGGGACCTCTGGCTCAGTGGTTTATTTTAATTTTTCCACATGTGTGTGGTTCCCTCGTAAAAAATTGACCTCATCCCATTTTGTAGTAATTTTCATTTTTATTTCCACAATTAAAGTTTATGAATGTCCCCCCCGTTCTTTTAATTTATGCGCCGCATCAGGACCACGCGGTTCTAACCTGGCACTGTTAGCTAGCACTTGCATAATTAATTAGTCTTTTGAACTAATTGACATTAATGAGCAAGAGATCTTAGAATATTTAATGAGTTGGCGTGAATAAAATATCAAGTATTCATTCTTAAACTAACCAGGTGTGCAAGAGTGATTGCTTACAGGTGAATCTCTTGGACACGTCCTTACACATGAGGTTGCTGATGAAATCTTTCGCTGTTGACGATGAATAATAATAATAATAATATTTACATATTTAAACGTTTGAGAATATTAATGATGTCATGAATATTAATAAAGTCGTTAATATTAATGAGGTCATGATTATTCAAAACAACTTATTAGTTATATTACGTTTTAATTAATTAACACGTGTGAAGTCTTTTAAGTTTTTTTTCATCTCACGATGCTTTGTTGCACTGAAAAACCTATATTTTATCATCATCATCATTAGATGTAACATCAGCAGCAGCAAAGCAAACTTCAACAACCAGCTGCGACAATTAACAACTCTAGCTTTTTTCCCTTTTCCACTGTTTCTCATGCAACCATAGTGAGGCAATTAATTACCATCGATATTACCATCGATATTCCTACTGATACTATCATCACATTGAATATCGATATTACTAACATTATTAGCACACACTTCTATCACCATGACTACTCTAGCAATCATCATCATCACTGTTACTTATTATATATGTATATATATACATATATGTATGTGACAGTCACACCTGACTCTGATATGTCATCCCACTTATATTATATTATGTGACGGGCGTACCTGACTCTGATATGTCATCCCAGTATGGCGAATCGAACTCGTATTCGGCCTTGAGGATCTGGCGGAACAACTCCGAATCGTTTTCGTCGTAGAACGGAGGATAGCCGCACAGTCTGTAAGAAAAATTGTGGAGAAAACGTGAGGTGGTTGAAGTAAGGTGGAAAAAAAAATTTTTGTTGTGAAGTGGGGATAATTTAATGATGAATAGTTTTATGACGTGGATGAATGCTAGAATGGAGAGCAGCAACTAAAAAAAATAAATAGAACGAATGAATGGTCTGCAGAAGTAGACAAACAATGAACGATAGCGACAAAAAATGTGATATGTTTGACAAGCATACACATCTCGTCCTCATCATCGTCATTGTCAATGACCTCTCTCTCTCTTTCCGTAACAAACTCGATATTACTAGCACTACTATCAGGAACTTCAAAACAACGACAATCATCATCATCATTGACATTTTTTTATAATAGTTTATAGTCCTTTACACTATGTGTTTTAAGACTGAAATGGCTGTATGTAGAAAGCACCTGTCGTAGATCATATTTGATCTTTTCAACTGTCCCTCCTCCTTTATCCAGGCTTGGGACTGGCTCTCAATTAGCGAGGCGGAGTTCATCATTGACATCGTCTTCAATCATTTATATAGCCATCATAATCGTCGCACAATACTTTTTTTACATCGTGTGTACAACAACAATTAGTGGAGAGATCAAGAAAACACCTGTAATCCAGGTGATCTTGTTCATGCTAAGTGTCGAACCTGCCATAAAATTACCAATTTATTTGTCTACCTTTGTCATCGTCTTTGTCGTCGTCGTCGTCATCGTTTTTCATTTGTATCATCACTATCATCAACGTCATCGTCAGTTATTGATATCAAAATCGTACCTGTTATGTATCTGTTGCCATAATCGTCGCCGCCATTTCTATCACGAGCATCATCATCATCATCATCATCACAACTAATACTTTTATCTTTTATATAATTATGAAAACATCACTATTGTAACCGCCACAAAGCAGTATATATCGGTTCATTAAATACACAATAAAACCTTTATTAATTCCACTACAACTACTACTACTACTATCACCACCAGCATCGTTATCATCATCATTACCACCAGCATCTCAATTGTTTCCTCTTAATTATAATTATCCTAATTAACACAACATTCAATCTTTTTTCTTTCTTTCTTCCTCTCTCCTTTCCTGTCTTCCAGGAATGGCATTAATCTTCATTTCGGTAACACCAACGCCATCATCGTCGTCGTCTTCATCCTCGTCGTAATCATCTTCGTCGTCATCATCATCATCGTCGTCGTCATTATCATCCTCCTGGTCATCATCATCATCATCATCATCAACGTCGTCGTCGTCGTCGTCACAATATTCTACCACGAAATGATCAGTCATTGGTAGAGACGGGATTGATGACGATGAAAATAATTCATTTCGTCAATAATGATGATGCCGATGTTGATAAAGAAAGGTTCATGCAAACTTCATAATTAAATTTATATCATCATCGCAATTAACAACTCTGTATATATCACCATCATCATCATCAACAACACCACTACCATTATCATCACCAACAACAGCCACTAACACTATCATCATTCAACACCACAACCATCATCACCAACAACAACAGCCACAATCATTATCATCATCATCATCAACATCATCATCAACACCCCCATCAACATCATCATTATCACCACCAACAACGTCCACTCACAATATGTACGATATGACTCCGATTGACCATATGTCCACCTCTTTGTCGTACGGTTGCTGAGCCAATACTTCCGGTGCTGTAAAATGAAGAATGCGAAGACGAAGGTTTTAATGATTTTTCAACAATGAGTCATCGTTTATTCATCCACTTACCTGATCACGTGCTCAACCGTCCGTCCGTCCATCCATCCGTCTATTCGTCCGTCCATCCGCCCACTCATACGTCTACTATATATATTCAATCAAACCTAATTACAAATCAAGCAAGCAAGCAGGTGCCCCTCAACATGATTACCTCTTTTAATTTTTTTCTACCAGTTTACTTAATCGGTTTGTAAATAAAAGAGGAATATCAGGTTGCTGGATAATTGCAACTATATATATATATATATATATAAGAGAGGGAAAGAGAGAGAAAGAGACAGAAAGAGGGAGAGGGGAAATGGGGAAAAGACGGGAGAAATAAGAAGGGGTTTTGTGCGCTTTGTATATAAATAATTCGATATCTGTTTGGAATTCGATATATGCGAGGCATTCCCATTCATTCGTATGTGTTTTTTAGTTCTTGGAATGGGAAAAAGACTTAAATGTATGGAAAAAATGGAAAAAGAAAGAGAAAGAGAGAGGGAGAAAGAGAAAGAGACAGAAAGAGGGAGAGGGGAAATGGGGAAAAGATAAAAGACGGGAGAAATAAGAAGGGGTTTTGTGCGCGTTGAATGAAATGATATTGATGGGAAAAAAATAAATGAATGTTTGCACGGGCAATGAGCTCCGGGTGGATTTGCCTGATTGGGATTTATGCAGATTAGGAAGAGATGATTGGACGGCGGTGTGGTTATGATGATGATGATCGTGGAAATAGTGATCATTAGAAAAATAGAGAGAGAGCGAGAGAGAGAGAGAGGAGAGAGAAAGCAGGTATCAATCAAATTCGCATCGATGTATAAGATGTTGTTGATGATGTTAAGATGACGAGGATGACGATCGTGATGATGATGATTGTAGAGCAAAAAAAAGGTAAGTGATAATAATTATCACTTTGACTGCAGTAGGAAACAAACATAATTTTGTTTATGGTTTTATTTATGGTTCTTTTCTTTTCTACTTCTCTCTCTCTTTCTTTTTCTTTTTCTCTTTCTTTCTTTCTCTTTCTTGTTTCTCTCTCTCTCTCTCTCTCTCTCTCTCTCTCTCTCTCTCTCTCTCTCTCTCTCTCTCTCTCTCTCTCTCTCTCTCTCTCTCTCTCTCTCTCTCTCTCTCTCTCTTGCTCTAATCTTGCTCTAATAAGAGAAACGATGAAACAGCAGCACAGACCCGTTGGAAATAGCTATAAACTTCAGTACGAAACAAATGAACGGCGTACGACGAGCGTACAACGCAATTAAGAAGAAACTCTTGTGCACATCAGATGCAATCAAAGCAGCACGAAATGCACAGCTTGTACAAAACAACAGAAAAAAAAACTATTATTATTGTTAGCATTTTTTTTATTATTATTTTTATTATTATTATTATTATTGTTATAACTCGTGTGCAGTTTAAAAATTCACATCCAACGGCATGCTGTATGTGCTTATATCCGCTGGAGCCATTATCCGAACAAGCATTCGGAATTTTTTGTGTCGACATTAACCGAAAAGAGATATAAAACGAGAAAAAATCTTTAAATGCTAGACTACTGATATCACATGTAATGTATGCAATATAATAGAATTACATTTTAAATATTGTATATTTTATTATTACAAACCATTAAATAAAAACAAATGCTAATCAATGTATGTATAAATACTCGAAAATACAATCACCAATACGTTTCAACCCGTTCTAATACTACATCATTACATTAAATCATTACATTGGCTTATGTTTACGTTAACATGCAATGTCGTCATAATCTTTCGCATACATTTTTGGCACTTCTCGTAATGTAATAATAATGCTTAGTATTAATGACTTATTGTAATGTAATAATAATGCTTAGTATTAATGATTTGACCTCCGTTTGGCCTCAATTTCCGAATAACTTTGCCTTATTTATTAAGTTTTTTTCGTTGGTCCTGGAGAAAAGTTATTTTTAGGGGAAAAAATTTTGCGTCTAACGAAACAGAGAGAGAGAGAGAGAGAGAAAAGAGAGAGAAAAAAAGAGAGAGAAAGAAACTGTGCATTAATAAATCATTGGAATTTTTTGAGATTATGTTTTGAAACAATTAGTCTGGAAAACTATAGGTTAATTGCACAAAAACCTTGAAGTTTAAGGTCTTCTAAAAAGAAATTAAATCAAAACTAAATATCATCTTTCTGCGATCTTTAACCCGACCTTTCCCAGTCTAGTTTTCTAACCGAACTGACCTACATAACCAAACTGACCTACATAACCGAACTGACCTACATAACCGAACTGACCTACATAACCGAACTGACCTACATAACCGAACTGACCTACATAACCGAACTGACCTACATAGCCAAACAGACCTACATAACCGAACTGACCTACATAGCCGAACTGACCTACATAGCCGAACTGACCTACATAGCCAAACTGACCTACATAACCGAACTGACCTACATAACCGAACTGACCTACATAGCCAGGAGTGCCGCAAGCGGTGGCCATGATTCCTGATTCAGCAGTTTTTGAGAGACCAAAGTCACTGATCATGATCTTCGAATCTTCGGCTGGACTGTAATACAGCAGATTTTCTGGCTGAAGAACATGAAAACATGATAGTGATGATGATGGTGATGGTGGTGGTGGTGATGATGGTGATGATGGTGGTGATGATGGTGACGAAGATGAATGCAGCTAAATAATAAGATGTTAAATGTTAGTGTACATAACGACACAAGTGTATAATGAGTTGTTAAAAGCAGATTTGATCAGGCAATGTCTTAAATGATAACTTTGATGTTAAATTATGAGGAAAAAATTAAATCATAATTTTTGAAGAAAAGTATTTATATTATTTATAATAAATTTCTTATCTCTCAAACCACGCTTTTAAGACTTTTCCACGCAAAAAAAATCTTCAACGATTCATTCATCCCACTCAAAATGGAAAACATCAACGACGCACATCAATTAGTAACTCTCAAAAGATGAGTTTTACGTATTTTTATGTAGGAAAAAAAATAATATCATGAATAAATATATATTTTTGATGTCTCATTTCATCGTGCAAAACAACAAACCCGCTCTAGAAATTCAAAAATAAATTCTAGAAATTAGAGGCTCAATTAAAACGTTGTCCCTGATGGTTTTATAATCATTTGTAAACGTTATTTTAATTGCTCGGATAAATATTAGATTTAATCTTAATATCATTTTAAAACTCAATCATATAATTTATTTTTAGGGCCCCGACCCCACTCTAAATCAACTCTGCCTTTTAACCACCCTTTACCACACTTGTGTTCTTGAACGTAGAAAATGATGAGGGGCATCGGTTAAAGCCATACGACCTAAAACCAAAAACTCCCTAATCGGTTAACCAGCGTCACTCGTGCCTCGCACTAAAGTAGGTGAAGAAAAGTTAAAAAAAATAAAAAAATCCTGCTAATAAAAAATAATGTGTATATTTCTAGGTCTCAGGACACAATGGATAATACAGTTTACCAAAACATATATTACAGATTTGTTATTACATTTAAATCACATAGAGCAAAAAATATTTAACCAGCATAAAAAAAAAATCTTAGCCCCCTACCTTGAGATCCCGATGAACCACTCCTTTATCGTGCATATAGTCCACGGCCTCTAGGACCTGTTTGATTAAGGAGCTTGCATCCCTTTCGGTATAGCTGCCCTTTTCGACGATTCGGTCGAACAGTTCACCTCCTGTTACTCTGTGATGGTGGACACATGTTTTTGCAATGATGTGGTTGGTGATTGATGATATATTTTGGTACGAGGTTCTGATTTGTACAAGTGGGATAGCATGTAGCGATGTGATTATAAAAAAAATTGGAGATTTGTGAAAACACAAATTAAAATTAGTTTTGAGACATTTAGTAGAATTTGTTAGTAAAAAACTTTTTTTTTTATTAGCGCAAACAATTTTGTTTTCTTTTTATCCATAATATACCATAAAATAGAACATAAAAATATTTTTAACTTAAAAAATATTATTTACAAAAATTAGAAATTGAAAGCTGTTTTTATTTATTTCTATAAAATTAAATCTTTTTGATTTTAAGTCTCGACTGAAAAAAAATGAAAATACTGTTCAATTCTTGTAAAAAAATTATAAAATTATTTTTTTTATTTTTTTGGTACGTTATTTTACACTTTCTTCAAGCCGTAATAATGCGATAATAAACTGTGAAGAAAATCTATAACCTTGGCTTGAATTTAGGCTGTTTAAGATTGCTTGTTTACTTGCAGTGCTTAAAAGCTTTCGCTTTCCTGAAGCAAAACTGTTACTTTGTTTAATTGAATTATGTATATCTGCTATTTATTCCATTATTGTTGAATATATATTTATTATATGCATACAAATAACACTGCATTGTATATACAATACAAACAGATAATTATCCAGAACAATGCGATTGTATCCATGTAAAATCAATCTTGTTTTTGGCAACAGTGGTGCGACTAATTTCAGAATGGCTCGTAATGTAATAAAACATTAATTACAATCAATGTATTTGTATGTTCAAGATATTTATTACGGTAGTTTTTTTTCTCTATTTGTTAGTCAGCAATTCGATGTCGGTCAGAATGAGCTGAAAATACAGAATAAGAAATATTACATAAGTAATTCTTTGTAATTATTTTTTATTTTAAAAAAATATTTTTATTTATTTATATATATTAGATAACATTAATAACATTAACGTATATATAATTATATTTTTAGTTATTGTGGTTAATTATCTTTATATAATTGTAATAAAAATACTTGTTGCTATTTCATCAATTATTCATTAGTAATATATTTTTTATTACAAATATAAAAAACAAATATAAACTTAAATTATTAAACAGACATATCAATACAGCAACGCGTTGTTAGCAGAAAAAAATACAATCAACTTGTAGATTACTCTGGCTTTTATAGTAATAAAACTCAGACAACCAAATATTCATACTCATGTTGTGTATGTATGTATATATATATGAGTACCAGAATTCCGGCACCCCAGGTCTGAAATTGCTTCATAATTTTATAGCCCCACTCTAGGGGGTGGCGAAAGCATGTTTAATGTTTACTACCACTTCCATCTCCACGTTGCTATTAAAGAATAACAATCCTATTTCTCGCATAATAAAAATAATTTATTATTATTATTATGGTTTTTATATAGTTCTGTATAAAAAAAAAATATTGTATTTATTTATTTATGTTTATTACAAGTTTTTTATGTTTTAATTTTTGTTTGACTAAATTAATTCTGGTAATTTTCAAATGCATTTCCTGTTCCTGTGTTTTTGTTTGTTCGAGCAGGATGTTGGCTTTTCCAGTTGAATCTGCTGACTTTTTTTCATCTTATAAGACAACTTTGAAATTTTTGTTATTATATTATATTAATGCTAAAGTTTTAAGTAAATTTTAATTTGTAATTCATTTACTCGGAATTTAATTACAATATTTTAATTTTATTAAATTTATTTGTTAGACATTTATTGACACAAAATTAACATAGTTTGAAAATTATTTATATGTATTTGTATATATGTATATATATATGTATGTCTGTATGTATGTATCTTCATAAATGAACACATGTTTCTGTATATATGTATGTATGCGTGTACACATGTATTTGCCACTATCTTCATTTATGTGTCTATCTGCCACTATGCATATAAGTATATAGCTACCACTATCTGCATAGGTACGTATGAATGCATCTACCACTATCTGCATGCATACATGCATGCATCTACCTGCATAAATGCCTCTGCATATATGTATGAAAGTATTCGTTTATGTCTTTGGTACCGGTTGCTGTTATATCGATTGTGGTTAATTATGGTCTGTGATTGCTTATTAATAATGTTCTTATTGTCTTATTTTTATGACCGGCTGCACTAATATTAGAAATATCATCATCCTAATCGTCATCATCATCATCGTCGTCTGAACTTACGAGCTACATCATCATCAACAGAACCACTATCACCACCACCACCATTATTATCACAACGACAAAAAGACATTCTTCATATGAACAACAACAACAACACTTACAACTCCATCACAAGATATTTGAACGATTTATCTTCAAAAACATCGACCAACTGAACAATGTTCGGATGCTTCAACCTGTGTAAGATACATTTGAAATTAAATTAAACGGGAATTATTAGGTTCGTCGTTTGATTTGATGCGCTAAATTATTAATGCTATTTACAAAGACGCGTATACCTACATATCTTTATATAATCAGGCACGCATATGAATCTTTATACCAGGTGGATTTCAATTCCAAACCTTGCGTTTCCCTTATAAGCCTCCCCCCTCTTTTTTCCCGTTTCTACTCCTACTTTCTTTCCCATTGCAAATCAAAACAATTTCCTTCCAGCCAAATCTAACAACAAAAAGTAATTTTCCAAACAATAATGGAAGCCGAAAAGGAGGATTGCTTTTGTGAACTATGACTCTTAACCTTTAACCTTTTTCACTCGAATGTTGAGGTCGCATGATCCGAGCTCGATAGTTCTCGAATTTGTTAAAGAATAAAGTATTTTTTCGTGTGTCTGCGTGAGTGCGTATGCAAGTGTTTCTGTGGGTGCGTGTGTTTATGTGGGTGCGTGTGAAAGTATTTCTGTTGGTGGTAAATGGAAGTGAGAAGAACGGATTACTGGATTGGTCGATGAAGAATAGATGGATGAAGTGTATAACGGATAGATAGATGGATGAAAGAATGGATAAATGAATGAATGGATGGATGAATGAATGAATGAAAGAATGGAGGGAATTTTGTATGGTTTAATGAATGAATAGATGGATGAAGTAAATAGCGGATGGAGAGATGGATGAATATATGGAAGGATATTTGTATGGATGAATAAATGGATGGATAGATGGATGGATGGATGGATGGATGGATAGATAGATAAATGGACGGATGGATTAATTGATATTGGATAAATCGTTGTATTCCATGTGCAACATCCGTACGATATTAATCCGAGAAAGTACGCAATTTAGGTACTAGGCGTACGACAAAAAATATCTCTTCAGATAATGACGAAGATGTCGATTCTAATGTTTACTTCAGCTTCACATGCCAATTCTGTCTGTCTGTCTGTTTGTGTGTGCGTACAACATCTCAAGAAGTTTGATGTATCAGTTTTTCCCGTCGCTATTATAAACATCTTCAACTCCATCATCATCATCTTCATTTTCATCATCATCTTCATCTTCATCATCATCATCATCATCATCTTCATCTTCATCATCTTCTTCATCTCATCTCTTTTGCATAACAAATGCAATTTATCGTTCGTTTTATTCTTCGCCTTCAAGATGAATTAAATAGGGATGGCAGAATCTTTCTTATCAGCTCAGAAAAAGAAATATTGGTAAAAAAAAAATAAAAAAGATTTAGATGGAGAAAAGAGAGAGATGAGGGATAGAGTAAGAGAGGAATGTAAAGTGAAAAGAATGAAAGAGAGAGAAAGAGAGAGAGAGAAGACATCTATCCTTCTAGCATCTTATTAAATTGGTTCGAGGTATTAGTTTATTATGACAAGATTTTTTTTTTTTTGTTAAACGTCGATGTCGTTAAATTAAGACAAATTTAAGTGATGCAATGTTTCACCCATTAAACAAATTTTAATTACTTTCATCAAATAAAATTACTTTAAATCAAAAAACAACATTTACAAAAATATAAAATTTTGCGTTTTTATAAAAAAAAACAATTGTCAAAGACACCAGAACATTTACAAATAATAGATTTCTATTTATATCAAAACAATTAACAATAAATATAAACAATTTTCAGAAACAACACAACGACTTTGAAACAAACAAAAAACATGCCATAAATATGTATATATGTATGTGTACAACCTTGTACAATATGTATGTATGTACAACCTTTTTAGTACGTCTATTTCATTTTCAAGGGTCTCTTCTTTCCCTTTGATTCCTCTCTTGTTGATACACTTGACAGCAACAAAACTGGAAGAAGAATTCCTGTCTTCTGCCAAAATGACCTCCGAAAAGGCACCACTGCGACAACAAATAACAAATACAACAGAAAATCAATATTATCTGATTTTAAAGCTGATTTGATGGGCGGTATTGTTGGGTGCCGATTGAATTCTCGTGTAATATAATACAGTCAATTTTATGATACTCTAGCAGTGAAGATTGCTCATATTTTGTGAGTCAAGGTTAAACGCTGTAGGGGAAAGATTTCTTGACTTAGGTTTTGCCAAAGAACCATAAAAATTTTCGTGTACAGCGTGTATCCCTGTAGCTCCATGAATGCTTATTCCACACACACACACACACACACACACAACTTATAAAATCGCCAAGAACGACTTTTATAAATTATGTATTAAACTAATCGAGTAAGAAAACTGAAGTTTAAGAGACTCACGTTCCGAGAACCTGCTTGAAGTCATAGTACTGCCTGATGTCTCTCACTGTCGTCGTTGTAGTAGTAGTGGTAGTAGTGGTGGTGGTAGTGGTACTGCAGTTTACAGAATCGTCAATGATGACGGCGGCTGGATTGATGGAGCCTAAACTCCTGTCTTCTGATTTAACGTCCATCTTCAAGCCGTTTGGTTTCTGATGAGACACTAAGATCCGAGTAGCTGGACAGTGATTAAGTGTTGGAATAACAAAGGAGGAATCTTTTTTGGAAAGTTGGGCGAAGAACTTTAGCGTTGTCAACTGTATTTTTGATACGACCTTAAAAACCAGTGCATTGAACGCTGGCCGTTTTACTAAGGTCCGAAGAAAGGTCTCGGTTGTATTGGTTGTTTCTGCCTATGACGAGTCTACCGGGGTTTTGACAGGAGACAGCCTGTAGCAGGTTTCAATATATAACGACGATCTTTTGGATGGGTCGGAACAAATTCTTTATCATAAATAATCTTCGAGCTTTGTAAATTATTATAATATAATTATAAATTAAATTATACGGTTAAACAAATCTAATCTTTCAAAAAAAGCAATCCAAAAAATTGTGAAGTAGCATTTTCTTCATTATAACAATCTTACTCTTTTTTTTCTTAACTTCCAAACAAAACCTTAACAGTTAAGAAAACGTAGAACTCCACAGTGTTGAATAGCAGCAAATGTACGGCATGGATATATTATATACATCTGCTGTATAAGAATCAAACATATATATATATATATATATATATATATATATATATATATATATATATATATATATATATATATATATATATATATATATATATATATATATATATATATATATATATATATATATATATATATATATTATATATATGTATGTATATATATGTATATATATATATATACACTAAATGCTTTTCTTCAATTTTTCATCTACAAATGTACTTCTTCTTTTGTCCACAAAAACGTCGATAAAAACAACGATTGCATGAAAGCACTAGTACAGCATATAAGTGTACGCTTACCAAAAACGCTATGTACGTGATAACATCTAGCTAAATTGGAGAAGCGAGTGAACGGCTGCGTCTCCTACCACACGTACGCCAGCTGCACGGAGCGACACAAAACAGCAAACGTTTCTCTGGCAATTAAGAAAACACCCTGAGAATTTTTTAGTTGTGGTTGTTGCGGAGGTTGTGGAAAAAGCTTGTATGCGTGCGCTCGAGCCGCGTTGAGAGCATGCGGAATCATCCACGCACACATACACTCCCACACACACACACACA